>VWPW01022506.1:595586-775407 GCA_013389825.1 Crypturellus undulatus
CTTCAATCTCCTGCCCACAAATAATTGATGAGTTTCTATTAAAGATTGACAAGCCAGCAGACTGCAAAGCATTTTTACTTGAAAATGCATCGTGGATAGCAAATATGCATTATACCTTTTATTCTATTGCTATATGTTAACAGTTTTAGAGGGTTTTTTTGTTGTTTCTTATAGACTTATTGGTTGATATTTGATTAGGGAGAATTTGCATGAAGTAGAAAGAAAGAAGGAGAGAGAGATAGGGAGGAGAAAAGAAAGGAAGCGACACAAAAACACACACAGCAGAATACTCCTGAGCCATTTTTCATGTGTTGTTACTGATTGATTGTTTCATGTAAAAATTTTTGAGGTTTCTCTTCACCTCATCTTCTCTCCTTTCGGGTCAGGCTATTGGGATGCATTCAAAAATATGGAAATGTAAATCCTAGTAATGTTACCAGGGCTTGTGACCAGTAGCAAGTTTCTCATCAGCATCGCTCACATGTAAGCAGAGTGATAAAACTCTCAGCAATTTTATCCTTGACTCTTCTTGCCATGGGAAGTTATGCATTTATAAAATAGCATGAGACAAAAAAGAGTAGAAAATGTTTTATGCATGTTTTTTCATCCATAATAAGTAAAAAAAAAAAAATCAATGCAAAACTATGAGAATTCTAAGTTTTATTCATAATATATGTCTCTATGATTTGTATACTCAGGCAGATTTTCTGCTGATATCACCAAATATTTTAAAACTTACATTTTGGCTGATAACTCACTGTTTTGCTTTTTTACAATTGCTTGTTGAATTATCAAACTTACATTTCCTTCTGTGTAACATCACCTTTATAAAAGAAACATTATTTTAAGTAATATGTGTTTAACTGAAGCATCTTTGGTAGAAAAAGAAGCAGCGAGCAAGGCAATAAAAAGGAAGGAAAAGAGATTTGGTTATTTTTAAATTTGAAATATTCTTGAAAATCAGTAACTCAGTAAGGGGTAAGTACAACTGCAATTTTTTACTCTTAGCATTTGCCTTTTACATTCCACGTTTAAATTTCTGCAGGTAAACAACCATATAAGCAGTAAAGTAGTACTGGAAATTAAGTGGAACTTGAACTAGCTGAATTTATTGTTTGCCTGTCATTTTATTTTCTGGTATCGCAATGTAACACTTACTCAAGAATTCTTAAACAAACAACAAACAAAGCAAAACAACCATTTTGAAGGCCCTCTCCTTAGTAAAATGAAAATTTAGAGCATTTTCCCCCATATTTAGCCTTTGAGGCAATCTCATCTAACAAACAGTTAACACGTTGATCTATACAGGAACATTTTCCATGACACAGATCATTTAAAACGGATTGTCTGCACATAAATAAGTCTATATCTGCCACAAATCAAAAGTTTCTACTTCAGAAAACTCCAAACGCTAGATAAATAGACCTGCGTACATTTTTGGCTTGCAGTGCATGTTCCGTAATAGGTTGTGCAATAGGATTTCATTTAACTATATGGATTCAGATATTTGTTACTGCCCACTTTGGGAAGAAAATTAAAACAGTCTGGTGGCTTACAAGGTATGTAAGGAATAAAAACACAAGCCCAAGGATCTTAGACATGCACAAGGTATGTTATTAAAAAATAATAGAATACAAATAGTAGGGAATATCTTTGTTATGTACAATGTTTCTGGCTACGTATCTTAGCTTCATTTTGTATTTATGAATATATTTTCAGTAGAAGGATAAATAGGTGAAAATAGTTCACTACCATATGATTTGTTTTATCCTTAGGCATCGCCTGGGGTTACTGGTACAGCCCTGGCTCTCAATACCGAAAAGTGAAATGTGCAACAATGAAAATTTTATTAAAACGTATGTTAACCCATTACAGTATGTTCACTTCCAATTCTTTGTAAGAATGCGTGATGTATCATTTTGTGTGTGTCATTTTTTTAAAAAGATATGAGTCAAGTAAAGGAGCAAATTTAATGGGAGAATTTTATGGGAAGCATTATACAAATGGCAGAGTGTGCGATTCCCATTATTAAAATAATTTGTCATTGTATGAAAAAATGGTATAAATTTCAAGAAAGAGTCTTCTTTAGTTATCTGCCCTTTTTTAATGACAGCGGCTTTTGTGCAGTAAAGGCAGACACGTTTTCAAGCAAAGCCCATTTCAGACCAGAATTTCTGAGAGCCCTATTAATGTTTCATGCTAATCAAGGAGAGTGGGAAATAGAGCTGACAGGTGCTTTCTACTCTGCTTATTCCTGTCTTCCTGCATTAGACATTACTAGCTAAAAAAGAGCCAATATGGTTTCTTTCCAGTGCATGTGGTGACAAGGGCAGGAATAAAATGCTTCTCTTTATAAGTTTATAGTTGTTTTTTTCTTATTGCCTCCACTGATGACATGCATGGATATAGAGATACAGCGATTATTAATAAAAAGCTATTTTACTTCAAACCGTGACCTGAAGCGGACTCTGAAATTTCCCCTGGTCCACTTTGGAAACTCCCGGGCGCTGGTAGCGCATCTTCCGAGATGAACCGCGATGCTGATGCTGCGGGGAGCCCGGCTTCAGCAGCGCCCACTGTAGAGTTCCCATCCAAGGCAGGAAGCAACACACACCTGCACCCTAGGTTGAGCCGTTTTGACTAAGAAATCTGAGGGTGAAGAATAAAAGGAAGCTCTTCTTGAGGTAGTGCTCAACATGTGAACTTTTTAAAGACGAGCGCAACTAAGGCCATAGTCATCATCACAGGGGCACCCTCCCCTAGGAGGGAGTGAGGTGCCTCTGGGAGCCTGAGGGGATGTCCCTTCTGGTGAGTTTAGGTACCCAAGTTAGGTAGAGGTGTTGTCCCTCTGGAGGACCCCTCCAAGGCTCTCATCTCCTGTGCCACATGGGAAACTTAGGTGCTTCCTTTGGGAAGCCAGCTTCCATCAGCACCTCAGTGCTCATGCCCAAGCGAGGATGCCTGGATTATAGCTGGTGGCAGGAAAATGCCTGCGCTCTGCAGAGCGGGGACTTTGCTGAAGTGTATTTATACAGTGCATACAGAGAATTGCATGGCTGCAGCTAGTACTCCTCAAAAATCCTTTGTTGCAAAAATCTGGAAAAGAAGAACTAGAGGCCTCTGTCCCAAAGTACTGCTTTTCTCATGCAGAGCAGATACCAGTAAACCAGCCTAATTGTGTACCTGCTTTTACATGTAAATTATGATCAATGCAGCAGCTCAGAAAATAGGTATTGGCTTTAGTATCTCTTTAGTATCTCTGTAGCACTGCGAACTTGCAAGCATGAGGAAAGCCGCATTTGGTTAACTGAAGCTGCATTTGGTCAATTATCACGTGTAACTGGTGCAAATCCATAATCTGGACCACTTAAGACTAAATCAACCATTGTTCACTTTGATTTTATTTGTTAGTAATTTGTTACTTTAAGTTAAGCCAATATGTGTATATGGAAAGTGTGTGTGAATCCAGTTTAAAGGAGCTTATATTAAGAATCTGAATCAACTTAGCCACATTTATTTAAATCAGTTCAACTCTTTTTATGGCAAGGACATGAATTTATTAAAAAAAAAAAGCATCATAACATGAAATATAATTGCCACCTTTCTCTAGCAGGGAATCAAACCATATGGTTTATTTGTTAATTTGTTTTGAAGTGATTGACAGCAGTTTTATAGCAAACATATTTCTTATTTTGCTTTTAAGAACACAAGATTGCTACAATGTCTGTATTTAGATTCACGATTGCTATGAAGTTATAGTCTCGGAACAGTCAAATTAAACTTCTTACACATGTGTTTTCGCACCATCATTAAAAAACTCCTAGAATGAGGATGGTGAAGAACGTGTGGCTCGTGACTTGTACCTCTATTGTCTCTTACACTCTATCAAATATTCTATACTGAAAAAAATAAGTTGTGATACATCTTTTGATTCTGCCAAAAGCAAATATCTTTTAAAGTAAATTTAAAGATGAGTGGAACATTTCTCCCTATTTACAGTCTACAGAGCTGCCATTGCCTGCATACAGTATGTGGGGATGACAGTGGTGCCTTTAGGATAGAATAAAATGTTATGATTTTATACAAGAAAAGTTGTCAGAAAAAAATGCTTCATCAGAATTTTGAAGAACAGAGTTCTTTACTAGCAAGAATCTTAGATTTTTTACTTTTACTGTGCACTTTTAACTGTTCATAAATTTATTTTCCGTGGTTCCTATTTTTAGTTACTTAAAAGTTTTCATACAGGGAAACCCCAAGGGCTGGATTTGATATTTCTCCATTACCCAGAGGGAATTGGGAAACTTTTTTATTTCACCATTGTAACTTTGCTCTTTAAAATCTGTGAAGAGTCTCACGTAAGTGAGAAGTGTCTACTTCATCCCTCGGATAACACAACTTTCATTGTCAAAGGCTCTGTGAGCTCCACCTGCCCCAGAATCCCCCCGTCTGAAGCCCAGTTACGTAATAACCTGGCTTAGATTTGGACTCAAAGCTCAAGGCAGAGAAACCTTCGTTCACCACGTTCATTGACTTTTCTGCATAGGAAATGATCACTGCAACACAATGTTTGGAAACATATAGGAAGTCTGCAAAACAACAGGAGATGTTACTGTCACACCCTGGCCAAGACTAAGGTAATAGGTATTTCTGGAGGTATCTTCCATAATCCCCTTTTTTTTCCCCAAGCTGAATGTCTTTACTTCTTTCAGTGCCAAAGGGAAGAAACTGTTTTTCTCCCTAGAACAGATCACACTTTCAAACTTTCAGATGATTCTTGGGTAGCAACTTTCATTCAGTCACCCTGCAGTGCTGAGTATCAAATCATAGTGTGGTTCGAGTACTGAAACACTCTGTTGCAAATTAACATTAAAAATATCTGCCTTATCCTAATACATTTTAAATTATATATTTTCTTTCTGTTCTTCCATCTGAAAGAGTCAAAGAAGAAAATCAAGTATGTGTATATATGTTAAATTCTTTTGCATTCCTCTTGAAGAAATCAAGATTTCACTGTGCTGTTATGGACGCTCATTGCAGAGCTCTCTCAAAACACAGAAACTTAAGATTATTCATTTTTCTATACCAATCTAGGGAAGATCCTGTACAGCACCCCCTAGCCAGGACTAAATGTTCTTTAATTCCCACTTGCTGAAAGCAGGTAAAGCAAAATAAGACAAGTTCCATCAAGTTCTGAGAAAAGGAGCTAAACGTACATGGAAATAATAAAATGCATGTGCACATGTAATAAAATGTGCCACACCCGGAATCCAAAGCTCCCTATTATTTAGCCTTGGTTTCTTCACTACTTTCACATTTATGCAACGAAGATTTTTGATCTGTGCAAATAGGTAGTGTACAGGGAAGTCCCACTGGGACTGTGAAGGGAAATGTGTAGAAGTCTTTACACAGATATTCTACAGGCTTCTGTATCCAAAACTATGCTCTTTATCTAGGGATAGAAACACTCTGCTCAAAAATGAGTTGTTCCCCCTCCCTCCATATCCTTCTTTCTTTGCCACAACTCGGAATGGGATTGTTTAGATAGAAGGACCTTCTGCAAAAAACATTATTACATTGGTAACATAAGAACCAAGGCCCATTTGGCCTATCATGGCAGGTACTTTACATATACAAACGAAGAAGCAATCTCTTCCTGAGGAGAGTATACAGTTCAAATACACAAGCATAAGAAAAATGCAGCCAAAGAGTTTTTGCTTGAGATTCGTCTTTCCGTCCCTTGATTTCAGAGTTACAATTAACACTTTTTGACCATGATTCTTTAGATTTATTTTAGATGTTAATATGGTGAAAAAAGAACCACTCTCTGGACATAGTTGTTACACAAGCAACTGTGCAGCTGAGGTGCAAATGTTGTCAAGCAACTGGTCCATAAATCGCAGTTTAGTGGCAAGGCTAGAAGTAAAATTTGAACTCTCCAATCCTGCTGTTTTCCCCACTGTTTCAACATGCTGCCTCGCACCTTGAGCTCGGGCTAGAGTAAAATAATGCAAAAGAGATGCAGGTTGCTCCTATTCTATTAAAGTAAGCAAGACACTACAGATTTCTGTCTATGTCAGTATGCTCTGACAAACATTTTACATTTAATTAACAAGACCAAATTCTTTATTTATGCAAGTGAAGCTCTATTGGCTTCAATGGAGTTAGTTCTGCTGTAATTGAGAGAAGAATTTGGCCCAGCATCTGTAATAAATCATTAATGAGCATGTAGTAAGATAAGTTTTAATGATTAATTAACAATGTATTTTTTGGAGAAAAGTATTCTTAACATGCCCTTAATGTATCAAGTGATAATTACAATATTAAAAGCCTACTGATTAAAGCAATTAATTATATGCTTAATTTATTTACTAATTAAGCTTTAATATATGTATAGTTAAGTAATTGCTAATGAGTATTTCACATTTGCTAAACAGATCTGGCAGCCATTATATGGGAAACACTATAACATGATTCTTCCAGTGATTATATGAAAAATACAACATTTTTTTTCCTTTTTCTTTTTGTTTTTCTCCTAATTAATTACTTGGCCTGTGTTTTACTAATTTTTGAATGTAAGCATTACAGGTCTTAAAAGGGCAGTATTTGGAAGAACGTGATGAATTATGCTTCTGAAACAGCTTCTGAAACAGCTCAGTCATGCCTACACGAAATAGTGATCTTCTCCCACTTGCAGATGGAGATAAAGCCTGCAATTTTTCTTAACTGATATTCAAATCTGATTCAAGAAATAAATTAGCTGATGATAATTTACTGTATTAGGGTCATCATTGCTGTGTTTTGATTGTGGCAAGAACTTTTGACTGCTCAATTGGACTGCATATATACCATGATATTCTCTCTTTAGATACGAGGCAGAAGTGAGAGATGTATCTTTCAGTCAGAGGTAGATTGCCTAAATCACCTCATATCCAGTATCGGTTGTTATGGCCCTGTCTCTTGAGTCCTTTCCTCATTCCTTACGCAGATAAAATTCCAAGTAAAGTTTACCATAGTTTTGGCCAAGTAAAGAATAGAATCACAGGGTCACTTTTAAACATATCTGACTATTTCAAGTTCTGAGTGAAAACTGAAGCCCCAGTTTTTGGTCCCTGAACAAGATTTTTTTTTTCACGAATTACAGAAGAACAAGCAATCCCTTTTCCATGTCTGATTTACCCATTCCCTTAGGAGAGATTCTGCCTCCACGTAGATTTTGAAGTGATTAAAAGTAAAAATATAATTGCATTCTGCAAACAGCAGTTTGGCAGAAAGCAAGTGTTGTGAAGAAAAGTTCCAGAAAGGGTTATTGTTACGGCTATAACTACTCCTTACTCCCCTCGGCCATGTAGGCGAGCAAGACGCCTATAGCCTTGCCTTGTGGAGGCAAAGCCCAGGACTGAGAAGACCCTCACCTTAGATAGACTGCTCCAGGTCTTGGAGGAGAGAAGTATGGAGATATTTAAGTCATTTTCCTCTTTTTATTGCCTTGAAGTTGGCTTCCTTCCCTTCAATCTTGCATGTGTGTCTGCAGAATCCCTGCTGCTCCCTCTTCATTTTTCTAAGTTTGGAGCCTGGGGAGACCTTTTTCCCCCCTCCCCCAACCCTCTCTCTGGAAACATCTTCTTAGTGCTCTAATTTGTGTCTAGCAGGTGCAAGTGTGTGTGACCCAGAATACATTCCTTGGAGAGCAAAATTAAATAGGTTCAGTAGGTCTGGGATGCACATAAACAGGTCTTAATGTAGTGCGTATTCTCATCCCATGCATTAATTAAGTGGGAGATGGACTGAATCTCACCGAAGCAGAGCCTCTTCGTAAACCCTCTATGCTGTCAGCAGATCAGAAACGGACAGGAATGACAAATGGACACAGGAGACTACACCCCAAATGCAAGGCTTATCCCTGGCTTGTAGAAAGGGATAAAACATCATGTAATTGGATGCCAAGCTTCCATGCATCTGCCTAACCAAGGGAGTATGATAAAACCAACTCAGTCTACAGCAAGATTCCCAGAACTAGTCCCAGGGAGAGAGTTAAAGAAGACATCTATATAGCTTTGGTCATTCCTCATAATTAAAATATGGTCTTTGAGAAAAACTGGGTTCTATGTTTATTTAAGAGATAGCAAACAAGGGATAAAAGCATGAATTGAAGATGGGAAGCTACTGGTAAAGATTTAAGCGTGGGAAAAAGCACATTACTGTAATTTTAAAAGGTGTCATTAATAAGAAATTTCTATCAAACTACTTCCTCCCTGTTGAATCAAACTTGTGTCTGAGCTGCTTCAGCACCTACTGGCGCCAGTGAGACCATGAAGAACTGTACTTGTATATCCTAAGACTGACAGATTTTTCCTTGGTGATTGATCTAGACATACTCCTTGGAATTAGATGAGAGTCTTGATCACCACAGAGGAACAGCAACCAGCAGTAGGCCCTCATGTGATCTGGACACCACATGAGGTACCAGTTCTGTAGCTGGGCTTCTGGACTTCTGATGAGACTTGGGGTTTTTGAGGCTCATAAAAGGAGAAGACAGATTTACATGTGCACTATGTTCAGGTAGCCTGAGGGACAGAAAGATATTTCCTCTTTGTTCCTTGATTTTACTTAGCGATATCCAGGGGATTTGCATTCTTGAAGCATAAAATTCATCATCCAAGATGGGGCTTTCTGTGGAGGCTTTAATGAAGCCTGTAGACTTTATGAATAATATCATGAAATCAGATTTTTTTTCCTGATTGCTTTCATGGTAAAACGCTAACGAAAGGAGACAAGAGGAGACTCCGTGAGTGTTTTTGATTGGGATCCATTGTTTAAAGAGTTTGGAAAACAGGAGAAGTTTAACCTCCATGAATGGGAAAAGGTTATTTTCAGGTACATTCTCTCAACGCTGTGCTAAGAAAAAAAGAATTCAAACAGGAATATTGAAGAAAAACTGTATACTACATACAATTTTTGTGCTTGTATCTTTAAAGCTACATTTTTCTGTGTGGTACTTTTATAATCAAGCGACATTTGGAAGCTGCATAGAAAGAAGAAATTGCTGATAACAGGATACCAAAAACATAAAGTTCAAAAGCTATTTTTTTCCTTAGAAAAAAAAAAAAAAGCTCTTTTTTGCCTCACCAAGAGATTTTTTTCCTCAGTAAGGACTTAGCAATGCTTAATTAACGACTAGACAGTTTGGAGCAAAGAAAATGGAAAGTTAAACCACCTGCATCAAACATCTTCCTTTATCCAATCAGACTAAAGGACTCTGGGGAATTTTATAACACATTCATATGCTAGGTGGTAGCAGGAAAATTAAATGTCTTTTTTTTATACAAAATTTGTCTTTCTATCTTGTGCAGTGTATTAGGTATCTTTAAGTTCTCTGAGCACTTTAAGATGGTCAAAGAGGCCAAAATTTCAAGGACGTGTGGGACAGATTTTTGAGACCCCTTTGGATTCCTGCTCAAGGCCTGTGAAGGGATGAGGCTTCCACAACAGCCCTTTTATTCTTTTACTTTAGACTAGATTCTCAAAATAACATTGGAGGTGTCTTTGTGCTCCTAACCCATCTGCACCTCGTACAGCTGTGTGCTGTCCCGAGGGCATTAGCATAATGTATCAGAAACAGCTACAGAGGCTAAACAAATTGAGCATCGATACTGTTAAATAAAGTAGGGTAGGAGCCATCCCCTGTCTCTGAGGCCAAGTGGCACGGCAGGGCTTGCATCAGTCTGTCTGAACTCTCTCGACAGAAAACCATCCTCAAAGCACCTTTTGGGAAGGATCCATAGCGCTCTCTGTCTCAAGAGCCATCCACAGCAGTATCTGGGACGGTGTTAATCGATGTAGGCTACAACCATGGCAGGGAGAGCGCTAGCTGGTCGCGGGACAGTACTTGAGCCTATGCCCTGCACCTCTTGCTTTTCCTCACAGAGGCACACTTACAGAATCCATATGTTTTCGGTGGTGCAAAATATGCAGGAGGAAGTGTATGACTAAGGTAATTTGTAATGAGAACTGCATATTCAATACCCGTGATTACTCATATAGTTTTTGCAAGTGACTTTCCCAGACAAAAAGTACTTCTTTGATTACTGCTCGCTGTTTATCACAGCTGCGTTCAGAGCCCCATAGTGAAGCTCCTGCTGATTTAAACACTGCCAAGATTTCAGCCACAAGGGACAAGACAGCTCTGATAAGTGTGTGATGTCCGAGTTGGGCTAGGAACACTCGTGCTAGATCCAACATTGATGTCCACCAGTCCCACGGACACCTTCCTGGAGCTGGCTCTTTCATCTGAGGTCTTCCTCACTTCTTCCCAGAGGCTGGCCTGAAAAACTATCCCAAAAGTCACCATCTACAATAGAGCACTGGAGGTCGCAGTGGTGGTAGCATTGGTTACCAGATAACAGAAACGGGAAAAGAAGATGCTTCAGGAAAAACATGGCAGGACACGGACAACTGCCAGGCTTAAAACTTCTGCTCAATTACAAGTCAAACTGAAGTGACTTTTGCTTGTAGGCCACTGACATAAATATTTGACATCATTGGCTGCATTCTGTGAATTTTGGAAATCAACCAAAGCCAACTTCAGATAAACCTGGCTCATCCACAGTTAAATTGCTAGACACGAGGGACAAAACATGCACATTCATGTTCCCAATTTAATAAAATGCAGTGCTCTAAGATACACTCTTCCAAATTGAGCATAATGTTGATAACAGCTTAGGGCTTCAGTGCTCAAAGGGCGGTCTTAATGTGCAAGTTTCTTCGAACAGACCTATATGAAGGGAATATAGGATGGGAGGTTACTAAAGGCCTTTCTAGTTTGTGTCCTCCTAAAGGTACTTAGAAAGCATGGGTCACTCAGTTTATAATCCAAATAGATATGAATTTCTTGAACAGCCCTATTGCTTTTCTGCCTTCTATTTTGGTAACTAAGTAGTATCATAAATTTTGAATTATGAGAGCCAGGGATCTTGGAAACCAGACACTTCACTTAAGATGTTATTTCCCTCCTCACTATCTTTTTTTTTCTCCACTAATTTTCACTGCAGCTGTCAGTAGCTCATAAGGGAATGTTTTAATATATAACTTTTCACCGATTTCATCATTTTATTTATTAGTTTCTAATGGATTAATTTAAAGGCTTCATGTTCACACCTAGCATTTTTATTGCGGGCTTGATTTAAATGTGCTAGCTAAACAGCCCCTGGTTTACTTCTTATAGGAAAAGGAAACCTTCTAAGTGACCAAATATTTTACTTATATTGACTGGTTTACCAGTTATTGTTGGCTTCAGAAAGGGTCACTGCCAGCATTGTTTTTCCCAAAGGCAAGATAGTAGTATTCTCATTGAGTAGAGCCTTTTTTTTTTCTCTCTCTCTCTTTTTTTGCTGCCAGTTTCACTACTGATCTTGTGCAATAAAATGTGCTTGTCAACGAAAATGTCAACCAAGTTTAAAAAGAATAGTCTGAGTAAAACTCAAAAGTAAATTATTTAAGTAGAGTTGTAGTTGAAACTTGAAAGAATTCTGTTTGGTGGTTTTCTTTACATCATTCTGCCAATGGAGGAGTAACTCTGAATTTCTAACTAGTGAAGCCCTGTCATAACTGGGGCTGACAGTTCACATTGAAAATTCTGTTTTCTGCTTTCCTGGGAAAGCAAGTCAAAGTTAAACCAACAAACTATTGTTGGCAAGTACCTTACCTTTGTTCTCTGTTTCTTTATAAATTAGCCACCTGTGTTTTCTAGGTTGCTTGCAAATGGGATTTCTAGAATTTAGGATCTCAGTTTAGTTCTGCTATTTTAAAATGCTAATGCGTCCTTTCAGGCAGTCAATGGATTTGCAGCATGTAAGAATTTAAATCAGAAAACACTCACAAATAGCGATGAGCAGAAAGGAGGAGTACTGTGCATTTTGGTCAGTGCCTGATGAATTCAGTTAGCAATCTGGAGCATCTGGTTTCAAAGACAGTTATGTTTATATTGAAATTAAGACATTTACATAAACACACTGGCTCTGTCTCCAGCCTATCAGCCTGGTGACACGCTCAGTTCTGTGTTCACTTACTGGTGCTCCTGCACACAGAATTTCACCTATATGCGCAAGTCTGGCGTTTTGCACATTACAATGAGAATGTATCCAAACATAAAAAAAGAGTTGATTTTATTGTAGAATTGCTATTATAACATTGTGTGCATAGAGCTCTCTATAAGCTTACTTTTTTTTTTCTATATATCTATATATACATAACCTCCATTCTCTACTAATTGACTTATCAGTATATACTACAGTATATGCATGGCCAGTTCATTAAGGTTAATTTGTTCAAAAATATTAGAAGCATTAATTTCTGGCTTGTAGCTAATGGCTGCTCCCAGCCAGTGTCTTGTTTCATCATTAGTGTCAGCTAGATTATTACTCACACCCAACTGTTTTTACACTATCTAATAGAATCAATTGATGCAATGGTTGACAAGATGCTGTTTTGCATTTTGTCATCTCACTAATGCACATGGCTTAAAGGCATTGGCATCCATAATGTGGGGCAGTTTTGTAGGAGGCACAGAATAGGCTGAAGCTGCAAGGGCCATTTTCATAAAATATTAATGAAATTGAAAAATACACTGGGGTTGAAGGCTTGTCTGCTAAATGTAAGGTAAAATCTATTCTGTTCTGCTTTCTGATGACTGTAATTAGCAGCCCTAATTAAAAATTCAAACCTTGTGTATATTTGAAAGCATGAATCTTAGCTCTCATAGTGTTTATTTCCTTTACAAAGTATTTTATTTTACAACACTAATTGAACAGGATCCTTCCTAGCCTGACAGCCGCAGCTGGCTGGAGCCAGTTTATGTATCCAGTCTCTCTAGACTACTTCCTTTTGTAAGCAATAAAACATCTTTAAAAAACATGTATATGCTCTCTATGAGCCATTAACTCTGTGTCACCCAGTGTGGAGCTGGCCATCCGCACACATGCATTGTTGTTTCCTTCACTTAAAAGTGACCTCTCTGAAAAGGCAGCTTTTTTCTGATCTTCAATATTTAATGTGGATTTACTTACATTAAATGACCACCTTTCTTAAGGAGACTTGGCCCAATTCTGACATTATTTATGAAGAGCATATGCTGTGCAAAACAACGGAAGGAATCACCATTAGTTCCAGTAGAAAAATCTACTTTTTATCAACACTTTGTGTAGTTATCTTGAAATTCGTGGTCAAGGTACTAGCGCCCCATTAGGGGATATATGACTGCAATCCAAGTCCAAATTCATCATAATCACATTACTTTCTGAAATCCAAAGTATGCTGAAGCAGATAAGCTACTAAAGCTATAACGTGAATGAGTTAAGTTTTTATTGTTGTATTTCCTCTTTTTAACATTTGCCACAAAAATGGCTCTGAACTCTACTATTTCCTGTTTTGCTTTCCATACCTTTGGAATTCTAATATTCATTATAATGTCCATAATCATACGCAATACTTTTCTTTCAAGAAACTTGTGGTTTTGTTTAGCTAGTATTTTAAGCTCCTCATAATAGGATGATGGGGCCATAAGAGGAGGGGACAAGGTGAATGAAAGCGACTGCGACTTTGTTAACAAATGCTTTACAGATTTATGTGATAAACTGAAATGTGATGGTGCTCCATGTTTGTGACAAGGTTCTAATCTTACAATTTTTGCTCAGGTAAAATTGACTTCAGCGAGAGTTCAGTGAATAAGGAGTACTGGATCAAGTCCAAAGCTTTGCAGGAAAATAGTAATAAGTAAATAAATAAATAAATAAATAAAATCAGAAACAACAGAAACCTCAAATAACCCAAACCCCAGGAAATTGTTAATTGTGTGCCAATAATTTGGACTCTAAAATTCCAGAAGTCATTAACCTATATTGGACACCAATTCACATTCAAGAAAAGAGAGTTTAACCTGAAGTGCCTCTCTTTCTAGTTTAGGAAATAACTTAAACACTGTCACATTCTTTAAACTAATAAAGGCAGTTTCTATACTGCCTTGCTATAAAACTGGAACCTTTTGAACCGTTTTTACCAAATGCTGTGAAAAGTCTTTTTTTTTAATTCACTAAGAATAAGATATTTTTGGATTGTTTCTCTTTTATGCTCATGCTTTAGCCATCTATGACCAAGGAGCATGCAATGAAGAAATCTCTCTGTCCTCCAAAACCTCCTTTCTTCCCACAGATCTATCTTCACAAATATTACAGACTAGACACAACACTGTGTCACTGAATTTGCATTTTTTTTCTGAAGGAAATATTCAAAGAAGCTCTGTTAAATGATTCAAAAAAACCCACTATGGGATATACAAAGGGAATAGAAGGACAGCACAGCCTACATTTATTATTGCCTGGTTCCTCCCCAAGGTGGGAGGTCTTCCCCTCACATTACTTGCAAGAAGAGTTCTCCAGCAAACCTGTCCCTAATACTTATACTTTGGACTCTGTTTTTTTTCTCTTGAACTCTATGCAGGCACTAACAAAATAAAGGGTAGCAGAATTAAATGAGTTTTCACTGGCATTTCATAATGAGATTCCCTCCATTCCTTCTGAGGATTTTAACTAAAATAAAATAAAATAAAATAAAATAAAATAAAATAAAATAAAATAAAATAAAATAAAATAAAGCATGCTTTGGAATTAGAGTAAGAATCACTTTGCCTTGTTAACAGTTTTAAATCTAAATTGTTTCCAGGTCACTCAGCTGTCTAAAAAAGGGCATCTAGTTTTAAGTAGTCAGCAAATCTCTCTCAATAGTCAAAGGAGAGAGAGGATCCCAGAGGAGGACAATTCAACTGCTCTTGCACTGGCATTTCACAGTGTTGAACTGAACTGTTCTTCCTCTAAACCAGTTAAACCACACATTTTTAGATGACTATAAGTTCATGTCATAAATCCAACCCTATTGCTGTTTGCTTGCATGTAGCTACATTTTCTGCCTTCAGGATAGATGAATAGTCAGTTAATTCTTCAGATGTCCTCCACCTCTCATAACATGATGTTTCCCTATAAAAATCCCTCTACCTTCTCATCTTCCAGGATCTGCAAGCCACAAAAATAACAAACAGTCCTAGATCTAAAAGCAGATCACTGACCAGGCAAACTAAGTGGGCTGTGAAATTTTACTATTTTCTTTACAATTTAGAATTATTGATTGCTAATGGGACTCAAACACAGAGCTTTCTTGAGCTTTTTGAATCAATTTCAAGCACGATAAAATGGGCCAGAGAGATGCAACTAAAACTCAGACTGCAGGTAGACTCAGTACAGCATAGAGACATGTATAGCACAAGCACACAGGAAATATAAATACAGGGTAAAAAGCAAAAACAAACAAAAATAGGGCTATATGAGCAAAAGGAAGTAGCATTGTGATGAGTTAGTGGATGTAGCTATTATCTGTTCAATAGGTTGGACTCCTAGTCATAGGCCTGATCTGACACACCACTGTTATAGACAGTTTGTAATCTATAGTAAAAAATGATGGTCCATGCTCTATAGAACTTACCATGTACTATGGAATTTAAATGATTGTTTACTGATTTTTGGAACAGCTGGCTGTCTCTGGGGACACTCTCTTGCAGTACTCTGAACATTTTTCTTGCCAGTGCTATTATGCATTTTTATGTCAACCTCTAGTTTAAGGTGTAACTTGATTTCCTGTGTGATGATGATTTGGAAGGAACAAGACATGGAGGAAAAATAACAATGTTCTCTTTCCTACAGAGAATCCTTCTGAGCCACCTTGGCAGCACAGAGGTTAATCTTAAGTACTATATTAAGCATGGAACACCATATTTCTCAGTTAAAGTCAAAATGAGGGACACAGTGAAAGCCACCAACGCAGGAAGCCCAGGATAAAGTACTTTAATGCTTGTCGTTTAAAGAGACAAAGTTTAGCATTTCTTCAACATAAATAATGTCTTGTCTCATGACTCAGCACTGCTGATCTGGGCTAGAGGCAGCAGAGGTCCTTTCCTTGATGGCTCTCACATAAATTGAAGGGTTTGGGGTTTTTTTTGTTGTTGTTGTTTTGGGGTTTTTTTGTTTGTTTGTTTTCCAAGGACTGACATATTTTGTCATGAAGGAAAAACAGAGCAGACTAGGAAAATAAAGGTGGGCAATTGCCTTACCAGCAGCTCTTCCATTGCCTCCCCGCTCTGTGGTCAATGAGAGCAGGGACAAGCAGGGACACAGGTGAAATCAGGAGACACTTGTAGGGGCATTTCCAGTCGACCCTCCTTTTGCATTTCTTTCTCACCAACAGGATGCTGGCTAATAACTGTGTTTCACAACCAGTTGATTAGTTCACATCTATTTAAGCATGCTCGTGGATGCAGTACCCTTGGGTGATTAACGTGAATTCTCCTGTTATTCATCCTGTTAGGGGACGAATACCCTAATGTCAGAGAAGGGAATGGATCATCATTTGCCTATAGAGTGAGGTTTGGTGGGACAGAGCGAAACTCCCTGTCCTTCTGCCCTAGCTCACACAGACCCTATCTTCTTTCTGTCTCTTTATTTTCCGTACGGAGTTAGGTTTCCTTAAACACGTACATACAGAAACGCACAGAAAACTTTACAGCAACCAGACTAATTCTCTGGTATACCAAAAAGCTCTGGGAAAGGTTTAATTAATTAATTTATGTATTATCTATCCCAGATGATTTGCAAAGGCTTGTGCTTTAAAGGGATAGTTCAAAGAGTCGTGGATACTGGATATTGTACCGGCTTGCAGATGTGTGCAGGTAGTGAGGAAGGGGGAGGAGGCTGCTGGAGAGGTCTTCGTGTTCTGGAGGACACTTCGTGTTTGTGCCAGGATAATGTGGCAGTTGAATATATACCGCAGAGGTGGGGAAAGTCTCTGCACGTAATTTGTACCTATAATACTTCGCAATAAGCCATTCTTGTTAGGTCTTTTCAATTCCTTATGTGCCTTTTTATTGCAGATGATGTTTACACATGCTAACATTTACAGTTTCAGGGCAGGTGCAAACAATGATCTTATTAAAAATATAACAGGCCTTCTACCTACAAAAACTTTCTTCAATTCTTTCCCTCTTTTTCTGTCTCTTCTTTCTTTTCTTTCCTTTATTCTTTTCCTCCTTTCATCCATTTTTCCTTCCTTTTTCCTTCTTCCCTCTCTCCTTTTCTTTGTTATACCTTTCTATCTTTCTTATTCTGTTTTGTAATATATTGCCTATATTCTAAAAATACTCCGTCTTCACAAAAGCCCACAAAGGGAAAGTGTATTCTGCATGTTCAGACAAAGTCTCTGTTAGAGATTTTTCCAGGAATGCTGTTTTCTTGCGAGATTTTTTAACACATGATCTCTGTCTGAAGCAACATGTGTAAATTATACCATTTTGTAACTCTGAGATCTTCAGTGATCTGATAGAAGGGAGGAGTTCAAGGATAAGATCCTTGCTATGATCGTTTTTACAAAAACACCACATTATTGAACTCAGTTCACAAGTTAAAAGTAAAGTAAACTGAAAACCAAAGCAGCACAAAAATTACCAGCAAACGCTGCTGGAAAGATTTGGGGTGGTATTCTGTCTATTCCATGCGATCTCAGTACATCACATGTTTCCACAGATAGGTCCTTCCCTCCCTCCTGGGGTTATTTGTTCTCCCACCACCCTTCTCTTCCTCTTCGGCACCTCCTGCTGCCGTTTACGGGTTTTGATTGACAAGAGTTATATGGCATGCAGCCAACCTTTAATGTAGCAGCGCAGGGCTGGAAATCCTTCTTCTTAGGTGTATATAGGAATGTCTTAAAACACAGGGCACAGAGCAGCATGCTGC
The DNA here is from genome assembly GCA_013389825.1 of Crypturellus undulatus. Classification (NCBI taxonomy): domain Eukaryota; kingdom Metazoa; phylum Chordata; class Aves; order Tinamiformes; family Tinamidae; genus Crypturellus; species Crypturellus undulatus. The sequence continues at coordinate 613,412 of VWPW01022506.1, forward strand.
TTCGTGACATCGGTAAGTGAGTGATCTCAAAAGAGTGCTCAGTAAGATCGGTTGGGTGAATAGCTGAGGATTGTTGGAAAATAAATTATGTCAAATATTTTGGGTCAAATCTTTCTGGGGTTCTGCTTTGGGTTTTGAGAACTGTCACGTCCTCTGAGTGATGCAACCTACAAATCTCATTGCACTGCGGGAAGGAAACCTCTCTGACAGCAATTCACTGTCAGGAAAACGTGGTTCCTGCCCAATGACAAAACTGCTCCAGATTTCAGGGATCCTGTTACCTTGTCTTTGGTATTTTTGCAGAAGAATTTACTTTGCAGAAGTAGTGCAACTCATACTTCCTAAGGTCATGCTGAAAAATATCCTCGGCCACTGGAAGCCAGCAGAGTTTTAGCTATTGCCTTCAGATCGGCCAGGATGTTACCCTGTACATGTTAATCACTCTCAGGGGGGACACTCTAAATTCTTGTCCATCTTTTTCAAAAGTCTAACAGTGAGTACAATTTTGACTTGTCTTTAATAAGTGCAGGGAGACACATGTGTAGGTTGTGCCACCACCGTAAGTACGTGTCACATTCATTAAAAGGAGTATCTGGGTTTAACCAGCTAGGAAGAAAATCAAATCTGCTGCCTGGAGGTCCTTGCAAGAGCTTATGAAAATCAAGTGAGTTTTATTGAATGTCCATTCCAAATAATCTATGCATTTTGCAACTTTCAGATTTAAAATCATCGCGCAGCTGGAGGGCCAGATTTACTGCTGCACTTTGGCTGCTCTGCACTGCTTTGCTGATGTAAAGCAGCTGTAACTTTGAATTAACTGGACTCATTGGGGTTGGCTCCCTATCAGCTTTACAGCTGCTCCATAGTGCCAGAGCAGCGCAGAGTCAAAGCATGCAGATGAATCCAGTGTCACAGATGTAAGTGTCAGGAGAGCATGCAGGGTAGTGGAAGATCAGGTCTGCTGTGTGCAGAAAGTTGTAATTTCTGATCGGAAGGAATAATTATATAAGCTGCAGCAGGAGGTGCTGATGCCAGGGACTATTTTTACAGAGGGGAAATGAGGAGAAATGAGCAAAACATCTTACCCAGAATTAGATACCATCACAGATGCAGTGTCCTGTACATTGCTATACAGTTTGCTGCTCTGTAGCTAGTCTGAAGCTAAGGAGATGGGTCATGCTGGGAGTGACCATCAGGGCATGTTAATGGAATCAAGTTTAACTCTGACTGCATCTTAGAGCACTTCATAGGGGATTTTAACGTTTGTGTCGATCCTCGGAGCATCTTGTGGGTGTATGTTTTATGAATGGAGACAGGGAGCACGAATGTGCGCTGACAGACAGGGACTGAAGGTGAACGTGGAGAACAGCCCCACGCCATTCCCTAGAAAAGGAAAAACATGTTAGTACACGCGTTAGCAGTGAAGTCACACTGAACACTGCAGGGATAGTTTGGGGTTTACTGTGAGCACACCTTTCAAGCATGACGAACCCCACCTGGGTTTCTTTTCATGTCTGGGAGCTGTCATTTCATAACCAGCTCCTGAACTTACCTAAATTTAGTTGCAGTCTTCTCCTGGCAGGCATTAGAGCGTTCGTTGATTAATGCATTTATTAGATCATTGATGGGAACTCTCATACATTGCAGTGTTTCAGCAGAGTGCATTCCCTAGCAATGAACACAAAGTGTCACTGTGACCACACACTAATAATTCCAAGAAATAGACAAAATTTTGCCTAATTTTGAACCTATTTACTTGTCATGTGTGTGTATGTGCTCATTTGAAACTTCTGGCATTAATTATCTTTGCTCCAAGTTGGGCCAGTCTGGAATTCTAATTACCTTCATTTTTACAATTCATATCTCTGAGCTCTGAGCGTATTTTGGAGCTGAACTCTGGGCTGTGCATAATCAAGGCAGAAAGGAGGTAGGTGGCAATATTGTACATTTCAATTGCCTTGTCTGATGTGCCCCTTTTGTAGAATAATGAACATTGGAGAAACAAATTGGTCTGCCAGAGTCAATAACAACCAAATGCCCTGAGCTGCTGGTCACTAATGCTTCCTGTACTTAATCAATGTGCTGCCGGAGATGTTCTGTTCAGAACAGTTAGAGATGAGCAGCAGCAGATTTGGCAGCGGGACTGGGAGAGTGAATGCGAGCATCCAGCAGGGTTGGAGTTTCCTTGTTCTGGGCAAGAGATGAGCAAAAGGAAAGCAAAGTGCTTAAAGAAAAACCCCGCAAAGAAACAAGACGACATACACTGTGTTCTCTTGGTAGAGAAGGAAAAAAGAGGCCAGATCTTTTTGCCAAAATATTTCACTGCAATAAGCAAGCCAAGAAGATTTTTAAAGACAAAAAGAAGGCATTGCAGGAAATGGGATGTTCTAGTTCCCTTTGGTTAAAAACCCTTGGAAGGACCAAGGTGAGATCTTGAGACAATCCTAATTTTTGCCCTCAGTTTGTGACTAGAAGGCCTCAGTTATCCAGAGCAATTGGTGTAGGCAACTGTTCAGAGCAGCAAATAATCATTTTAACCAAATCGTAAGAAGTAAAACAAAACAAATGTGGAAAGTTTTGTAACAACATTGCTTGTGAATCATGCACGAGTAACTTTAGAAATGATTAAGTGAACAAACAGAAAACAATGTCTGAACATAGGAAGGAGACAGACTGATTTATGCCTCAAACACTAGATGGACAATTTGTTTGGTGGGTGTTACCGGCACGACACTTGGGAGCTGGAGGTTACCCAGGAGCATGCGCTCAGGAAAAAAAGAAAACAGAAGATACAGGAAGAGATAGATGAAGCTAGATGAAGATGAAGATAGGTAGGTGATTTTTTTTTAATTAGAGCTCACAGAAACAATTTACACCTCTGGGTTATTGTCCAGAAAAAAAAAAAGCCTTCTAAATAGTCAGAGCAGGCTATTAAAACGTTAGTTTCCATTCTACACCTTGTCTGCACAGGCTTTTTGGGCCTCTCAGGTCTCTGGACAAAATGACAGTATGAATCACTACATTGATTTCTTCCTTAGAAGAAGGAAAGCACTTTTGGACAAGGTAGACATTGCACCGCTTAACTGAGGGAGCATTTGCAGGAAAAAATAAGGATATCACAAAACTGTGATGGCCTAATCCTTATTTTAAAAAACACACAGCAATGGAAAACAACAACAAAAAAAAAAAGATATGGAGCATGGAAAACTTGAATTCGTCTTGGTGCATTCATGGAGAGTTTAATCAAGGTGGGACTGAACTAATTAACTTTACCAGTCTGAAGGCCAGTTATATATATGTCTAATCTAAACTAGTCTAAACTGGACATCTGCACTTTCAAAAGCTCATGGAAAGAAATAGCATTTACAAAGGTTAGTTCACTACAGATAAGTTATGTAGATATTTCAGGACGGAATGAATCTCCTTTGTGGGTACTTTTCTTTCTCCACTGCAGAGACAGAGCTGTGTTGACTGACACCTATCTTATTTAAATAGCTGGAGGATTTTATAGAAAAGGATGATAATTTGCAGAAAAACTCTAGTTCTTCCCAAATAATGAAGGGCTGGATAAATACTCCTCATTTTGCCAGTCAGTTTTGCAAATTGGAAATCCGTTTTATGAGTAGATTACTTTATTGAAGCAAGACTGGCGGAACAAGTGAGGGGTCTGGACAGTTTGGCAGATATTTATTTTGCTCTCAGGATAAAATATTTATCCTAAGGGAAAGAAAAAAGAAAAAGAAACTTCTGAAATTAGTCTGAAATTACTCACTTAAAATAGCTTCCCATCCAACATATTTAAAGCGTAAGAGTATAAGAGTAGAGTAGTTCTGTAAGAGATCTATGAATTTATCTCTGAATTTCTGCCTATTCTTTTATGAAAAGATGTAAAAAAGAAACATATACTTTTAACAATCGTTCATTAAGGCAGCTCATTGTTAGTCTCTTTGATAAACAAAGAAACAATGATCCAAACCAGCCCAGCAAACTGGGAAATACGAGGGCCGAACTCCTCACCCTGGAGACTCACAGAGTTATTCACAATTATTATGCCAACTTACGTACCTCTGAACAAACATTAAAATCCAATTCTTTCATCAGCTGTGAAATAGCAGCAGCTACAATTGACACAAGAGCAAAAAGAACTGTTGTAGATTCCCAGGACAGAGAATGAAATTAAGGCAACAGTATTTGTGTTGGAAAGCGGGAAAGCCTACGCCCCCAATGGATTTGCTGTAGAATTTTTAAATACATTTGAAAGTGAAATCATACCAGGCTTGCAGGACTATGTCACCAAGCTTTTGAGAGAGGATCGCTCCCAGACTCCCATAGGGAAGCAACCGTCTTTCTGCTTCTCAAACCAGATTATGATCCTCTGGAGGGGATATCCTTCTGATAATTAAGGTTACAATCACAGTTGCATTTTATGGCTGATTTTGATCTTCTCTATGAAACTTCCATGTGACTGCTCAATAAAGCCATGCAAAGTAACCAGAGAATCAGATCCAATCTTACATAAATATACACTGATAACATTTATTTTTAGCCACAAGTGGAAAACCCCCATACGCACATTTTTTTTTCTACTGCATATTGTTGATACAGCCTTCCCTTAAACTGCGAAAAAGTGATATCCTCAAGAAACAGCTCTCCTATACTGCCAGATACACCACCACCACCACCACCACCACTACCCTCCTGCCAAAAAAAAAAGGCATTTTTTGGACAGGTTATATTGTTTCTTAAACTATTAAGAAAAAAATTCCTTCTTAAAAAAAAAAGGGAGAGAGAGGGAAATGAATTTAGCAAGCCTGTTTTCTCACTAGCTTAAGTAATGTTCAATAGCCCTGAATTTATCAGGGCTATTCTGCATAAAAGGTTTTATAATTTTATCAGGAATAACCAGTATTAATGTTGCTAAAATGAGCACTGAGCAAAAACATGTAAATATCCAGCAATTCTTATCTGTTTCAAAAATTAATCAGAATAACATGCTGATTTCAGAACTATTTTCTCTTTATAGAAAATACAACGCTTAACAGTTCCTTTCTACCAATTCTGGACTGCACCTCAGAGGGACAAATCTAATTCTCTGTCCCAGCCCCACCTAAGGCTATGGATTTGCCTCCAGTTTTGGTGATCGAAAGAAAGAGCACAGAAAAGAGCCCTCACATCTTTCTGTCATTGAAAAAAAATTCACCGGTGCCCTAGAAATACAGATGTGAACAGCAAGAATCTTTGAGACTTTATCAGGGATTATCCCACCACTGCATGGCATAATGTCCTCAAGCATTTTAAAGCAGGCCAGAGAGTATCTCCTATTTGTCCACTTATTAACAGCCATCTTCTCCCCGAGGCCCTGGGAGGCAACCTCTATTAATTGTGGAATGATTTTGACATGATGACTCTCAAGGATATTTGTAATGAAAGAATATTTAAGCCCTTTGAGAGATTAGTGAGATATACGCCATGCACCAAAACAACACGTTCATGGATATTTACAAATAAGACATTATCTGTGGGAGATAAATTGAGGATTTTTTTTGTACCCCTGAGTTCGTTCCCTTAGAATACTAGCTTTTAATTATGGATAAAGACCATAAAAAGAATCTGCACTTGATATCCTTTTAGGCTGAATAAATTCTGGGGAGATAAAAGCTAAGATCAAGTGCAAAAGCGATCTGGATCAAGAATTCTCTGATGAAGAATGGATTGAGATATGTAATCAAACAAAAACAATCTCCATTAGTGTAAGACACCGAATGTTTATATTTAATGTTATTCATAGAATATGTATGACCACCGAAAGTATGCACAAAGTAAATAGTGGCAATGATAATGTATGTATAAAACGTAATTTCAAAAAGCAGTCTCAGCATGTGTGACGGGACACATAGCCTTCAGTGACTCTGGCACAAGGCTGTAGAATTTATCAGGGCTGTTCTGCAAATATATAAGAAGCACCTTACTTAGCTTGCTTCATCATCTGTCTGACCCCTTTTTAGACAGATGGAAACTCAAGTTTGTGGACACTGTGCTGCCTACTGCGAGGGCATTTCTTATGAAGCATTTATAAAACATCATTGTCTCTGGTGGGGGGGATTATCAAAGCTAGAAGAAGTATTTCATCTAAAAAAAAACTAATGAGGAAGCTAGGAGGACTTGTAAAATATGTTGTTAAAATATGGAACTTTATAATAGCTAGCCTAGAAATAAAATGGAGAAGCTGATCTGTAAAGCTTCTTCTGTTACAGGCATTGTCTTCCATGTCTATAAAAAGAGGAGAGAAGAAGAAATATTTGTCAAATATTATTGTCACTTATATGTTTTGAGTTAGCTTTGTTGTGAAAGTATTTATTTAAAGATTCAATTCTCTAGCTTTTCCATATACCACGCTCCGTTTGCTGTATTTGCCCCTAAAAAAAAGTCTTGGTCTTCATTGTTCCGGACATGCAGAAATAATGACAAGATGTGAGGGATGTGGTTTAATTTGTCTGCGACTTTATTAACTGAACTCACCTGGGAATCATTCAGCAATAACATACGCAGGGTAGGTCATCATTTCTTCTCCGCTCGTTCCCACGTATTTGGGGAGAGCTGTCACTCATAGCTGGGACCCCGCTGCCCTCCGCTGCAAGGGAGGTGAGGAGGCTGCACGGAGGGTGCTGCCTGGTTCCGATGCAACAGCCTCTTTTCTTTTGCCTTTTTAGCAAGCGCTGACTCTTTGATTTGCTTCTAACTGTGGCTTATCAAGGAAGCAGAAGCCTTGGGGAATAAACAGAAGCCATGGTCACCTGCCACAGGGAAGTCCCTGTGATTAGCTGGGGGCTGACTTACCCATCCCATAGGTTGCCTGCTCGTTTTTGGAGCGTGTGAGGACATTTTCATCCCTGAACGCGTCTAGCCTCTTCACATCTCCTGGGTCTTTGGGTTTGCTCATGTGTCCAGCCCCCTGACACACCGGCTCTGCCACGCGTGTAAGCATCCCTACTCATCCAGAGCTCTACTTCTCAGGTGCTTTCTACCTTTCTCCCATCCCTTCTTANTCCCTGAACACGTCTAGCCTCTTCACCTCTCCTGGGTCTTTGGGTTTGCTCACGTGTCCAGCCCCCTCGGCCCTGGTGACACACCGGCTCTGCCACACGTGCAAGCATCCCTACTCATCCAGAGCTCTACTTCTCAGGTGCTTTCTACCTTTCTCCCATCCCTTCTTATGCAAACTGCACTGGCAGCAACTCCTGGCACACACACCTCCTTTCAGGGGAATCCTATTGAACTAGTTAATGGATTATCCAACATTGAAGACCCACCCCCCCCACCACCACTTAATTTGTCTTGAATAATAAATAAGTTCTGGACAGGAATGAGTAGGTTGCTGTATCCCCAGCTGTCTTAGTCAATGCCTGAAATCTTGCCAGTTTATTAAGAATGAGCAGAGGTACCTGCTGTGTCTCCAAACTGCACAAGGTAGTTTCGGGATGGGAGAGGAGAAGGAGGAAAGGCTCCCTGTTCCTCCTATTGGCTGCGCTCCTAACCTGCAACTCAACCAGCAGCAAAGCAACAGGGCTCGTACATGATCTTAAATATACCTCTCTTGGAAATAAAAACAGGGCAAAGTATTACTAACAAATGTAACTAACACTCACCTGACACCTTGCAGGGAAAGGAGTAACAGTACCCCTTGAACCTTGGATCGTGCGACTGTAACTTGCTTCATACACACAAGTTCTGCTGCCTCAGTTTACCAGGTGCTGCTGAAAGCCTTTGTCTCAGCTCCTCACTGCATTCAAGTTTAGTGCTCAACATGGACAAAGAGCTTAGTTACAGCTTGGTCATTTTCTTCTCCTAGGGCTCAATGCATTTGAGCTAGTACCGTTTGAGACAGATAGATGCTTTGTGGCCTTGCACTCAAGGTTCTGCTATCAGTAAACCTTAGCAGCAGTCACATCATCTTCCACCCTTTTGTCTGAATCTTCATTATTGCCTGGTACACCAGTGACTTCATCTCTTCAAGAATGATCTGTCAGGATTTGAGAGACTTTTCCTGTGCGCTTCTTGCCAGAAGCACCTCCCAGCTCAGATGAAGCATGAGGCTGTTGCTTGTGGAGATGTTCATCTTGCCATATGCCCATCCCATGTAAAAGGACGTCTCTCTATGATCTCGGTTCCCTATCTGTATTTTTCTTCCAGTTAGGTCCTAGATATTGAAGCTACAACATTTTGCTAACTGAGGTGACCCTTACTAGCTTCCTTCAAGTTTCCTATGCTATCACCTCCCATGAGGATTCTCCCCGTGAACTCATAAAATTCTGCCATGAAGGCCACAAGGCCTGGTATGCCTCTACATTTCCAAAGGAAAGGCAATAACCAGCCCTGTTAACTTTTGCTCTTGACCTTGCCTTTTGTCTTGGTGTGCAGAAGCTCTTTTCTTCATTTGGCTCCAAGTCTGCTTCTGTCCCCCATTTGCCTGCGCCAGGCAGTTTCCTGCACAAAAATAAATAAAATAAATAAAATAAATAACATAAATAAATAAATAAATATATTTTTTCTGGTTCTGGCCAGAATGAACGAATAAAAAGACTCGGTCCTCCCCTCTTCCCCTATTCCCTTAGGCTCAGCTCAGGCCATATTTCTCCACATATCCCTTTCCTGGCACTTCTTCAGACAAACTCTCTCCCCCAGTGCCCCTCTCGCTCCCACTGAAGCTGACTGGAGATTGGCCATTTACCCAAGCCAACAGGGAACGTGGAAACCAAGAGCAAAGCCTAATGAAGCTTGGAGGGAACAACCTGGTTGTGCCTAATTGCATTCAGGATTTTTCAAGCATTATCCCTCCATAACTCACACTGCAGCAGCAAATTCATAGGAGGGATGCTCTGCTGACTGATGTACCAGTTGCCGCTTACACGTAGGTTTCCAGCTTGTGCTGCCCTCTGACCTGGACGCTTGCGATGGAGAAGAGAGAGATGCAGGTTTGCTTAACAACGGCTGCTTTCATAGCTCATTGAAATGGGAAACTTTCGACTGATGTCTGTGGAGTCTGGATCAAGCCCCAGAGCAGATATTTACAATTGACATAGCTTTGCTCACAATTTACTCTGCTTCTTAGCAGCGGTTTAAGATTGTTCTTTCTCTGAAAGATGGGGGGAAAAGGGGTGGTTTGCTTCCTCCTCTGAGATCTTTAGGTCTGTTTAACTTAGAGATTGGCTAGGAATCTGCCAGCTACACTCGTCTATCAAAAATGCCAGGGAGCTCTGAAGAAATGCTTGGGGGCTGCCAATATCTATTTATGTTGGAGATGCCCACAGCATTCATAATGTACAATAAATAAGAGCAGTCATTCCAAAACACTATAATAAAATGTTCACAACTTAAAAGTAAATACTACTCAAAATGATCTGCTGCATTATTACTCCCATGCAAAGATCTTCATAATTGGTACCATAATGAAAAAGTCTTTATTAAATATATAATGGCTTCTAATAAACTGACCCTCCAAATACGAAGCGTTTGTGTTGATTTACTTGAATTGTTTTGCGGGGAAATAAAAGTGTTGAGAACTCATTTCCAAAGGATGATATACAGCAGCCAGTTATCCCCTTTTTGTTTTGTTTTAAACAATGCTTAATTCCTCGTATATGAGTTAAACAGATAAGGCTGCCAGCAGCTGCTCCTCTCCAAAGCCCTTCAGAGTTACATGATAAAATGTTGGTGATAACATTGCAGTGCTGTAAAACAAGGTTGTAGAAACGTGGACATGTACTGATGACAAATTTGCCTTTAAATCTTCTTTGCTAATATTTATAGGCATGAAATCTTAAAGCACCTTTAATGTGCCTATAATCCTGCCCATTTGACAGCTTTTACATAATTTTCTAGGGAAAGGTGACCCGATCATCCCATGCTGTTGACAGTGCAGCTGAAATGGCCTTCCAATAAATGAAGCAGGATTATCCAGACACTATGGCAAACAACAGCTCATGATATGCATCAGGAAATTTCCATAGCACATCGGATCTTTGTCTTCAATGACACATGGATCATGACGGGATTTCAAGAACACATTTCCCTAGACACTTGATAAGTTTTAATGTAAAAGTATAGTATAAAGGGCTCCTTTCAGATAGAGTCTGTTTTTCATATTAGAAAATAATTGCTTTCACCCTGCAAATCTAGAGCTGTAGTTTTAAGCCGAATTATCATGTTAACATGTACTGCTTGGTGTAGGAGCATTCCCTGTCACTTTGAATGCATTTATGAGTTTATCTAGTTAAAATTATAAAACATTACAGCAAATAATTTTTTCCCTCACTAAAAGCCACTACTGAAAATAAACAAGTTATGATGAAGGGTATGATAAAACTGCAGAATTTTTCCTGAATCTCTTATGCTTCTCTATAAAAATATCTCAGAAAATATTGCCTGTATGCCTCCTAGGTTTACATGAAAATGTCAAGAAAAGGTTTTGATGCCTGCTGCCAATTCATATCAAAGGTGTCATGTGCTATAAATTTAGTTTATATTGGTGTAATTATCAGTGACACGGCCAGATGATATTAATACTTCTGCTCCTGTTGCTTGCCTAGGTACTTAACAATTTGAATGCCACAAAATATCAATACTGATGCTTTATGGCATCGTGCCAGAGCAGCCTGGGGACAGGCAGGGTAGAAGTGGCTGACAGTTTTTGTTGGAGTGTGGAGTTTGTTTGGTCTCATAAGACATTTATGAGGTCAATTGGATGTCATTTAAAATATCAGGAGAGAAACATATTTAAACTACACACCATCTCCCACTAGGAATGCTGAACTCTGTGAACAAATACTAAAAAGGCATAGTGAGAGCTACATAGGTAAGAAAGAAGAAAGAAAAGCTGCGCTGAGGGTGACATGAAAGCACTCTTCCTGGAGTAATAATTGTCCCTTTGCCATCCTCATAAAAAGGAATTAGGCAAAACCACCTAACAAACAACAACACCAACAACAAAAGCTTTAAAAACAGAAAACATTGATTTTCACTTTAAACAAGATTTGCACTTTGTTAGGTCGCCCAAGACCTAACAGGAGACTTACCAATGAAGCACCTGGGAAAAGGCATCGGTATTTGCTCTTCAGGCTGTTCCTGAAAGTAATAACTAGTGATTAAATGGAAAAAAATAGATGCACAGAATATTCCCATACTGAGTGATAGCACCATTAGAAATGAGCTACACTGACTTAGGAAAGTAATGGTGATTTTCTAAAGTCTGCTCAGAGCTCAATACCAAAGATTTTGCTAATGGTCTTTTCAAAGTTGCTATGAAAACTGAGTTTTCATGACAAACAAAACTGTGATGGCTTTTTCTCTTGTTCTGTCATGTACAGTAATCCCATTCAGGAAAAAAAAAAAAGATGATTTATACTATATTCAGAAATTCGAACAATTTTTTTAGAAGACGGTAAAATGTTCTTTCTCTGGTACTTGTCTGAGTGAGTGTGCACTCTTAAAAGAGTATAAAGCAATCAAAATCTACTGATAAAAAATTGCAGTGGTTTATCTACTAGCTATTAACTATGTTGCTATTCTAGTAGTTCTTTGGAAATGCTGTAAATAGTCATCCATGAAGTCGATTGAGAAAGGATCACTTTCTGGCTAGGTTTGTATCCATATACCATAGACCTCTTTATGTGCAGTCTTCACTCTGTCTACACAATTCCTTATAAAAGGATTAGTATCATTGCAAGGACAAGACAAAATCTATTTTAGGGGTTTTGGCAATTACATGGCCTGTCCTAAAAATTCCAAAGTGCACTCTTATTTCCACTCTTAGGTGTTCCTTAGTGCTGGACAAAGGTCATCCATTCTGTAAAGCAATGATGAAAAGGGGGACTCCAACTCCTATTACTGTATAAGAAACCAAACTGTTTTGTTTGTTTGTTTGTTTGTTTTCTTTTATAATAATGAATATAATGTTGAAAGCATTCGAGCAAGGGGGTGGATTAGCAGTCTTTTTGCTCTGAGATCAAGGAGTGTAGCCAGTTAAAAAATTGTCACCAACAAGATTTAGACCCTTTAATCCCACATGGAGAAAGCAATTTGAGCACTGCTTTAGGAGCTTTGGAACTCATAGGAGACACATCCAGAACAATATGAGTGTTGAGGTGGCCAGAGGTAAAGACTCTCTAAGAACTGACAGAAAAGGGCAATTTATAGTCTGGAGCATAGGGATATCTCTCCACTTTTGTGTCTGTGCATCTGCGTTCATGGAAGTGCTGAGATCAGACTCAAGTGTATTTGTAGATTTTATAGAAACAGCTTCTCTGAGCAATCAGGAGATAAGAATTCCTGGTTGCATTAATAAAGGCACTTTATCCCCTGAAGCTCCCTAGGAAATTTTGGTGTGGCAGAATGGAATTTACCAAGGCTCCAAGGCTAACATCCCCAATCTTGAAAAAAAAATGAAACCACATATTTATTTAATAGCTCTCTCATCATCATAGTCATGATATTGTAAAGAAAAGGGCTGAAGAAGACATCACAGTGCAAAAATAATTATAATTAGGAATTGAGGGATAGTAAATAAATCATCTTCTATATTGCTTTCTTCTTTTCTTTTTCATTTTGAGCATATTTTCACACAGTGGTTCCAAGATTCATTTGCATTCCAAGTGTTCTTATTAAAGCAGCACCATTTATTCTACAATATATACAAGAGTTTCTATTTTTAAAATTCTATTTCAAGGCATGAGCTTGGCATACAGAGTCAAATCCCAGGAGTGAATCCTTTCTTTTTCCTCTTAAAAAAAAGGAAGAAAAAAAGAAAGGAAAAAAAGAAAAAAAGGAAAGGAAAGAAAAAAATAATCCATCCGAACAGTTTTAGGTTACATGAGGGGAAAAATAGAAGATGGTACTTTCATGTACCTCTCCCTATTTTCTTTCCCACTCTGTAAGGCAACATCTACATAAATAACAACTACCACAAAAAAAGATGAAAGCTTCCTCCTTTTCCCCTATAATTTTTGGATATTTAAATATATATGCATGCATATGTGTGTATATATATATATATATATGTACATATCAATGAACATAGGGAAAATTCAGTACGGCCAGCATAATGATGACTGTGTAAACTCCCTGCACATATGCAATGTGGCATTGACAAGATAATGGGGCCAGTTAAACAACGACAGTGTTTCAGGGAAGACCTGCACAGGGGAAAGAAATTTTATCCATTAAACTTCAGAAGAGTGGCTTTTTGTAGCAATAAGGTGTGTAACAACACAAATACATGTTTACTCCATGCTGTTTTTAAATATATTTATATATATACACTGTTAGATTTACTTGTTTGAGTATGACTCAAAGTAAACTTTCACTTACAAACTGCTGTTCATTTTCACTTACAAACGGCTGCTATTTTAGAGAAATTTAAGCTTTTTTTATTGTCCGAAGACATTTCATTGCAAATATAGTACCTTTATTTATTGGAATACAGCCATTTAACCAGGCATATAATCTTCCACACAATCAGCAAAGGAGGGGCAGATGAGTAGAAAGTGTCACTATTTGTGCTATGAGAAGACACAGTCTCAGAATGCCCATACAGATTCACTTGTCCCTGATAGCTGCTACCACTATTCCATCTGATTCCATCCATACAGATATAAAAATTCATATACAAGATCTACTTTCACTAGCAACTAGCAAAACAGGAAGATACTTAGGGGTTTGCTGCACCCACATTGCTGCAATAGGAAAAGGACCTAACAAACAAGAAAGAACATATTTTCCAGAAAACTGTGAAGTAGGAAAGGATTATCTTATTTTTAAAATATTGGTGAATGGAGTATAAGTAACTTAAGGGCCTTCATTTTGCAAATGCTATTTTTCTTCTACTTTTGTCAGTTTTGTCCCAGGTTTTTGGTCTTCAGTGTCTCTTCAGGTTAAAAATAGTGGTCCTAAATTGTTATGAAAGCCCACAGAAAAGTTTGAGCTAAAAGCCAGAGTTACATAGTTCTACTTGAAAGATCTGGTAGAACAGTTTCTGTCACTCTATAGACAATGAGTCAGTCCAATGATATTTTGGGGATATTTTCAGGAAGAACTTCACTTACCTACTACCAATGCCACATACATCTGGGGGAAAAGTATAATTCAATATTGGTAGTTGAGTATTGGTATCTATGAGATATTGTTTTCATATTTTGCAGATTTTCATCTCAAAAAAAATTAAACCTCCTGTTTTATTTCATATTCAGATGTTAATCTGCCTCTAATTTTATTACACTTAAAATAAACCTAAGAAATTTTCCTTGAAAGCATAAGCTTGAATGAAAATTAAATGCAAATAACAGTCTATATTGATTTATGATGTGCACAATTTTCCTGAGGTCTTAGTAATATTTTTATTCATTCATAATTAAGCACAAATTATTTTATTTTATAAGGTGGTGCGTTCCCAACCAATTTATCACAGATGGTAGGTAACTGTACCTGAACTGATTTTGTGTAGCATATTTTTCTTAAAATTCAATCTCTTTTATCTATCCGGCAATTAATGATTGCATTTATATTCACTTTGAGTTCTGTGAGGGTCACTTACTGTATGTGTTTAACGGAGGTGTCATAATTACTGCAACTTTTAAATCTGAGCGGTGCCTGATTCAGGTTGCCGACAGTCCACGATGGCCAGGTTTTGGTAGATGGCACTTGTTTTGGGGGGGTAAAAGATATCTGTGCAATTCATCTGTCCTAACTTTAGATAGCTACAGGGTTGGAGTCTACAACCAGGCTGGTCGCCACCAGATCCCCTCAGATGAGGGGGAAAAAAATCACCTTTCCTGTGAAAAATTAATTCAAGCATATAGAGCCACCTGCTTCAGGTTGAGCTGTACCTTGGCCCATACCCATTGACCGTGTTGAGCAGAGCTCCTCGGGCAGCTTTCAGCCAGAAGAAGGCCGCCCCTTGTAGCAGAGATGTAGTTTAGATGCTGTGATTGTTTCTCTTCAGCGGAGAAGAACTGGCAATCCTGCCTCCTCTGCTAGGGTGGAAGTTTGAAGTCTTTGAAGTTTTCCATGAACCTACGGCCCCTAATGTATTTTTTGCTGTCCAAGCAAGTTTGAAGGAGTAGGGGTATTTTTAACACAAGTCAGTTTAAAACATAATGAATGTACAGGAATTTGATTACTTCCATTTCTTTCAGTTGTGAACTTTTCAGCTGTGAATGAGATAATCTGATTGTTCTCAGCCTCATTTAATCCCAAACATTAAAAAGCCCAACTACTCACTTTTCATGCTTATCTTTTCCTTGCTTTCCATTGAACATGGATAAGAACTAAATCCAAATCTATGATTTCCTAAGAATGTCATTTAGAGTGGCTTGTCTGCTGAGTGGCCAGCAGTAGCAGTGTGCTATTGAGGATTTAAGTCTGTTAAATCACATCAAGGGATATTGTTAATTTTACCTGCACACCATACCCTTGCTGTGATATCACTACAATACCACCCACTTCAGATGATACTGAGAAATGTAGATGATTTAAATAAAGCACTATGAGCTGTAGTATGAACCTTTATTGAAGTAGAAATAAGTAGTGAGAAGCTCCTGTACCCAGTGCTGTGTTCAAATCCCAAGGTTCTGTCTATCATCTGTCTTAAATCCCTTTCCACATGTGGGAATTTATGTTCCCAGTGGATATATTAGCCTCCTAATTCTGTATTCACCTAGAAGGTGTCATTTCAAGCTATATTTTTATTTTAACATTGTAATTGAACCTTCATTTATAGTCAGTAGAGACAGAAAGCACGAACCATCTACATTTAATACTCATCTTGGTATTGGTAGCATGGCATGACTCTACTGATTAGGGACCAGGCCAAGGTGAATACCCGACGTGAGGGCGCTGACTTTTACTGGGCTAATTTCCAGTAAATTTAATCCTACTCTTGGTTTAATTATGTTCCTAGCTAGAGAGAAAAAGCAAAGAAAAATGAAAAGGTAATTCTGATGTAAACTGAATCAAGTCTGCATCCTGTAAAGTCAGGATTGAGATAGAGCAAGGGCAGCAGATGTTGGAGAACTGCAGACGACTGGATTAATTCTGTATCTAGTGCTAGAAGCTTTACACTATTAAAAGGCTGCAAAGGTGATAGTAATGGCCATGAAGCTCATAGTAAAGGACTGTTTTACGTTCAAGGAGTCCTCTGAATTTTTATTACGGTAACTCCATTCACTTCAATGACATCACGACATCCAAGGCTATCTGGTTTTCAGCAGCTTCAGAATGGAAATGGAAAGTCAATGTGGAAATCACTCTTCAAAGAATATACATAAATAAAGAATTGTGAGGATTGTTTCTGCTACCTTTAGACAACATCTGAGAGCATCCTTCTCTCTCTCTCTCCTTCTCTGTCTTCCACCTTCTAACATATACATTTTCCTATAATATGAATAATGTCTCTTTTTTCCTATGCACTGAGCCACATATCCTTCCTCTCCTTTAGATTCCCTCATAAACCCCACTGTACAACTAACCTGGATTTTGATCTCTGGTGTTCTCCTCTCCTTTGCTTGAACTTAACCTTTTCTTCCTATTGTATTTGCCTGACTTAAACTGTAACCTTTGGTGACCAGTGAGTGTCTTGCTATGCCTTTGAAAAGCATGTGTGGATTATACCAACAGCACTGCATTCTGACTTTGAGAATTTTAGTGAGAGCATGTTTTGATAAACCTGAAAGCTTTAGTTTTAAGGGATGCAATTTGGGAATCCTCACTGAATTTATCTGAGATATGGTTGAAGTCTCCGCAAAAAATATTATCTTCTGTTTCCTAAATGAAGTGGAAATGGTTGGAGAGCTAACCACAGAATGAACACTCTCCTACTTCATTCCCAACTGCCTGGGACTTTGACAGTATAAACCTTCAAAAGAGTGGCTTATATAATCAAAGGTAATTATGTGCAAAAACGACTGCAAAACATCCAATCCTATCCTTAAAATGCACTGTGATAAAGTGAATCACAGAAAAAAAATAGAACAAATAAATATAGTGGGCTAGAAATCTTAGATAAATAATAATAATGCAATTAGGAGAGGAGAATTATACCTAATTGCTGTATTAGTGCATTGCTAATGAGGCTGGAATGAAACCAGGTGGAAGAGATATATTTGTTGCCCATTGGCTCCTGCAGGCAGCAGATAGTAATACAGAAAACACTGAGGAAAAAGGAAAATGTAATGAAAGTAGACTGACCTGCCAAATCAGTGGCTACATTGAATTCATTTTCAAATGAGGAAGCATAACTAATGTGACATTACGCTAACCTTAACAACATAGCTATTTGTGGCACTTATAAATGCCAGTCTTTCATTTTCTTCTTCTTCTTTTTTCTTTTTCTTTTTCTTTTTTTTTTTTTTTTTTTTTTTTTGAGGTCTTTGGTTTTCCTCCTGAATCAGGACATGAAAAAAAAATATTAGTGATTGGTGATTGGTATTCTGTTAGACGACTTATTTTGCTGCTGCAGCATACCAGGAAAATAATCATTCTGTTCATAAATGCATCTGAAAACCTTCATTAATAGCTAAGGAATGGGCTAAGGAATTTAACATAACCTACTGTGGGTAGACGGTTTTATGGTTTTTGTAATTCACAGCAGATTTTTTCCCTGTTTTTACATCCCCTTTTCTTTTTTTTTTTTTTTTGTCTTTTTCTTTTCCCATGGTTACTAAGCATGTGGTTAAAGGGGAGAAAAATCATATTCGCTAACTGATTTTCATTTAGTGCATCAGGAGCCTTAAGCCACTTTGTGTGCAGATTTCCAGTTTCAATTAGAATGGATTTTCAGACATCAGATGATGTGAAAAATTATCTCATTTGAATCACATGAAACCAAACCACTAAGACACTGCTGATGAGGGAAACAGTGGTCTCATCTTTCCTGTGGTGTGCCATCTCTATTAGACTTTGTAAACTGCGGCAGTTTGAAATCTTTAACCAGCCATTACTAATAAGCATATGTTAATTGTAGCAGAGATCATAAGCAGGTCAATTAGGAGGCAAAGACTGGAACAGAATGAAACATTCAGCTGGAGGGAGAATTCAGGGCAGGTGTCGGCCAGCATGCGCTGCCCTGGCAGGAGCTCCGAGCATCTTGGGTAGAGCTCATTTAACGTTTTGATTTGCTGAATTTGCATTTCAGATTTCCATTCCTAATAGACAATATAGTCAGTCTTTGTTAATGAGGGCTCTGATTACATGTGCCATTATAATTGGGAATTAGCAGGCCAGCCTTCCTTGTTTTGGAGATGAAATCCAAAGAAAATTGGATTAAAGACAATGCTGCAGAGATCCCTTTCTTTTTGTTTTCTGAAGCGAAAGGTGAGGAAAACTCCATTTGTTTAGTACATATGGCTCTTACCGTGATTAGCATGCCTCATGATTTGTTTATACTTTTTGAACATAGCATCTATTAGCAGTTCCAATATTAAAAACAAGTCAGAAATTGCCATTTATACTTAAATGAGCCTGCCAAGGTGCCTAGCTTCATTGTCGCGCACTGATGAACAGAGAGCCAGTGCAGAATTAAGAGCATTCCAAAACATTATTTCCTGTTACAAATGCCTTTAAATCAGCATCCTCCCAGCCTATATACTTGCATTAAATATTGACTTTAACTCTTGTTACGTAAGTTTATCCTCCTTCCATTTGCAGTAGTTCGAGTCCATTATCTTCAAAGGATAAGAGATAATATTTAATTGGTGCATAAATCTATAGATAGGAATTAAATATATTTTCAGTTCAATCACAAGCAGAAAATTGAAGAGGTCCTTTTCTTTCTGATTGATCTCGGGTATTAATGGAGAGCAAGAAAAAATCTGCCATTGATAGAACTCTTATTTTTTTGTAGCTACAATGGTATCTAGTTATAGCTCATCTTTCAAGCATCTTGTCCTGTGGCTTAAGTCAAGTATTGTTCAAATTACTTTAAAATACTTACTGTTTCTTTAGTATTATAAACTAGTTACTCTCCAATAACACATTGCCAGAGCAGCTCTTCACAAGCTATTGTCAGTTTTTAATTGCAGTTTAACAAATAAGGGACCCCAGATTGTATATCATTGCTTCTTGCATCATAAAATTTATTTACAGTCCATCAGAAAAACCCAAAAACCCAGAAATAAGAATTCTACAATCCAAAAAAGGGGAAAAAAAGTCAAATGTATCAATGATGTTCTTAATGTTTCAAGAAACTATAGAATGTCAACCCAAAGCTTAATAAGACCTAGCATGAGACTTAGCATTTACTTGCTGATTTAATAAATCTCTTAAAATACCTCTTTCTATGGCGGTATAGTCTACATCTTTTAGGCAAGCTGCTAGATGGACTGAATCAGGTGTGCTAATTGTCATGACAACACAACAACTATATGGGCTTACATGCATTAGAGATTGAAGTTGTATGGACCATCTGAAATCTGTCCTTTCTGCTACTTTTCTGCAATCAGACTGAAACCCAACCAAATTACAACAAAATATGAAGAGCTAGCTTAACTTTCCGTTCACTCAAGTTTACCCAAGAGTGCAACACTTCTGCAGTACTTTCTTCAACAAGAAAAATAGTTCTGCTGGTGTCTGAACATAGTAGGCATTTCCAGACTGTTGCATAAGAACTCTCCAACATACTGAGAAGTTGCTTTTTTGCAGCTTCAGCTTCAGAGCAGATCAAAATAATACAGTTTAAACATCTATGGATCCTGTTTATAAGATTGTTTGCATCATAAACAGGTATTTATCCTTGGAAAAAATATAATGCACATGATAAAGATGTGCAAACAATCAACTTCTATATATCAGACACTCTGAACATACTCTTTTGGCACTTACTGCATCTTACACTTTGGATAGCTATTCTTCCTCTTACACCCTTGTCTGATTCTTATGTTGCTTTAGGCTTTTATGGAAACACATTTCTTTCTTCATCGCTTATGTTTATTTGAAGGACAGAAAGGGAGGTGAAGCTGCACATGGCAATTCATCCAGGGATGTATCAGTGATCACAGGGATGCAGCGATGGTTATGCTCAGCGCCAGCATCACAGTGTTACTAGCCCTGCGTTGTCAGTGTCAGTCTTCTGCAGTGTGTTTCGAATACTAAGTTCTGCTTTCTCAATACCCCCATGAAAATAGATTTAGCCATTAGACTGCTGATGGGCAAAAGAAAGGAAAAACTAAAGCCATTTGTTCGTGTTTGGCTCTGCCCACACACTCATGTTTTAATACAGTTGTGCAGCCGTGTGTTTCTGTGTGTAGAAGCAAACATTCAATGGCAAGAGCAGGTATTTTTGGAAGATTTAGGTAGGTATTTGAAAGATTTTAGTAAGTATTTTTGAAATAAAGATTTTGAATACAAGTATTCGAGACTGTTCACAACACCTTCCCTGGCATTTGTTAGCTGTATTTCTTGGAAAATAAAATGCTGATATGCTAGCAAAAAAAAAAGAAAAAGCCTAAGAAGTAGTTCTCCTTGGAAAAGAGTAAGTATATAGGACAATTGTTTTGAAAACAAAGGAATAGTGATAAGATAGAAAAGCCTCACATATGCTAGAAAGACAGAACTGCAGCAAAATGTATTCCAAGAACTAAATATTTATTAATTACTATTGCATAGTAATTTAACAAAAGGCTTGTACAATTAACCTCAAAGTCTCCCCCAACTGATTTTTGCTCTAGGCAGGAGCTTTGTCAGGAAGTTCGGTGAAAGATAAAAGATTCAACATTAGTTTTACAGTAGAAGAGCCTTTGAACCTTAACCATAAGAGACCTACTGTCACAACATTGTTATTATTTATGATCCAGATTATCCCTGACATATATTTCTAAGAGTTTTTTTGACTAAGTAGCACTCAAAAAATTAGGGAAACGCAGCTCCTACCGAAATAATTTTCAATTATTTCCTCAAAGGATCACTGTGTAATCATCTTGCTATGAAAGGTACCTTTCTTATTATCCGTATGGGTCCTACTTTTGAGCACCTATAAAAGACACAGTTTTTATGAAAATACTTTAGCATTTAACTAGGAAGGTGAGGTTTATTTCTGTGCTATTTCGTTCTTTGCTATTTCAACTACTGAGGCACACTCTGATGCTACACTGCCCAAATCTCATCCAGTGCTTTTTCCTTCTGTTTATTATTATTTTTTTTTACTATTTGTGTTGGATTTGTGTGGATATAAGGGTGTAAGTATGATCTGATGAACTGACTCTACGGTCTAAACAAAGAGGAGAGGGGTGAGTAAGGGCAAACTGTGACCAGTCATTTGAACAAGGGAGACCTGGAGAAAGCTGCAAGTGAGTTGAAATGAAGAATATACCCGAAAGACTGATATGTGTGTGCCACAAAGGGATCATCTTTGGCACATCCCGCTATGAGATATAAGGACAGAGGAGTAGGGAAAGAAACCGAGGAGATACTGTTAGACTTAACAGCTCTCCTTAGTTCTATATTGACTCTAGAGACTTCCAGGGGTAAATGTGAGCCAGTTTCTTTTAAAAAGTCTGAAATATCAATACTGTTAAGACAAAGCTCCACAGTGATTTAGTTCATGTCTGAAGCTGAGAGAGCTACACTCAGTGTTCTCCTCCTCTCAGGGCATTGCATTGACCCATGAAATCTGATTAGTAGGACTTACTTCTAGGCGGTCTTGATGGGATGTCTAATATTACCCCAGATGCTTAGATGTCCCCAAAATGGGAACTTCTACTTGTCTGAAACTCTGCCAGTATCATAGCACTAAAACTAATTAGAACGACCTTGGAATTCATAATTAAAAGAATAAAGTGTCTTCCTTGACGGGCACTCTATTGTATACTGTATATTGTTGTATAAATTGAGGAAGACATTTGTTTTTAATGTGTTTGATATTTGCAATTTATTTCACCAAGAAAGAGTTTGGTCACAGTTACCAAACTCTTCTGAGCAAATTCCTGAAAATGTCAAGAATTTCTGTGGTTGGTAGTCTGGAATCAGTGGGAGCAGGTACAGATGGAGGTACAAAGGACACCATTGATGTTAATGTTACTGCTCCAAGCTCTCTCAGGGCTGAAATCAGTCCAGCAAATCCATGAATATCACAGGATAAGATCTCATTTTTTTAGAGTACCTGAGGGTGTAGATAATTTGGAGAGAAGATGAACAAAAGAATTAAAAAGGAGGTTATCCATTCAGAAAATTGAACATCAGTCAGATTCAATCAACCAAGCAATAGGTTTCCTCACCTCTTTTGAAACAGATTGGCTACTCCAACCCATAGGTCTCTTGAGGCCTCCTAATTTAAATTAATAACTTAGTCTGTCAGGTAAACGCACATGCAGTGACCAAGATTTTCAGAAGGGAATTTGGATTTGTGTTGTCATCATTCTGGACAAGCTCTGTTTCCAGCTTTCTCCTTGACATAGTCCTTGACACTAGGGTGTCAATACACTGGAAATTGGCTCAACAGGCTTCTTTGGGTTATGTGGTGGTGGACGGTGTAGCTCTTTATGATGCTGAGAGACATGAGTAATAGGAGATCCTCCCTGATAAGTGGATAATTGTTTGTATACTGTTTCACACTGGGAAAACATATGCTTCTTATCTCAGGGGATCTTCTTGCATTTGAACAATGCCCCAACCTCTATGTTTTCCCTTGGACCCATCCATCTAAATACAAATATCACTGTAAGGTCAGTCGATTAGATATTCTTACCAGCTATGAGGATCCTGCTTTTTTCATAAGCTAAGTCAAGTTTCCACAGATTGCAATACTAGACCAAGATGCTTGCTGTCATACCTTATATATATACACGTATATATAGTACATATATGTACATATATATGTATAGTTGTACATATATATGTGTGTATATTTATGTATATATCTGTTTGGTTTTTGGAAGGAATAAATCCCCAAGTTGTTGGTAGACCAGAAGATTGGTACACAGTTGGTACACAGATTGGTGTAACTAGGAAATTAACTTCCTAAGTTATCACTCCCATCTTGTCTACATTCCTTGAACTCTGCCCTACATCCTTCTTTAGCAAGCCCTCTCATGACTCATCATTTAATTTTGACTTGTCTCCCAGAAAATCAGGCCTAGTCCCTTTCACCCCTTTAAATTACATGGATTTTGGTCCACAGCAGGTATTTGTATAGAACAATGCACCCAAATTCAGGGGGTCAAATATAATCCTATCTATTTCTGTTGATATTCATATAAGTCTTAGAAAGATCTTAGTATTTATGTTTACATCCAGAATATTGCAATACATGGTTTAATGTTTCAATATTCTCTTTTATCCTAGTGACACTCCCCTCAATGATAAAATAAAAGATTTCACAGCAAACACCTGCAGGCAGGGGCTGACAAGCTGCAGCACCAAAGGGTTTCCCACAGCCTCCTCCTGTTACTATTACCAACTCACAGAGTCAGGGCCTGCTGGCTGGGGTCACTCACGTTAGGTCTCTGCTGTCATTATCCTCCTCCTCCCTTGGCACGGAAAAGCCCAGAAATTCCAGGTCAAAGCACTGGGCACAGGGAAAAAGTGAGGTAGCTGGATCAGGACCAAAAGCTTCCCAGAGTCTGCATGTTTCATATGTTCTCTATCTTGAAAACATATCCTTGATCTTGCTGATTCCCTTGCAAAGGAGATTTAAGCATGACACAGTGATGTTTCCTTAGATTTTTGACTTACTGAACAAAGAAGTAAAGAGGAAAAAACTTAAACAGCAGCATAATGGGAATCATACCTTTTGTATGTCACATTGTTAAGTCTCCTGTGGAAAGTGCAGACCCATTTGTGCACCGGACAGAGAATGCATCGCACTGCATTCAACGCTGTCCTCAAGTTTCTTATTTATGTAATTAATCAAAGCACATTGGGCTGGCACTAACATNACTGTCGTCAAGTTTCTTATTTATGTAAGTGTTTTAGTCAAAGCACATTGGGCTGGCACTAACATCAAAGGGATGAATGCAAATATATTTTAACCTGAAAATAAAAGAATAAATTGACTGAAGGGAACAGTTCTAGAATGCGTGTGCGTGTGTGTGTGTGTATGTGTGTGTGTATAGGGGGTAGCAGAGGCTATGACATAGCATATGAAGTCAATAGTGTAGTTGTTATTATTTATACATGAGTAAAGATTACAAATGCAGGCAATAGCTCAGATCTCTCACCCCCTGGATCTGTGAAACCTGTCACTCAGTCTCCTGCGGTGTGTCTTCCTGTCTCCGAGCCATTGGACCACCTGCTGCCATGACTCTCATCTATTGCATCGCCCGAAGGCCTCGATGATAACAGCATTGATTCCAATGTACATCTAATTACTTCTCATAATCTATTCATTTCACAATAGTGTAGTGAAACATCTGTCACATCATAAACTCTTTAGTATCCTTATCAAACCACCAAAACATACTCTGCTGCCAATTGGCAGCTACCTTGCTTTCTCCTCTTATTAATATGATGCAAACATATCTATGTTTTTTTGGTTGCTTTAGATGAATTTCCCTGATGACCAGTGAAAAAGAATTGGGCAAACTACAATTGTAATATCTGTTCACTACTTAGTGAGGTACTATTATCGATGTCACACAAATATCAGCAAAAATTGCTTTCTTTCTTCTACGGATAAAAGGTCTAAATAGGGTCTTTAACATTTATAGCACAGTAATAGATGGCTTCCTTCCTTGGCTCAGGGTGACTGATTCATTTACTAAAATAATCATCTCAGGGATTATTACATTTGAACAGTATATTGCATGGAAAAGCCTTTTACCTTTATAGTTTTTACTTTACCTGTGGGTAAATAATGCCCACTCTCTCTCCATCTTCATGTGAGGAATCAAGAGCAATGAGACCCATTAGCACATATTTTTATTATCAAACTATAGAGAATCTATCTATCCCAGTAGGATTGTGAATATACAGTTGCATCTAATAAAGAGGGCTGATTATTCCTCAAAAAGGCACCTCAGATATTCAGGCAACATCATGGAAAACAGAATAGCTAGGTGTTGGTTTACTATTACATTCTAAATTATTAGGAACAACAAATCCTGACTCAAAGGAATGAGATATTAAATGCATATTCCTTTTCATAGTCTATGTTAGCACAAAATGAGTTTTGTTCTTCTTGTTTCAAATCTGCAATGGAAATGAATTTACTGTTGATTTGATAGCTTTAGAAACTGGAGCTTTTGTTCATCCACAGAACAGATACAGCAGGAGTAGCTGTTCTGGGAGTTTCCTCACAACCTGCTTCAGACTGTCTTTTGGAGGGCCCGCTTTTGCACGGCCTGTGAGTAGCCAGTGAGGAAGCTAATTTGGATTCTCTGACATGGCTGTACTGTGGTGCCAGTAGTTATTTTTATTATCTGAACATCAGGCAGGAAGAAACTGGACTGCAACCACCAATTTGGGCCACATTTTGTTAGCTCCTGACCTTGCCGAGAGTCACAGCAGTGACCTAAAGGTGAAAGATTCCATCTCTCATTATCAATCCCCTCAAGACAGCCAGTCCTCTTTTATCCATTTGTCAATATATAATGCAATCCAATGTATAATGCAGCCTGCATATTTAACTGCCTCTGTTTTCATTACTTGTGCATTTTCTGGTTTGAAATAGGTATCATCTGTAGCTATTTACTTAGAGTGTATGTTTTCACATCCAAAATACATTCACTTTTCCAGCATAATAGGAAAGGCACAGAGATTTTGATGTTACTGACATATTTTGCGATATGAACATGCCCAATGCTTGCTTGAGTGCAACTCTGATCTATTCAGTCATCAATGCTGCTTTGTAGAAGCTTGGGGTTTATGCTTTTGTGAGCATCCCTCTTCATTAAAGGAGCAACAAAGGAAGAAGCCATTTAGGTCTAAAGACCAAACCTTTGCAAAATCTCAGAGCTAATGGAACAGCTCAAAGTTGGGTTCAGACTGATCTCTTGATGTTTCACTCCAACTGCCAAAACTAATTTTATCATGGCTATTGAAGGATACAATTGGCACCTATTTCTCCGTCTTTCCTTCCCTCACAACATCCTCCTGGACAAGCTCCGGAGGTGTGGGCTGGATGAGTGGTCAGTGAGGTGGATTGGGAATTGGCTAGATGGCAGAGCTCAGAGGGTGGTGATCAGCGGTGCAGAGTCTAGTTGGAGGCCTGTGTTGAGCGGAGTGCCCCAGGGGTCAGTCCTCGGTCCAGTCCTGTTCAATTTATTCATCAACGATCTGGATGAAGGCACAGAGTGCTCCCTCAGCAAGTTTGCAGATGACACGAAGCTGGGAGGAGTAGCGGATACTCCAGAGGGCTGTGCTGCCATCCAGAGGGACCTGGACAGACTAGACAACTGGGCGGTGAGAAACCTCATGAAATTCAACCAGGCCAAGTGCACGGTCCTGCAGCTGGGGAGAAATAACCCCAGACACCAGTACAGGCTGGGGACCGACCTGCTGGAGAGCAGCTCTGCTGAGAAGGACCTGGGCGTCATGGTGGACGACAGGTTGACCATGAGGCAGCAGTGTGCCCTCGTGGCCAAGAAGGCCAATGGCATCCTGGGGTGCATTAAGAGGAGCATCTCCAGCAGGTCGAGGGAGGGGATCCTGCCCTTCTACTCAGCCCTGGTGAGGCCACATCTGGAGCACTGTGTCCAGTTCTGGGCCCCACAGTACAAGAGCGATGTGGAGCTGCTGGAGAGAGTCCAGCGCAGGGCCACGAGGATGATCAGGGGCCTGGAACATCTGCCCTATGAGGAGAGGCTGAGGGAGCTGGGCTTGTTCAGCCTGGAGAAGAGAAGGCTGAGAGGGGACCTGATCTGTGTCTATAAGTGCCTCAAGGGAGGCAATGAGGAGGATGGGGCTGGCCTCTTTTCAGTGGTGGTCACTGACAGAACCAGAGGAAATGGCCACAAACTGAAGCATAAAAAGTTCCACGGGAACTTAAGGAAGAACTTCTTGACGGTGAGGGTGACAGAGCCCTGGAACAGGCTGCCCAGAGAGGTTGTGGAGTCTCCTTCTCTGGAGATCTTCAAGACCTGCTTGGATACAGCCCTGTGCCACTTGCTCTAGGTGGCCCTGCGTGTGCAGGGAGGTTGGACTAGATGACCTCTAGAGGTCCCTTCCAACCTTAGGCATTCTATGATTCTATGGCGAAATGGAGAAGTCTTTCTTGGCCATAACAGAGTTAATTATTTACACAGCAGATGACTTTAGAGTTCATCCACTGAAAGTAATGACATTTTTAGATTAGCTTGTCTTGTGTGTCTCCTCTATGGGTCACATATGACCTCTGCTGTTCATGAGTCTCCCACTGCCGTTCCACCAAGGATCATTTTCCTCCAGTCAAGAGGACTGGACAAAATGTATATACATGCATATATATATCTCTATATATATTTATTCATTTAAATTGAAGGTCAACTTCAAATCATGTTTCAAAATATCCTATTAGAACATCTCAAAATTGTATGTTTAGATATTATCAAAATGTAATCCCATTTTCTCTTCTAAAAACAATTTATTAAACTTAAACGATGTCTTCTCAAAGAGATATTTTTCAACGGACTCATTGTCTGTTGAAAGTAAATAGATAAATGAACAGAAGTTTCTGATGCTCTTTCAATGGATATCGCTGGATTACAAAAATACAGAGATTATGTATCTGAAAAGCAGATTAGGAAATATGTTCATAGAAGGGTGCTTCTGCAGTATGTATTTTGTACTCCTTTATTTTGGATGGAATTTTCAGTGAGTATGACTCTTTTATTGCTCCAGAAAAAGGGATAGTTTTTATGGTCTCTTTCAAGTAGTTCCAGCAGAGACTAAGTGAATACAGAAATGATTTTCTACAAAAGGATGGAAGAGAGGGAGGAAGGAATGAACGAACAAGTAAATGACGGAGCAACTGGAGCAAATGCAACAAAGACCTACAAAGATGCTTAAGGGATTGGAACATCTCTTCTGTGGGGACAGGCTGAAAGATGTTCAGCTTGGAGAAGAAAAGGCTGATGGGGGATCTCATCCATGTGTACAAATACCTGACTACACAGAACCACCTCTTTAATACCTATGGTCTTGATTCTCCCATGTATATAAGTAAGTTCTCTATAATTCCATATAACTATCTTCAAGACCAGCCTTTCTGGTCATGCATTGATATCCTCAAGTTAAAGCATATAAACTTGCTTCAGGGGTGAACTGTGGAGAACAGGGAAAGAAGAGCAGGTTTCTAGCAGAATAGTCTGATCCAGATTGCACTACAGGGAATTTCACGTGAGAAATGGTCTCCTGCTTGCTACTGGTCACCTCCTTTCAGTGTTATGAAAGGGGATACACAGTGGGTTGCCTTTAGAGGACATGGATCTTCTGCCACTCCTCGTCTACTCCACTGGTTTATTTTTTTCCTGGCACAGAAGGCCTGTATAATTGGCTAACTGTTTGTACCGTTTTACTCCTATCTCTTTGTTAATATTCTTATACCTATAATCTTCATTGCTTGATGTTAGTGATGAAAGAAACTTCATTCAGGAGCTGGAAAGGGAAGAGTTTAGCATCTCTAAGGTATTGATTTCTCCAAATCCTTGCCTTTGCCAAGAGATTAATCTAGTGGAAAAAAAATCAATTTTGCAAATGCAAAAGAAAAGAAACTCCTCCTCGAAACAATGCAAAATTAAAACTACTTTATTTCCTCAATGTGATTCTGATTTAAGAAACAATAATTTTTCAAGAATAGGAAATGTGAGTTTAAAGATATTTTTGAAAAATTTCCAAGATGGACTATTTTGGGAGAAAAAGATTATTTCTACAGAGTCCTTAAGCCTGGAGAGTGTTGCTCATGTTCCTGTGTCTCATTTTTCAGAGACTGAGAGTAATAGCTCAATAGATATACATAATAATCACGATTTTCATATCTCAGATATAGAATGAATTTCCAAACAGCTGCAATACTGTGACAGGTGCACGGTACAAGGTATTTTGTTTTTTTGCTACAAGGACCAGAATGTGTGAATTTTTTATGCCTTGGTTAGAGCGGCACTTTAAGGATCTGCAAGGAAGATACTTCTGCTGAATAGTGACATCCAAACCCCATTGGGACCTCCAGACAGGCAGATGAATAAAGATACTGAAATTCTTCATGTTATAGGCAAGACCCTGAACTGGGGAAGAACCAGAAGAAAACAGTAGACACAAAATGTGAAGGTCAGGTTTTGGGCAGGACAGGCTCTTTCTTCTGATTGTATGTTAGATAGCTAGTTGAAAGACTATCATTCTACAGGTTCACCATATCTTCAAAGACTGATGCTAAAAAAAAAAAAGGAAAAAACAAAAGATCAGAGACTTTTTGTGTCTATGTAGCAGGAAACTAGAGAGAAAGACTTGTGGTAGGATGAAGACAATACATAACTACAGGCAGTTTTTGCTTTAGTTTATGTTTAAAAATGATAACTAAGAATATCAGCATAGCTGGTTATTGTTGTATGGCAGACAGACAAATAAACTGAATCATGCAAAAATAATCCAGTGAATATAGAATTATTTCTGAAAATATTTTTGTCCTCTAGAGGTTCAAGATTTTACTGTTTGATAGTGTGCTTTACAATGATAATGAAGGAAATAAATAATTTGTCAGCCTGATGGAATTTAAAAATTCTTTTTGATTGTTATTATTGTTTACTATGCTCTTATTTCAAGGCCCCAGTCCTAGCTATTGTACCAAAATACAACAAGATTTAGTTTCTTTCCAGATAAATGTTAGGTGCCTAGCAGAGTTGCCCAAGGTGTGTGCAAATCCATGGATAGACATAAGAACCTCTAGAGATCCGTTCAGGTTGTTGCAGCAAATTACCCTCTGAAGTCGTATGTATATCCCTCTGTCTTTGTTTCTTTTCTAGCAACTGTAGTAGGTGCCTAGGGCCACTTAATTCAGGCATATCAGTTATGTTCTGAAATTTAAGTGGGAAGAGTGTGTTCCCATATGGGTTTAATCCAAGCAGTTTAAGTCAAACATTTTTCCTTTTTTTTCTGTGTTTTTTATTTCCATCTACTTGTTACATGTTGAGGCTAGTCCACTTCTCATATGAAATGGCTTTAGCCTGAATATCTCCACTCACTAAAATGCAGGAGTCCCAGATACTACTGCAGTCTCTGCAGATACCACTATAGCAGGACTTTTTTTTCAGTGTAGGTTTCTCCAGTACCTAAGGTAGAGAAATAGAAGTATGGAGATGGCCTTTGCAGTCACAGTGAGAAAAAAAAAAAAAAAAAAGCTTTAAAGCTTTAATAGTGCTAATGCTTTTATTTCTAAAAATACATGCAAGAAAGGAAGGGTCATTCCTCTACAGATGTGGTACTGAAATTACATGGATTTTATCAAAACTTGTAGTTTCCTCACAAAAGAAAGAATAGATGATAATGGAGAATATATTCAAGTGACTGAGTATATGGTTTTATGTCGCTTTTTAGGCAAGTTTTTATGGTTCCCTTCAGGATACCAGATGGTGCATTTGTACTGTCTTCAGGCTTGTATGACCTATATAGTCATATTTAGGTGCCTGAAACACCTCCTGGAGGAAACTTGTTCTTTCCATTACCTAAGCGGAATGCCCAGGACCTGCCTTAGCACACAAAACTATATGTTAAGTGTTGTAAAAACCCCACAAGCCCTCCTTTTCCTAATCCTTCCTTTCCTCCTCTCTGTATAGTTTCAATCCGAGGCAAAAGAGGAGTCGCTCATACCTTTTACAGATCTTTAGACCTTTTCTAGACCTGGTAAAGCCCTGCAGGAGTATAACTCCTGCATAGTTCTACCACCTTCCAGCTGGGATTTACCCTCCCTGGGTCTTGAGGTTGTTAATAAATGGTGTGTGCTGCACAGTGGTACAGTTGGCTTGAAACACTTGGGCCTTACTTGGCAGAGTGCAGTTGGAGGCTGTGATTTTAATGTCCGAGCATTTGTAGTCTACCTACCTGAGCAAAATAATTTCCCAAATTCAGTTGAGGGTCCTCCTGAATGCTGCTCCACTGCTGCTCTGTGTCTCAAGGACCAGTGCTCCGTTTCCATTTAGGAAGAGTTTCTGCAAGCAGCTTTGAACTCTCTTTCTNCAAATTCAGCTGAGGGTCCTCCTGAATAATCACTGCTGCTCTGTGCCTCAAGGACCAGTGCTCCGTTTCCATTTAGGAAGAGTTTCTGCAAGCAGCTTTGAACTCTCTTTCTAGATGCTCCAGACTTATAGTTCAGGCCTAGGCCAGCTGAAAATCAGCTGTCCTAGTGTCATGTTAGCATATTTCTGTGCTCAAGCAAAGAGTTCCAATTGGCACAAATGCTGCTCTACTGAGAATTATGCTCTGAAAAAAAAAAAAAATCTAGTCCAAATCTCTTTTGTGCATCTCTTCCTGTTCTAGGAAGTCTGGCTCATGCCAAGGTTTCATCTCCTCAGGTGCTTTGAAGTTCTATTTTTCACAGTATTCAGGTTTCTGCAGCATTCAGGCTCACTGTTTATTACCTGTCTGCATGCTGAGAGGCACTTTCTCACCTGCTTCCTGAACTTTGGGGTTTGTCCTCACTCATGGGGTTAGCAAACGACGGATGTGATAGTGATTGACACGGTGTCCCTGTGGAGATATTTGTGCAGGGTGTTAATTTAGGTAATAAAAGGCTGCGGTGTTGTGTGTACATCTTCAACAGTGATTTCCACTTCACCCAAAGTCCTTCTATTACCGCATTTGAACCTACAGAGCATCATAGTTTTTTTTGAGATGGAACTGGCGTGGTCTACTGTTTTTAAAGGTGGTTGGCAACTCTGAGTTGCACAGGAAAATATCTGCCACTGTGAAAAAGCATTTTTCTCTTCAGTCTTCCTTTCCTGCGTCGAGCTAATTTTGCTATCAATACAAATTAGGCTTGCAAAGGGTTAAGCAGCTCTGCATCCTAACAAATTTGTTAAGAGAGCAGATTTTTGTTTTCCAGGGGGTAACAAAGAAATGAATTCAAAATATGTACATGTGTACGCATTTCTGACCCAGCATTTGTATTTTGATAAGAATATTTGAATTAATTCAAGGTCATATGTGCTTCAGTGCTGCAAACATATATAGTACTTTGCAGGCTACTTCTCCCCGCCTCCCCTTTTGTGGTACACACACTTTGTAACACCGCAGAGGGGAATTACTGGCTTGGTGCTAACAATTCCTTCCAGAGAATTGCACTGTCTTGTATGCCACAGTGGAAAATATATCAAGATAATTCCCTCATCACTGCCTACCCACCCACCCGCTCCCTGTAGTCTGAGATGAACTGTCTAGTCACATATTCTAATGCTGCTTCTGGTAAAATGTTTGATTTTTTTTTTCTCAGAGCAAAGCTCTTCTGGAGACTATATTTATTTTGACATTTCTTTTTTTGGTACATACACATCACCTGTAAGAGGTTCTTTGTATATTGTCATTACTGATAAGAGAGGAAATTCTAGAAGTGAAGATTATTTAAAGCAGATGCATGTGCAGGGTTTTTGTAGATTTTTTTGGAAGTTCCTCGCTAATTTCTCTGTAGCGTCATGATGATTTAAGAGAAACATATTCATGTGTAAGGTGTGTGCAGTGGGATGGGAACCAAGGAAAAAAATTAACTAACAAACAAAAATCTTTTGTTCTTAATGACAGAATATAATGGAAACCTAATCTCCTACTGTATATTATCATCAGCCAAATTACTTACACATATAATAAGGTTTTTCTGTATAAATTATAAATGAAATAAACAATTCTGTCACCATGGTGTGCAATGAATACACCACATGTTATATGTAAATATATTAGTCATTTGCCTTTTGTTTATGTGTCACAGGAATCCATTTCCTTCACGGTGTAGTTCCTATTCCCTATGGGTTCTTACTAAAGTCATCTCAGCCCTTCATGTACAAGGTTTTTAAAGTGGAATTACTTTCATTTTTTTCCGTTTTTAGCTCAGTTTTAATAATGGCTGCTTTTGTGCCAGTTTCATTTAGTGCTTCAAACTGTAATTTTATCTCAGAGAGAAAGAAATAATAAGGAAAGCAGAAAGGGTCCACATGATATATCAGTACAATACAGAAAACATATTGAAACCATTTTTTTATTTTGTTTTCTTTTTTTCCCTCAAAAATTAAAATATGTCCCATAAAGCAAGTATGCATATTTTTTCCTCTCACCAAACCTTTTCTTCTTTAATGAGATAATTTGTTTTTAAGGAATGCATCCTTCACTCTTTCAAGGGAAGACGTTTTTATTTTCTTCACAATACAGTAGATGCACAAATGATGTAAATTTGTGGCTTTTTTTTCAGTGGGTACTGCACAACACAGCCTAAAAGCCCCCCAAACTGGCACAAGAATCAGCTACTCCCAGCAAATGATGCTCTTTAGCATACATATTCCAATCAATAATCTGGAACTCAATCACATTCAGTTCATATTCATCAAGGATTATCTTTTGTGCTCCCACGGGCTTTCCCTGATGTCCCCAGGGAGACCACGTTGACTCATATACGCCTCATTATATCTGGGATCACCGCAGCCCCTCATGGAAGACGCAACACTTGGTGGATATGCAGACTAAACTTTCATGATCAAGACCAGCTGAAAAGGATATTTGTTACTAATATCTCCAGCGGTGTCAGCCAACACTTTCTGCAGGGTGAATGATTGTACCTTGACATTGTTTATAAGGCCAATTATATCTTTCTTTTGAGAGCTATTCCAAAGGCTATTAGAAGAGATTTTTTCGTCTTGTATTTTTATAGGGAGCCAAAGAAGGCAAGGATTGCTTTTACAGTTTACTTGCAGCTATATCTCTGTGGAGGCCTTTTATTTTTTCTTTCTTTTTTTTTTTTTTTTTATAACTGGAGCAGACAGTGGTTAGCAACGGAATACAAAAAGCAATCCTACTGACTCATAAGCCACAAAGTGGACTATGGAATTAACGTATGAGATGTTATTTCTAATTTATTTATCAGCTCTCTCTCTGTAGTACAAGTACTCTCAAAAGCACTTACATATCTGAAGTCTGGTAGAGAGATACCAGTTAATGGGAAATGGTTTGCTGTGAGAAGTGATCTGCTTGAGTGCATAGAAGAGGCCTCTTTCTATCAAATATTTCACGGGTAATGTTTTACTGTTTCTCCTAGATGGCATGCCATAGAGTGTAATAAATTTCAGTTTGTTTATATTCTGTGCCTGTATTTGCACTTTGGTGATTATATTTGAATTCATGCAAGTTCCTTGTTTTTAAAAAAGAACTTTAGCATAATCTTCTCATTAATCCTGTCCTGTTTGTCTGTTATTAATAGGCCACTGTACAATGTATTCTGCTGCAAAACTCCACCAGGCATGACTAATTCAGATAATTAATTTGCTAGAACATTAACACCATCAAATGAGCCTGCTAAACCGGTAAATTTAAAGTAAATTAAACTTAATTTGCAGGTTATTGCAATTAAGTCTGCCTTGCCTTTCTGAGGGATTTCAACATCCTCAGTATTTAAGAGGCAATCATAATGCATGCAAGTGGGCGGGCTTTTTGGCTAATTAACACGAGTCTAATCTGCTTTTCAATTAGGGTGGATGTTTATAATGTGCTGGTGACAGTGTTGCAATTCAGTACAGCATAACAGGAGTGCATGGCATAATTATAGCTGAAAAGAAAAGCTCATGCAGGGCCTGTTTAGGGGTTAATGAGACATTGGCAGCTTCCAGCTGAGGAGATTGAGCCAGTTTAGTGCGGCTTCAAGAGGAAACCACCCATAGGGGTTTCCTTTGAAGTGTCAAAAGGTCCCCTTGTTCTGGGTGGCTTATGTTTCATTTGTCTGAGTGGCATATCAAAAATTGATGAGCTGCCAGCAGCAGTCCTCATGACATTAATTCACCAATTGTGTTTCTAATAGTTCCATCCTTAAATACATTTGGGTGATCATAATGCTAAGGAAAATCAAGGTTCTGAAAACAATGGGAAGGTCTGTGCCATTCCAAGAAGTGTATACAGGCTACGCAAATGCATCAGCTGCAAATGTTAATGATGCGGGTGACCTACACTGCTCCTTCCGAGCAGGAGGAAGACAAAGATGTATAGAGCATCCCTTCACAGAGCCGCATCCGAGCTGTGGCGGAGACGTGGCATTTTATTGTTACTTAGGTTCTTGAAAAGCATAAAATGGGTCAAAGTCATCCCTGAAGTAACTTCGCTGGTTTCAGAGCGGCTATGCCAGAAATGAATTTGGTCTGTTATCCTAAAACTAAAAGAGGGAAAGTAAAAAAGGGGGATTATAAAGAACTCTAGGCATGTCTAATATAGAAAGATGCTTTCTTTAGACTACTTAGGCTATATTTGTGTGTTGTGGTCATATATTTAGATAAGAGGATTTCTCAAAATTTTAAGCAAAAAGGTAGATGTTTATGAACAGAGTGTTCATAAACTGACCTCTCCCTTGTTTATAGAGAAAGTTTTGGTTGCTTTTGGCATCTATCTGAAATGCCTACCCTTATGCAGCATTAGGGCTGCTATTTGCAGTGGGGGTGGGACACATGCACCACCCTTGGTATCGGCTGTCTATCCTCTTCTGGAATGTCCTCTCGTTGTGGAAGATCAAGATGTGTCTCTTCATAGTAAATGGATGCTTGAGCAGTAAAGTTAAACTGTATGAAAGGCTACAGAATCTTTCTTTCTTTTTCTTTTTACTTGAGATACTTCAAATCACTTACTTAAGAAGCTGAGAAGTGTGTGAATAATGTCTGACCAGTGACAGAGGATATTGTATGTTCAATTTAGTACCAAATCCTAGTACCGTGAGGAGCTATGAGTAAACTAATAAGACAATTTCTTGTCGAAGTTCTTTGTTTTGATTTTCTACACGGGCTTTTGCTTGGGACTTTTCGTATCATCAGGAAATTGGTTTTACCTAAAATAAAAATACTACTACTGGTAGCAGAAATGGCTTTTCAGTGACTTCAGTGACTGAAGCCCTCTTATCTGAGACACACTTTGCCAACTCAGAACATGAATGTGTAGTTCAAGAGTACTTAACAGATTTGTGCTTAACCTCTGTGACTGATGGATGAAACGAGAAGGCAGGAAGTACTTTTGGAAGACTTGCTGACGGGGTCCTTCCTGATCAGCAAATGCAAAATGACAGGGGTGCAGTTGAACCTGCTGTTATTCACTTGCACAGCAAGGAGTGTGAGTCCATCAAGGAACACTAAAGGAATCCTTGTTCAAAAAAAAAAAAAAAAAGAGATATTAAGTGGCTTAAGTGGTTTACAATGCAATTTTTTTCCATCTTGCTGAAGGAAAAATAGCTGAATAAACCTGTGGATTAAATTGTGTAGAATGTTTTGACAACAAAAGCAGTCTGTTATTTTATCTATTTTAAAGAGTCATTTACTGATTCCTACTCCCAAACTGATTTCACATCACCAGCTGTAGCAACAGAATGTAAGATTATTAACCAAGTAGCTAAAATGTATGAAACAGTATGTTACAGGACCAGCATTCTGGAATAAGGCCCGTCTTCATCAATTTGTTCATACATCTAGTGATTTTAAAGTATTTGCAAGCATGAGAGATGACAAGGTAGTCAACCTAAACTAGTTGTTGAAGGTAGAGAAAGGCTCCCACTGCAATCAATTAATAATGACCATTAAAAAAATAAAAACAGTTAGATTCCAGTTTTCCTCTGATCAGACACACATAAAATTGGAATACTACAATGGTATAGAATGTAAGCTCTGTAATGCCCGATTGTCTAAAGGTGACTCAGCTTTGAAAGAGAGGGACATTTCTACAGAAGTGTTCATTAAAAACCTTAATTACCCTCCCCCTGCTTGGAAATGCCATGCTATTTGCAACTTTTGCTAAGCTCCAGATCCCTGCATGCCAGCTAGATTTTGCTGTGGTACTAGACACCTCCGAACACCAAATCTCCGCAGGATTTTTAAAGGCCATGTTTTAGTGACTTCGCTGGGAGCAGGTTCGGTGGGAGCACACTAACAGTGGGGGCTAATTCATTAGCTGCTGGTTGATTAATGGACGCTGGAGAAGTTTTCATCTTCCTATAAACAGCACACCAACAGCGTTTAAGGACTATTAAGTAATCGGGCTTAAAACCGTATATGGGGCATAACTTAGCATGTTCACAGAAGAAATGATGCACTAGAGAGATTAAAGCAGGCATTTCT
The DNA here is from genome assembly GCA_013389825.1 of Crypturellus undulatus. Lineage (NCBI taxonomy): Eukaryota > Metazoa > Chordata > Aves > Tinamiformes > Tinamidae > Crypturellus > Crypturellus undulatus. The sequence goes on from VWPW01022506.1 coordinate 650,635, forward strand.
CTCCAAGCTCTCTACCTGCTTCTCTTCTGGCATCCTAGAGACACAGCAGTGCCAGATCTTGTGAGGATTTTCAGTCTCTACTCAGTGGGAATGTTCCAGCACTCTGATTTTATAATCTAGGCAAGGGAGTAAGAGCTCTGAGAAGCTTCTTTTATGGAAATCCCTAATATCAGTCCAAGACATGAAGTTGTCTTTTTTTTTTGAAAGAAAGCTTGATTCTTGGGGAAAAAAAATCAGTTATGCAAGATTTGACACTTTAAGGAAGATTCTGGCTTTCTCAGGAGGAACAATTGGTTTTATTAGACATGACGCAACTATCAGTGCATAAATTAACCAACACACTTCATATTGAGTTCAAAACTTCATTAGCTTTTCTGCTTACCTTTAGGGTATGGAGGCACTTGATTAAAGCTTTCACATAAGCACGAGGTCATTAAGAAGCAGTACATAAGCAACATAATCTGTTATTTGTTAAGTATAATAAATATGCTTGAAAGTTACATCACACATAAAACTTCAGTGCTGACACATATCAGGAGGGCAAGATCTTGGGCAAGAGAGACATTTATTAGACATTTCTTTAGAGACAATACTGGTGCACATCAATGGAAAGAACTGCTTTTTCTTATGCCTTGAGGTAGCATTTAGCTCAGTTTGTGTTAGCTGATGTTAAAGTTCATAGAGGGAAAGTGGCTCTGAAGGATAGTTTGCATCCAGGAGTGCCCCTCTCTGCTGCCGTTTAGCACAGTTGTTTTAGTGACAATGAGGAGGGGGGTGGCCTGGGTAAAATTAATCAATAAGACGAATGAGGATCATAAACTGGTGGGCAGTGACAGGGACAGTTTTCATAGCAAGATACATATATATATGGTTTCGCATGGTCCAAAGGCTCAACGGGAGCCTTTACAGTGAAGGATGTATAATTACATGAGTAGGTCCACTGAAAGGGACAAGGAAATTAGTTAGAACAGCTCTTTATGCACTGTACCGTAATGTACCAAGTGCATCAAAGATCTGATTAAATGTGGGAGCTGATTGTTCTGAAAATCAGAGAATATGCTAGTAAAGTAATTGCTGGATCAGAGTATCAGCTGTAGCTGATGGCAGGAAAACAAATGATTATGCCTTCAAAAATGCCAGATGGAATCTCACAGAGCTCTGTGGATATGCGGTGAATAGTGAAAATAGCTCTATTAGGAAGACCTGTGGTTGCTCCTCTTCTTCTTCCATAATTGGCATTATATATGACACAGAAAGTATAATATCATGTGTTTTAATGGATGGATATCTTAATGATATGGTGAAAGAAGTTCCATTAAAACATTTGTGATGCCCTTTGTATTCTTTCAGTGCCTGTAAACCCTTTCTAACTAAAAACCTAAACTAAAAATGTAACTAAAAAGAAATAATTATACGAACATTAAAAACTAAATATATATATATAAATGACTTTACTTGTTTTTTAACACAGTGAAGTGAAATTGAGCAGATGCTAGGACCTTGAGAGAAAAAAAGTGTTAATAATGACTATAAATTTATTGATATCTTATATGCTAAGAGTAGAAAGTATTAGTAAGAAGAGCAAAAGTGCATTTCATTCCATTAAAATTCAGTAGCTTGTCCAGAGTGCTCTGAAAATGTCTTTACCAGAAATATCTGCAGTTTGTTATGTGCGGATGGTGTTTGTTACATTCTTTAAAATACATAGCTCCATGATTGCTGAGAGGCAAACTGCAGAGGCGAACAGCTACAAATGCAATTTGTGAAACACATGGCATTATAATTTGGCCAAGAGAGTTCCATCTGGAATCAAAATTTGAAATGATAGGTACACAGAAACCAAAGAACAGCTCCATCCACTCAGGAGAGGTGCATTTACTCCACAGGAAAAGCAAAAAGGTGCATAATTGTTCCCATGCCCAGGGAATCACTAAAAGCAGTAATCAGTGAGCTATTTTCCTAGAGAGATTTGCCAGCGTTTCTCACTTGAACATTGGTTTTGGACTGCTCATATGTGGATTTTCCCCATGATTAATCTCTAGTCGCTGGGTCATGTTTCTCTACCCAAGGAAGTGTTAGGGGTTTTTTTTTGGTTTGTTTGGGGTTTCTTTGCTGTTTTTTTTCTTTTTGTCTTACACCTAACATAAAGACAAAAAAGAAACATGATATCATGCCGATTTTACAAGAACTTTAACCATTAGTAGCTATATCTGTTTAAGTTGATATGTTGTTGATTATTAGTTTTAACTTTTTGAGATCAGTGGATTTGAGATCCACTGATGCAGTGAAGTTGTTGGATGTTTGAGATATAGAAAATCATACCATATCGTCTATATGAAGTATATGTTACTAGTTCTCCATGATTTGATGAAATGAACTCAGCCTACAATTTCATACCACTTTTATAGATCAACTGTCTATACCATATGCCATCAGAGAATCACTTAAATTTCACGTGCTTGTCTCAAAACAGAGGTAAAGAAATATTAAAATAGTAAATATCCAAACCACTTTACAGATATCTACCAGAGAAATCTAAAAGAGGAAATATCAAAAGTTAAGAAGAAAAGAAACATCTAGATATTGATCCATCATGTAGGTCCAAAGGAAAACATGTGTATGACAATTCTTAAAACTAATTAACCAAGCTAAAAATCACTTAAAGTCTTCAGGATGTGTGGTGGAGGGTTAATTGTTAGTTTCTGTTTTGTAACATGACGTTCCAAAGGCAAAAACAACATGCTAAGCCTTCTATTTATACTAATAAACCAAAAGTACATAGGCATTTAAATAATAGAGCTTAACAGCCAGAACCCTCTCAGCATGTCCAGAGTATAAAAGTCTCCCAGTGAATAAGGTTTTCTTTTCATTTCTTTTCTGTTTCGTGGTCATTTTCCTGGAGATGCTCAGAGCAATACCAATCGAAACTCTGGTGTTGGTTCTACATTTTATGTCTACCAGGACTCAGAACTCACAACGTGAGCAGGCTTCTGTCTGCGTTTCTTAAGACACCCTGCCTGGAGCTATTTAAAGAGTGTGTGTATGGATTACAGTGGAGGTGTAAGTGGAAAGAGAAGAAGCTGGTGTTCATTATTTATCCACTAAGTAGGTTATTACAGTTCTTAGGGTACCTTAGATGAGCTAGGCATATAAGAAGATTTCTGGTTGCTTCAGCTGTTATCAGAAAGTTGGCCAGCAATGAATTTGGAAGAGGCAGGTGCAAAATCACCTTTGTATATTTTTCAGAAAATATACAATATTGAGATAATTCTCAACTCGCTAAACCTCAAGTAATTTGAAAGAGATTAACTGCATAGTTGCTGTAAGAGAAGATAAGATTAAGATGATAGCGGTTGTAATGATGAGCATTATCACTGAAACTTTCTCCTAAGGTTATACCACACTCCTATAGCATGATAATTTCAGAAAGAATCCTCTGACATTACAGGAAAATGAGTCTCCTCCTCTGGAGATCTTCCAGACTCGCCTGGATGCCATCCTGTGCCACGTGCTCTGGGTGTCCCTGCTGGAGCAGGGAGGTTGGACACGGTGATCTCTAGAGGTCCCTTCCAACCTCAACCGTTCTGTGATTCTGTGGTTCTGTGATATTTGTTCTGTTGAAAGCTGTGCCCCTGTGAAAGCCGTGGCAGATACAGGAGGAGTCCTTTGTAGATGTCCCGTCTTCTGAAATACAGGGACAGGCGCACTGTGCAAAGCAACTGTGGCTGCTCCCTGCCTGAAAATACAGCTGACAAGTGGAAGTGTCAGCTGGGTAGTGGAGGAAAAGCTGCTCCTGGGACATAGCATTACCTGCTAGAGAAGCAGCAAATGAAAACAAGACTCAAGGACTGTTAACAAAATCCTTTCTTTCAGACAAATGTCCTTATTGGGAGCAGTACAGTCCTGCTTACTCTTCCTCCTCTCTCTTCTCTACTGGCCACACCAACTCCTCCAGCACAGCTTCAGTAGGATTGAACTTTCCTGGTGTCTGGAAGAGGTGGGAGGGATGAGGGTTTGGGTCACTATGTTCGTCCAGTGAAAAGCAGTGCTGGGCTTTGAAAGAAATAATCAAAATCTTCTGTCTTCATGATTGCTAATTGTTACTGAGAGTGAAGGACTGTTCTCACCACCACAGCATACCTGGCTACAGGTTCACTCCTGAGTTCTTAGGTGTGTAGGACACTCACAGCTCCTAACACTTTTAAAATGCAAAGAAAAGGAAAATTGTCAGTTGGTTTGCATTTATTCCAATGAATCTGTACTGATTTTCATAGCTGTTAAGGACAATTTTGTCACCAAGACGAAGACTAGATGACCTCATACATCTTCCCATACTGTAGTTATGTTTACTCAGAAGTATAGAAATTGGAAAAAAACACCCTGACATCAGAATATCTTAAATATTAAAGCAGTATATTTTTCATGTACCAGAAATTTCTACATACAGTTTTGGTGTTCAAATTCGCACATAATTTTTTCACCTTTTCTTTTATTTATTACTTTTTAGTTATATATTAACAAGTACTTCCTTTAAAAAATGAGATGAAATATTGCTCTTCAGGAAAGAGAAACTTGGAGAGAAAGAGCAACTGCATGGTAGGTGCTTGTGTGCAAATTGCTCTCATGGAGCTCTTTTCTTCTGGCAAATTGATAAGGACTGATATTCTTGTTGAATAAGAATGTGCACAGATTCAAGACCTCAGTAACATGATTAATCTAATTGTAGGCTGAGGAGGAACATTTTGTAATACTCCCATTGGAGTTCTGTACAAAACAATTTACTTAAAAAGCAATTGATGCCTTCTGGAAAACTTTGAAAAATGTTCTAGTTAAAAACACTTTGTCTGTGTGTCATGTATCTTCTGCTTTTTCTTCTATAATTTTTATCATCAGGGACGTGAACACATGATAGCTGCATGAGAATATACTTGTTTCCTAGGAATGTATCTGTTTTTCACCCTAAATCATTTCACATCGTCATAATAATTCCCATAACAAAATCTATGATGTCACAAAAAGGCAATTCGGCTTTTAGAGAGAAAATGACTGATAAAACAATGTATAAATGTATAAAAAAAAGTATAAAATGTATACATTTTATACATTTATACATATAAAAATGTATAAAAATAAAAAGCAATGTATAAAATTAAAAAATTTGTTTGTATTAGTTTGCCCTGAGGAGCATCTTAAAGAGACAATAACTTGGGTGACAGACTCAGATTTGGTGATGTGAGTTATTTCTTGTAAACAGAGAACAGGCATATTTCTTATCTGTGCATATATACTTGGTATTCTTATCAAGTACTTCTCCTTATTAAACAGTTGTTGAAAGAATGAGTTATGTTAAATATTAAGACAAATTTCATTATTTGGGGTGTACATTTGATGATATATATGGTATGCAAGGTTTAAGCAGAATAACCTTTGAAAAATAAAAATGGCCATAAAAACTCATCAGATGGTCTCCTAATATGACTTATTTAGAAGTGTAGGAAAATGTGTCATATAAATATTCTCTAGTCCAGTTAACTTCAGCTTCTGCATTTAGAAAGAATCTGCACAGGTGGAATATTTATGCAATACTAAAGGGGCCGTTTATTGAAAGCTGAGGTAAAGTACTTAAATTAAAAGCATAGTCATCCTTTACTGGTTGTGCATCCTTTATAGTCAACAGGCTATTCTAGAGGTTAAAAAGCAATCTGCATGTACATTCTTTTACTACAAATGAACTTTATGGTAACTACATGTCTCATACACCTCATACACCTAAATTTCAATAGAATTAACTTGGATCTAAGTGCTTTCCACACAGGGATGTTTGTGTTCTGCATTGGCGTAGAACCTATACTCACATAAAAGAGTCAGAGTCATCCTTCTCCACACTCCAAAAGCCAACAAATAACTATTCCAAATGAATAATAGGTCTTTTTGGCATGGTCAGTCTTCTGTTGTTAGTTATAGTTCACATTATTTGCCAGTACTGACTTTCTCAGTCTTTTAAAGTTGAGAAAGGGTGAAAATAGTAGATCAATTTAGTTTCATAGAAAAGTTCAGGTAGAAAGACAAGAGGCTTCTAGCCCAGTTTCCCACTCAGAGCAGAGTTACTGTTGAAGATCAGGTGCTCAGGCTGTAGCTGACTAGTAAATATTTATCCTAGATTATTTAGGATAATCTTTGCTTTTTAAATAACAAAGCTTTTTAAATAACAAAGATGAAACACTAAAAGCTTGCTGAAAAGCTTTTAGAACAACTGAAAACAGTGGGCCAAGACTTCAGGCAAACTTTTCAGGGTTTAAGGATTTTTTTCAAAAAATAGATTCCTCTAAATATATCAAAGAGAAAAAGGTGATACTTTCTGTGTAAATGTTTCTCTTGAATTCATTAGCGAAAAGACCAAAGCTATCATCATTGTAATTCTGACCTTAGCACTGTACAGGCAAAATACATTGAAGACTGGTGTTTCAAGAGCAGGGACCTCAACCTGCTCAGCAGCACGGCAAGCAAATCAGAAAATTCACACAAACACTTAGAAGTTATTGATTAGAATACATATGAGAAAAAAATGGAATCAAACTAATTCAAAAAGTAATTTCAATAAAACTGGAAGCAGAACAAAGAGAATTATCAAAGTTTCTTTTCAAAAAAAAAAAAAGATATCCATAGAAGACTTTTTTTTTCCATCAGATTGTCAATCAACCAGACTTCATCATCAGAAAGGAGAAAGTTAGGTTACTATTCAGTTTTGAGTTGTCTATTATGGTAATTTTGTTTGCTGCTGATGAAAAAAGGCATGTGAAAAGGAAGAAAAATCAGAAGGATTGGATTATGAAGTTGATCATTTGTTGAAGTTGTATCATTTCTAGCTCTTTGCTCTCCTCTATCCTACTCGCAGACCTCTGAAGTTTTCCTGCCGTGTCTTCACTGTGCAATAAAAGGGGGCTAGGGACTAAACCTTGGCTTTGGAACAAGGTGGCATCGCATTGACGTCTTACATTCTTGGTTGTTAGGTGCTTCTCTGGAGAGTATCTCTTCTGGAGAAAGCTTACTGAGACGATTTGAAACACAGGCAGCTGGTCAGTTAGGTAGTAGCAGATGAGCAGAAGTCTTGTCCTTGAGCTTTCTGACTTTCTTCTGTTTAATAACACAGAAATTCTCCCTGTAATGTGGCGTCTACATCTGCCATCCATCTCCAGCATGATGCAGGCTCCAACCCCAACCAGTGATAATAAGGCTTGTATCCTAGACCAGTGAGTTTTCTCTTCTTCCGTAACCACACATGCTAGATGCAAACAACCTGTTCCATCTCTGCTGTACTGCTCAGCTGTCCATCATGTGGGAAGATCCACACCAAGAAAAACATAGTACTCAGGAGACAAAATATGTGTTGCTGTGCTTAGGAATGTCCCTGTAAGGCAGGTGCTTTAGGCTATGACTACAAGCCCTGTCTGTCTCAAGACCCGGGGACACATCACACTGCTAAATAAGAAAAGGCCAGGGAGATACACTTGGCATCAAGGCAAGTGTATAACTGATCTACATCTACCTAGGTCTCTCCTTAGCTAAAGGAGACTGTCCACAGTCACGTTACATAGTACCTGACTTTTGTGATTCCTTTAAGTCTTATTAACTATTTTCTGTGTGTCCTTCAATGCAAAGGGTCTGAAATAAATTGAAGCCTGTGTGAGATCTCAGCAGCATATGTTTTTTTATAGCAGAAAACTCAGGATGTGTATTGCACGGAACAGAATAAAGCAGAAGCATATAGGTATTCGAGAGCTCAAAGCTTGCCAAAGAGCAGTGGAGAATGTAAGGATCCCAATTCAATGACATTTCAACCACAAGATCTTTTGTGAGAAGTACTAGGCATAAACTGTTCTCTGAAGTGTATCCAGTCCTTGCTTTGGAGGCAGCCAATGGAAGCCGTCAAGAACAGAATCAGTGGCTAAGCTAAGAACTAGGCACTGTATATGGTCAGGATCTGGGGACTGGTCTCAGTTCCTGACCCTGTTTTAACAAGCAATGGGCAAAGAAGTCAGTATATCTCCTGGGATGCAACTGCAGGTGCCAAAGACGACGTTTCTCACTACAGCAAAGATAACTGGGGCGTGCTAGACAGTGAATTGTGCTTAACCTGTTGGGGTTTGGCCATCCTCACTGTCAGCATCTGCAGTTCTTTATAAACTTATCTGCCTTCGAATGGACCAAAGCTGTTACTTCTTTCACAAACAACAGTCTTCCACATGACTATCAAAAGAAATTATTAAAAACAAAAAGATATATACCTGTGGAGTTGAAATATCTGTGATTGTATAGAGGAGGTGGAACACTGTGCCATGAGCCCTGGTCTCTCAGCATCCAGATGGGGAGGCGTGCTGGAGACCACTGCGTCCCCCTCCAGCAGAGAGCAGGGCGCAGAGGGGCAGGAGGAAGGGAAAAGAGAGTGAATGCTTTGATATTACCCTGACATATGGTCAAGGCACAGCTGGAACGAGCACCAGCTGGGAGCTGGAGAGCACTCACAGCATGGTGATTTTAGTCGGATCCACGCGCCCGTCTGAACCAGCGAGATACCTCATTCCACATGCCCATAAACACATACATCCGCTTGGCTGTGCATGCATATGTATATATGCAGCATACGGCAGCTTATCTCAGCGAAGAACTAGAGATATTAGTAGCAAAATGTCAGAAGAACATATTCATGTTCCCTTCATCTGAAAGGTGGTGTTTTTGCACAAAGTGCGAATTTGCAGGTGATATTTATGTACTGACTATTCCCAAAGGTGACCCAGCAGCATTTGAGCTCCCTAGACAGGTTACCCTTTGAGCATGCTAATTGCTTTAGGCCCTTTAAGAAAACACGGTATTGTTCTAATGTAGTATCTCTATCTCTCTAATTTAATCTAATTTCAATACTCTACTTAAACTTATTAAACCAATCCAATATTCCTTTGGATATCCTCAATAAACTGGGAAACAAAGACAAGAAACAGATTGGATGAAAAATAAATTTCTTTTACAGAGAAAAATTCACAGAATCAGAGAAATCTTAAATCTAATTAACAAAACACAAGGTTTTTATCACTAAAACCTTGCAATAAAAAATACATTTCAATTGGGACCAGAAAATTGCTACATTTGTACATAAAAGAAGCAGCATGATTTAAAACTGAAACTCTGTAAATTACAGATTCTGAATGTCTTGCATAACTCTATTATGGGGAAGGCTTAATTTCCGCTAAAAACCTTTGAGTAGTAATATCTGTAAACACTTTTCACTGTAAGCAGTTTCTCCTTTAATGGTTTAAATAAACATTGCATAAATTACAGAGGCATTCTTCTCCTTCTGATAATCAGAATTTGAAATTAACTTTAGCTGTAAAAAGTGATTTTAGACATGAATATTTGCAAGGAAAAAAAAACGCAAATTCGGTAAGCTGTAAAATCTGCAACGCTTGTAGCTGTGGGCTTAATTCCTCCATGAATTTCAACACATTCTTACCTTATGTCTTTGGCCAGTTCCACTGTTCCCAATTGACATGGACACATGTTTAAACTCATCAACTTAAGGGTGAATCAGAGTCCAAGAGGAGTGTCAAACATGAGTTTCATTTTCCGATGGGATAAATTGAGTATAAAAATCTCAATCTTTTTGGTAATCCCTACAGCAGGCACCTTCCTTATGAATACTTATGATTAGAGCAATCAATATCAAAATGCAAGTTAGAAGGAAAGAGTGGGGAAAGCACGGCATGTATCTTTGTATTAGCCAGAACTCATTTACTACAACACAATTCACAGATTTTTTTTCTAGGCCAAATAAATATGTCCTCAGGCAAATAATCTGTCCACTTAATAATTCAGTTACTGTACATATGGAGACCCATTTTCTGTGACCAGACTGAACAGGTTTCCATTAAAAAGACTCTTCTTTTCTATCTCTTTGAATTAGCTGACTGACTCTGCAGTCTTTTTGTTGGCAGCATTTCCACTCTCAAAACTAGGAGTCGGACCTGGGAAATACTAACCATGTAGAGTTTAAGAGATTTTAACTGGTTGAGGGGGGTGGGAAGAGCTGGTATTTAAAGATGTTAATGTTTCTGAATGCAAGACCTGATTCAAAGTACTTGTGGTTCAAAACTGCAGCCCAAAAATCATAGCTGTCCCCTAATTTTCCAGATTCCTTTTTTACTGATAATTTTCCTGTATCTTTTTCCATATCTTATGACTGTTTCCATGTTGCTTAAAATTAAAAAATCTCAGATTTCCCATGTCAGGAACCAGAAATCTATTTGTTTCCCTCCCACACAAATGGACATTCTGTCTGTGTACAGAATATGTCCACAAGGAAGCTAACCAAGGAGCTCCTCCCAAACAGATGCAGTTGATATTTGCATCTCCTGTTCTATTTATTTTTCCTAATAAATAAGGTATTAGAAGGCTTGTTCAAGAAGCTAACACAGAAATTCATTTTCCAGTACTACTTTGATTCAACCCCACAGTTTTCTTCCTCTGATAGGTGCCTTATTGCTTCACTTAGTCAGGAAATCCGTTCCTGTCTTGGAATTTAGCATCTTCTTCAAGGCTGTAGGCAATCATTTATTTGAAACGGTTCCCATAGCCTTGCAATCTTCCTTCACTTATGCATTCAAGTCCTCAGATTAAGCGGAGGCAGGTGATGCTCACCTCTCACGGAATGATATTTGCAGGAAGGAGGGAGAAAAAGTGATAGTCCCTTAACCAGAAGGACAGGAGGTTCAAGACCTCTGAACTACCTTTTGGACTTCTCTTGTATGTTCTGTTAGCCCTGATTTGAGCGGAGTTCTGGGTATTAGGAATTGTGAATGCAAGACCCATCAAAGTGAGGTATAGCTGGAGGTCAGGACATCACTTCCGAAGTGCCCTAGTAACTGTGTTATGCCATGGGCCTATCCCTGGCCTTTGAATTATGCCTGAATTAAAAGTGTCCACAGCTTTAAGATGAATGAGGTACATGTTCTGAATCCTCTGAGTTCACCTGAAAGGTTCATTCACGTTCCTAAGAAATGGCAGTGCTTCTCGTCAACAAAACAGGAACAAGGACTAGTTCAGCCAATGTGAGAGTGACTTTTGAAGGTAAGCAGGAAAAATTCAGGCTTCTAAGTAAAGCGAGCACCCATGATGAGTGAGCCTGCCTATATAGCTAATGTAGACATTGCCTCTTGGACTCTTTATGTAGAGGCACTTAAATCCATTTTTGGAGCAGAAGCACCACTTTTGATCCAGTCTCAAGTCTTTGAAATCCCTGGGCAACTTTGCCTCACTTCTGACAAGCCAGCACATGAAAGAACATATAGGAGGTGTCAAACCAGCAGGAATCAAAAATAAAAAGCTCTGTGGTGGTACCAGCACCAGCAATTTCAAACAAAAGGAATTGGCTGTAGAAACCTTGTCAGCACTTGAGAAGAATCTCCATTCAATCATATTCGGTAAGAATGTATCTCCAGCATCAGAAGAGCACCTCCCAGACAGTTTATAAATGACTCCGTGGTCCAAGTAAGACTGCCTTCTGGGATAAAATGCACAAAAGCATCTTTAAATAGCCTTTCTTTATTATTAAGATCAAGTTTTGAAGTTTTCAGTTTATTTCTAAAACATATATAAAAATTTATGTGAAGACTACAGTCCTATAAGTCTCAAATACATAGTCATCATAGAATTATTGAACAAAAAGAAGCTGAAGATGCAAAATACTACAGGGAGGGAATTTTCAGAAATCAAAACTGTTGACTACCTTGTCATTGCTGGCTCATACTTAATTTTAATGCAATCGTACTGCTATTGTGACTTCGTCTTGGCATAGGAGAAATTAAAGCAGGCACTACTAAGCATTTCACATTTTTCTAAGTCATCAGAGTTATGGAAATATCCACAGTTTAAGGAAAGATCTCAAAACCAAAGGACCAATCCTTTGATCTTGTTTCTGCAGACATGCTAGATTCTATAAGTGCACTCCCTCACTCAACATACTCTTGTAGATCTTGTGAAAATCTATAAAAGACTTCACTAGATGGAAAGAATTATTTTTTTGGCTGGAGTGTGTGTAACTGAACATGAGTCAAGTTTTCTGAAATCTCCTGATATATCCTAGCTACATGGCTCTTTTCGTCTTCCTTCTATTTTGGTTGTAGGATCCTTTCTTGTCACCACTGTAATCTCACACGAGCAAGAGCTCCTACCAAAAGATTGTTCCATCATTCAAGATAGCGATGGTTTTGTATATTCTGCCCTGTGAATTTTATGAAATTTTACAAAATATTCAATAGCTCTTAAAACATCCTTTGTTACATCTACTGGGCTGGGGAAGTGATTGAACATTGGGGTACATGATAAACATGTAGGGAAAAGGGTTTGAGACCCCTTTACAGGGCACTTTGCTTTTTATTCTGCCTGCAAGGTATACCTATGTATCTTTGGCTAGGAGTGTTAAAAAGAAAAAGCAGATGAAAGCTACAGACTTTTTTGTCAAGCTGTGACAGAAATCAAATGCAAATAGAGCTCAGTTCAAGACTGTTTGTTAAGTGTCACATCGGTGAGTATTAAATACAGCACATGTCGTTTTACAATGAGCATACTGTATATGAATTTTATTGATTTTTTTTTCAAAGAGGATGCACAGAATAATGTACTCTTCCTTACGCGTGCCAGCTTACAAGTGTGTCTTCGTACTTGTGTATGCACATTTAATAGGCTCCTGAATGCTGCTGCCTCCCTTCACACATTTGTTTTGTGATTCGAGCTGTGGGGAGACCCCTGCAAAGGGCTCTCTGTCCCTGATGAAGGAGGGATGGGGCCATTTAGACTTCACAGCATGAACATTTTAAGCAAGCAGCTTCTCAAAATGGTTCGCAATTAGTGCATGGGGATTATACTAGGAACGGGTTATCACTTGATCTCCCTTCCAGAAGGGAGTGAGTTTTGGGGGGTTATTTTGCTATGAAGAATGCTAAAAAGATTAAAAAAAAAATCTGTGCGTATTAACTCTGATACGTATATACAAAGCATTTGTACTGGATTATGTGAAAATCAGGTCAGATTCCTCTGCATTCATACCAAATACTTTTTCTTTCTTTTCCAATTAATATCTGCAAAAGCTCACCCTAGGATAAGAATATATGTGAAAAGCAACAGCATTTTCGTACCCTGCACAGGACGTACCTGGCAGTGGGGTCACTGCTCCAAGGGAGATCCTATGAGAGTCTGTTCACAATGTGTTCACGATGTTATGTGCAATGTGTCCCCCTATGACAATTGCATCAGTATTTGCATTCATTTGCTTTTGTGTGTGCATTGTGTTTCCATTGCATNGATCCTATGTGTGTCTGTTCACGATGTTACGTGCAATGTGTCTTCCTATGACAATTGCATCAGTATTTGCATTCATTTGCTTTTGTGTGTGCATTCTTTCAATTGCATTGCTTAGCATGGCATCTCTGACTTTGAAACCGTCTTCTTGTGGTACTCAGATCTGCAGTGCATATAAAAAAACATATTAAAACCTGTGGCAGCTTTTACATTCTACACCATCGTGCTCAGTTTTAGGCAGATGTTTAAGTACCAAGCTAAACTGTGTTAAAATTGACCCTATGTCTAGGACATTTAAGGCACTGTAGCATTTTTTGGTGCTTTCACATGTGTTATGTGTCTCAGCTATCATCTGTGGTAGTGGACATCCAGGATCCTTTGCAAGTGGGAAGCCCCACTATATTTGGGGACCAGGCTCTTCTTGTCCAACATATCTCCTGGAACAGAGCAATGCGACCCGGGAAACAAAAGAGAGGACAGGAGTTTTGGTAATGCCTTGAAATGCTCGTTAAAAGCCTCATGCTGTAAAAATCCTTACTCACATACTGAGTACTCTCAAAATCTATATTTCCCTGATCTGACACGTCTTTGCACTCCTCAGTGCATATTATAGCTTCTTCTTAAGGAATTTTATTATTTATTATCACGAAGAAGCTGTGAATAGCATTTTATTCATATGTTTTTTCAACATCTATACAATTTTCAATTCCTCAAACTTTGCATATGTTTAGCTTAAAAAAAAAGCAGGCTACTTCAGTGTTACCCATGCAATACCTAAAAGAGTGAGTTTCTGCAATATCCTCTCAGTGAAACTGATGTTAGGTTAATCAAGATTTGTTCCAATAAAGAGTATAGAGGTTAAGGCTTATTCAGCTCCTGGAGTCATGTGATGGTGCTTGTTCTGCCTATTTATCCATTCACCATCCATCTTCCCAATCTTTATTTAAAAAAAAAATGATAGTGCATTAGACACTTAGAAAGAACTTTGTACCTTGTACATATTTCTTCCAAGATTGAAGGCAAACAGCAGTAATAACACACATGTGAGGTAAAAGTTACTGTTTCGGTAAGCTAAGAAGGAATAGTTGGCTGCTTATCCCATAATTTTAGGAGGAAAAATATAAACAATAAACAGAAATATCTCTACAGAAATCTCAAAGTTGTTCCCATAATTAAACTGTATATGCTGATCATTATAGATGCCTTTATTGAAGTTTTTAACTGTTACTTTCAAGTAGTTATTTGAACCTTCCTAACAAATCAAAGTGACAGTTGGTTTTGGTAACTAAATTCTAAGTCAGACAGATATATTTATAATGCCAGACAATTTAATTAGACACAAATGCCTATACCATTTAAATGCAGGTTTCATTTTAGTTCCATGTTTTGAGAAAACAAGTGAAAATTCATGCTCAGAATGGTGCTCAGAATTCACGCTCTGACAAAAAGATTTTTGTGTATGAAAAGCAATAACCTCTTTTTACTCAAATAAGGATCACTGATTCATGCTAACATGACTTTCCTTTCTCATCCTCTTCTCTTCTGATCTCCCTGCTGAGAATTTTTTTATCCATTTAGCATCTTTTCCATATTTGCAGTCTTACCTCTTCACCATTTCTCTTTAAATTTCCTCCATTTTTTTTCCAACCTACTTCCTTTAGGGTTCTGTTTTTTGTTCTTTTAGTTCCTTTCAGCTCTCATATGATTTGTTTCTAGAGCTTTCCTCATCCACCTCTTCGCTTAATTCTTGCAGTCTGACACGCTCTGTTTCTCAAATCTTTCTTGCAGTTTGTTCTCCCTTCACTTGTATTTCTTCCCCATAGGCCAAGCTCATTCTTATGTGTTCTCAATAATGTGGCCTGACTGTAATGAAAAGGAGGACTTGGGAGGCTATGTTAAGAAAATGCAGGTAGTTTGTTGTATCTGCTTCTTTTTTAACAATTGAAGGTTAAAAGCAGCATTTAGGGCAAGGATAGCGAATAGAAGCCCCATGGGACACAGCTCAGCAAAACTTGTAATGTTTAAGAAGATTGAACAAAGGAAGTTAGGAGGGCTTTTTTATGTGTTTAGAGTAAGGATGAGGGATTTGTATGTGTGTTCTTCTCTCATTTCAGTGACTTCATACAGAAGTTTGCTCAAAAATTTTCAGTAGAGCTAAAAGTTGGCATCTTATTTTAACCAGAAACCTCCAGCAGGCATGGTGGCTTCTGTTGATTTTCTAAGTGAATACAGTTCAGGAAATAATCCTTTAATCTGCAAGAAGAATACATTTTTATCAGTGTTTCTGTCTTCACTCGTTGATAAGACCTATGTTAAACTAGAGAATTGTTAATCTTGACTTTTACAAGCATGTGTCCTAAAGACATTTCACTCTACAGAGAATTTACAGGAATAATTTTTACGGGTTACTGTAAAAATCACATTAAAAAGAGAAAATTACTCTAATAAGACATTTCAGTCTTCCTTAGAGAGTGATTGGACTCTCTTCTACTGTGTGTGTAAGGCTGCATCAACCATTTACATGTACAGCAACAAAAATTGACTATGAATTTTGGATAACAAGTGTTATAGCACTTGAGAGAATGAACTTCCTGGAAGACCTAACATTTTAAATCCACAGTATTTCAGAACTAAAAGTATATTTAGTTATCAGCACCTGGGCAACACCCAGGCATCATGTGGCCTTTGAGATGGCCTGTGTTAGATATCTAAGTCTTTTGCATGAAGCTGTCAGCTACAATAGCGAACCTATGCAAGACCTTTCTGCAATCCCCTATCAGTTCCAAATTATGGATTGAACAAAAGCAGGATCTAAGTCCAAATTCAGACATCTAAATGTAGACATCTGCATAGTGGTCTCAACATGCCAGCCAGACTTGACTCCACTGCAGTCAGAAATGATTTCAAACTAGATTTGGTTGTTCCCATACAGGCATCTATTTCCATTTTAGTGCTGTAGGGTAAGGTCTTCTTGTAATTCTATCTCATATATGCCAGACCCCATCTCATGCTCTTTATGGTGTCTCTAATGGTGCTAATGGTGTCTCTAATGGTACAGTGTAGTCTGTAGAGCTGTTCAGATCAGGCACCTGCACCTAGTGTCTCTAGAAACTACTGTACTAATATGATAGCATGTGTTATGAGCACATGAATACAAAGCAAAAATAGTCCCTGTCCTAAAGAACAAATATCTAAACGGATGTAGAAAGTAAAAGTGGGAAACAGGAATAGCTACTTTCTCCTCAGCAGAGAAGGAGTATAGGGGGAACAAGCAGACAGCCAAGAGCTGTGTTTGGTTGAGATTCACAGAGGAAGCACTTGGCAGAGTGAACTTCCTACAGAGACTTTTCTGTCAGACCATACCTAGCTATTCTGCTGGGGTTGAAGACAATAGACAAAAATAATAGGAATATGATATGAAGCAGCTTTCTGCTGCATATGCACTTTTCTCTCCAAGTCTAGAACTACTTTTGTTGAAAGCATAGGAGTTATTCTCCGTGACTTTGACCAGAGTCTGGAATGTTGCTCAAGGTTTTTCCAAAATTTCTTTGCTCAGATAAAGCAAATAACCATCCAATGGTCTTCCCACACATAGAAACCTTTAAAGAGACCCAGTGGAACATCTGTCAACGTGCATGATCTGTGTAACCCCTCAGGTGTCATGCTGAACTTGTGGACTTCCTACGACTGCAGCCTTTACTCTGTGTAACACAACATATACTGCTCAGTCTAAGTCTTGCCTCTACCTATGTCAGATTAGATATTCTTGGTCAGACATGGAGAGACAGGTGCCCTGTCTTTCAAACAGCACGAACTCTTGGTTACTCTGGTTCCTGTCTCTCTAGCAGGCCAGCAAGATGCTGTTGATAAATCTGGGAGAAACTCCTTGATTCTGCTCCTAGAAATGCAGAGAACTGCAAAACTGTATTCACAAATGCTCTGTGCTGAGGTCTCTATTTTTGCCTAAAGGGAATACCTATCACAATTTTTTTTATAAGATCTTTGCCAAGCAGTACAGGTGTAGCATTTCACTGTGAGCCCTCCTAGATTGTTGTAACTATCTCTATAGTCTTCAGAGAAAGCAAGAAGTACACAGCAAGGCAGCATTTAAACATGTAAGGTTTACAGATTTAAACAATCCAACTTAACCAACAACACTACTCATCTTTGGTCTTGGGAAGTTCTGAATTTACTAAAAATGTGGTTAGTGAAAATGAAACTGTTGGTGTCCTACACTGTGCCCCAGCTCTGAAACAAATCTGGGGAACAGAGGGACTGTAACGAGAGCCCTGGATGATATTAGGAAAGACCTGCCTTGCTCATAAAACAACCTTATTAATTGTCTACGAAAAAAGCTGTGAATGAAGAGTTGTCAATGAAGTTTGGAGAATCCAAACCGAAATGGAGAATCCATTGCTCTTACCACTTTTGTTTCACTTCTTTGCATGATTTCTCATGAAACCTATCTTTTATGATTTCAAAGTATTAGTCTCATGTTTGGAGTAGAAATGGACTTGCAAGTATACACATATGTCTTAGAGGTTCCAGGATAATTTAATCTGCAGGTGGAAAACCATCTAGACCTCTAGCTATAGTAACGAGGTTTGTAGTGTCAGGGTTTATATGTGAAGTGAAAAATGTTTTGGTTTCTTAAAATAGCTACACAGTATCTAAATATATTTAATAGCTAAAGGTCTTCTACCCTCTTCTTCAACCCATCTTTGTACAGAATTGTAGAGAGTAGCAGTTTCATTTTGTGGGATACCAAAACTAGAATATATTTGTTTATTTGGACCAGCCTGTAAGACAGACTTACACTAATTATATTTGTGGAAATAGTAACATCTTATATTTGGAACATTTTCTGGATGCAAAAACAGTTTCACCCTCATAAGAAAAGTAAGACTGATGAGATTTACCCATCTTAGCAATTCACTGGCACTTGTAATCAGTGGAAACTCACAGAAATAACATGACTCCAAAATGCCAGATATTTTGTTAGGTGAAACAACTTTCCTTATTTATTTATTTACTTTTTTGCAGACCCACTATGGATTTGAAAGGTCCTCTCTCTCACATCACAATCTTAAAGCTAAAATCTAAATTAATACTAGTCTCATTTAGGGTTTGATTTTTTTTAAAAAAAAGATCTATCTCAAAAGTTCTCTTTGAGAATGATAAAAGCAGTAGGAACTTCTGACTACTGAATCCATACCATTTCTCCAGTGATATATCCGGTTAGAATCCTATTCTTACTGTTATAATTTCAAAATTAGCATAGAAATAACATAGTTCCCTGATAAGAAACACTAATTTTCAGACTGGACCAGATTCTTCCATCTTCTTTTTTCTCAGTTGCCCCATAAATTAATTTATTCACATTTCTGTGAATAGGAAAGACATCAGAATTAAGAGCCAAATTAAAAAGAATATTTAATTTTGTTTACATAACAGCAAGTTATTCTAAAATGCTGGCATATTCCTCTTCAACACTTTTCCAAAAAAAGACACAACCATATTTCCATACCTGCAGGAATTCATACATTAACAAAATAATCTGTCAAGTTTCACCACTTTCACAATTTCAACTCCTTACTCAGGAAACTACAACCATATTCCTGAAAAAGGACTTCTCTTCTGAGTGTCTCTGTCACCCAGATATGCTATAATGCACAATGAAAAAATATTTTATGCAAAATCAAATAACATTAATGCTAAATAAAGCAGGAAACATATTAAGGTTGATGATTGATAGATTTTATGAGTGTCATAGGGATTGTAACCTGGTATCATCAAGCACAATAATCTATTGGGTGTTTGTTTGTTAGTTTGTTTTCCAGTACGAGCTGTTTCATATGTTCTATGGCCAAAATCAGTCAGGACAGGGCAGCATGACACACTGCCATTTCAAATGCATCTTGGCTCTTGCCTGAAAATCCTGACCACACAAATAAACGCCACACTACTACATGTCAATTTCTGGCTTGTCAGATTTAAATCCATGTAACATTTTGTATACATTATAAATTTCTTAATTTACCCTCAACACCTCTAATCAATATTACTATGAGTCTACAAATATCATTTTGCTTTTAAAACATTATCCTACCTTTTACTTTTAGTAGCAAAAATTAATCATAAGGATATGAACAATTTTAGAAAAAGGGATATAGAAGTGCTGTTAGTCACTATCATTCCATAATCTTTTTCTTTTTAACTCAGATGATAGCTTTTTAATACTTTCTTGTAATCTGTTCCATACTTTAAAATACTCATGCTCATACATGAAGAATTCAATTTGTAAATGTGTATTTTTATAAATAACCAGTGAAAATACAATTGTTATGATTGATTTGGAATAATTGATTACGGTGTGACAACTTTCTTTTTCTTAATTATAAAATACAATTACATTGTTGTGCTTTCATACCTGAACACTGCAAAAGCTGACAGAAGTATTTCTGTTCTACTTCTGATTAGATCAGCAATGCCACTTCCCCGGGTCCTATCAGATTGGTTTTGATAATAATTACTTGGGAAGTGTTTGATCTCAATGATGAATACTTGATTAGTTTTTCATGAAATCAGTCAACCACACCACTCAACACTACTCATGTGAGACCTTGTTGATTTAGCTGTTCGAAAGAATGCATTCTTTTTCACCACACTTATGGGATGTTAGTCTTTGGGGAAAAGAGGGTGGAAAAAGGGCAACTTTATGGGTAATGATATTGCAGCAGCAGATATTTAAGGTTTGCTAATTCTCTTCTCAATTATGTTCATTCCTTGCCTCGTCACACTGCCTGCTACATGGTTACAGAATCAATCTTAGCAGTGGAATACATTTTTCTTTTTTCAAAAAGGGTTTCATGACACCATTGTCATCTTTGAAACCCTTGGAGGGTTTTGCCCTGATGAATAATATTTCATATGTGGAATGTTTATGTGATTTTCACGGAGTGATAACCCCGCTATCACCTAACTTTGATGCATTGAGATTGCTGTTTTTCCCTACTAAAGTGCTTTTACACACCACCTCCTACAAATTGACTTAAGAGTTAGAAATAGGAGATTCAACAAAACTTCAACTCTCCATGGAAAAAAGGGATCTTAGAGAGAAATTTATACATTGTGCACAATCTGCTTTAATTATTTAAGCAAGAGTTTTTGCTGAATAAGAATTTTAGAGCTTTTTTCCTCTCTCTTTTTTTTTTCCTTTTTTTTNTACTTTAATTATTTAAGCAAGAGCTTTTGCTGAATAAGAGTTTTAGAGCTTTTTTTCCTCTCTCTTTTTTTTTCCTTTTTTTTGGAATTAGAATCAGTTTCTCTACCATACTTTCATATTTAAAAGTTTTTTTTTTAATTTTAACTAGGATTTGTTATAAAGATTGATCTGCAGAGCTGTTCTCAGTGAAGTCAATAGCATTTTTGCATAAGCAAAATCTGCTCACATAACCAGACACTCAATGGTCTAGTCTCCAAATGATGTGAAGAAAAATATATAGTTCATGTGCTTATGATTAAGTAACTGCACAAGAAGAGATTTTCAGGACAAGGTCCTTACTTGTCATTCATAAAAGAGAAAGACAGAGCCTTTTATCAAAAGAGCAGTTAATGCTGTGCTAATTAAGGGAGTGAAGAAAATTTCCAAGGAGGCAATATTTTCTCTAATGTATTTCTTTTTAAAATTGCTAATAGAATCATGACAGTTTTAACAATCAGAAGTACAATGCATTCCAAATGTTTCCTTTGTTAATTATAAGATCTTTGGAAATTGCCTAGATCTTTAAAACTTAATATTTCACTAATAAGCTTAGATCCCTTTAGGTTGTTGTTCTGTTTTTTCTTTTCTCTTTTTTTAATATCAACTGTTATTTTGGTGGCAATACATTTCTCTTTGAAGATCCAATTTAAGCAGGCTCTTCTCTCAGAGAGTCAGACTGCTTAAAAAGAAAATAATGCTCCAGAACTATAATTATTTTGGTTATTGTGTCACCATGCTAATGCTGTACTGGAAGAAATGTTCAGCTGAACATTTCATTGTTTTCATATAAGTCTTAAAAGAAAGGGAGAGCAGCCAGGCTGCTGGGCGAAGAAATGCAGCATCTCTTTTTAAATGATGAAGAGCACTTTGAATACAGCTAACACCAAATATTACATGAATTCAGCAGTTTTTATTTAACTGTTGTGCACTGTCATAGCACCCGTCATCCTAAGATACCCTCTTTATGTAATCGTTGCTGGCCGGCATTGCTGAAGAACACGGCTCCCAGTTAGGAGCCTAAATAAGCAGAAAGACTTTCGTAAGAGGCTTGTTACTTTGCAAACAAAGAACGTACTAGATGCCACCTTCTTTAAAAGCTGCTCTTTTTTAGCACCCCGGGAAGAACTGCAGTTGAGATTTCCAAAGGAACCTAAAGGATTTATGTGCCTGGTCTCCACTGAGTGGCTATGGGAATGGAGCACCTAACCAAGCTCCTCTGAGAAATCCACATCAGAGCTTTTAAAATTCATAATATGCAAAAACAGATCAAATATCCACAGTGGAGGAAAGGTCTGCGCCTTAGGAACCACATAACTGAGAGGAGTCTGTGGCTTGTGGACCTCAAAATAAAAGAGCCCATCTAAGGACAGAGAAGCTATGGATGTTTGTATTTCCCCTGAAGTGATCTCACCTCACACTAAAATGTGCAGACTGTTTTTAAAAGCTATGCAGCAGTTACCCACAGACACAACTAACATTCCTGTTGCCTTTAAATCATTATGCATATAACAAAATGGGAAAAATGAGATAAAACTCTGCAATAGTGTAGTCAGTGTTACTGCATTGCTCTCCTTATTGGCAAAATCCTCTCTGGCTTCTCGTTTAATTCTTTTCCCATTATTCCCTTCAAAGGGAAGTATACATTCTGGGCAACAATAAAAAAAAATCTATAGAGTAGTACCACTTCTGTCATTTGCAGCTAATGAATGCTTTTTAGTATTGACTAGCAACTGGCCTAATAATGACAATGACTCCACTGATTTGGAGCAATAAATCCAAAGACTTGGCAGGCCTCTATTAGTATAATAAGCTCAAACATTCATTCAGGAACATTAAGAAAATGGGCAGCAGACACTTGAATATTAGAGATTCTCATGTTTCTTTCCTTTCAGTAACACCATCTGGCTGAAAAAAACATGATTCCACAGCGTTTAATGTGTAAATTTAAGTGACAGCTAAGGTAGCTGCGAGCATATTTTCTTTCTCTGTTGCTAAGAGGATGGGTCGATTATAAATGTTATAACTGTAAGGCTATAGGAGCCTATTCTAACAGCATCTATTAGGGAAGGGGGGGGTAAATGTCTGTGTTCAACATCTACTGTGGACAAGAGACATTACTAGTGGTTCCAGATATTTTCAGAATCAGATGCTTGATATTTCTCATAACAAACAGACCTCTCAGTGTTTTATCATTAGATGAAAGGCTTAAAAGACTTCAGATAAACAACAGGGATATGCTTGTCTTCATCAGTGATACAGAAGTAAGGATAATGTGCCAGGCGTTCCTCGCCTGTTTTATGCACATTTATTTTTCCTCATTTGAGGAGGATATAATACATTATTTATTATTATTTGTTTTAATTATTACATGCAGATGAAATAAAAAGCAGATTAATTATAGTGGTTTCATCAGATCATTGTGTGGATACTGCTCCAAAAATTCGATATAAGTGAGAAACAGCCTTACAAGATAAAAAAAAAAAAAAAACTCAAGAAATCTGGCCACTTGATAGTTTGGTCAAATCTGCAAAACCCTCTCACAGGCAAAGTTAATAACTGACCCTCAGAGGGAACCCTCTTGTACATGAGCAGTATATTTCCCTTTATTGGTTCATCCAAAGGCTTGTATTAAACTGCAGAAAAATCCTTCCTGCTCAAGGTGAGGCTAAAGCATCGTGAGGCTGGGGAGCCTGTAGGCCTTCACACGGTCCCTGTTGGCAGAAAGGACCAGCTCTGGAGCACGGGGCAAAGGGGTTACTTGCACTGTTGACTTCAGAGGGGCACAGTGCAACCCAAGGAGCAGCCAGCGCTGACCTGTGATACCCTGTGTGGGTGGAATGTCTTTGAAACGAAGCTGTCAGCCAAACTGCCTGTCTTCACAGATGCATCTCTTTTTTGTGGCTTGCATTTGCAGCAGTTTCTCAAAGAGAGGCTCATGCAGAGCTGCATGGAAGGCAACAGTATCTTACAGCTCAAGGACAGGGTTTGGGTGGCAGATGCTTTCTCAGAGCAATATTTTCCTGTAGGTGTTGTAGGTAACATCTGTAGACCATAACTGCATGAGGAGCAGGCAAATACAGCTAATGCCAGCATTCCCATGACAGTTTGCATAAAATTTGTGGCTGGAGGTGGATTCATTAATAAAGTCAATACGGAGTTTATGTCAGCTCCACCAAAGCAGATAGCCATAGGAGAACCTGTCTAGCTTAGTACTTCATCTAACGGGTTTCATTCACTGATTTATCTAGTTATAATGAATGGATTTATTGTGTTGAAAATAGAAAGTGAACCATTCTGTGGAAGTGAGCTGGAAGCTCATTGTACACGGGATGGCAAGGACAGAGAAGCAGTTAGAAGCTCATAGACTAGGATATGAGAACAGTGAAAGCACAGAGCCTTTATCCCTACTTACTTCAATAATACTATTAAGACCAAAACTACTAGCTTAATACTATTTCTCTTACTCTGTGGTTGTGATTTTCACTCTCAGTTTGAGGATTTCAGTCATGTCTCCTGAATCTGATCAGTGGATCACAGAGGAGGGAGGACAAAGCTGAGGGTAAGGGGTTATTGCTTTCAGGACAGAGCTGAGGGTAAGGGGTTATTGCTTTCTGATCCTCACATACTTCCCACTTTTGTAAAACTCCCTTACTGCGGTTTTAGTGCAATGAAGTACGGAACGTCATTGGCAGGATGTTACAACGAGATATCTGTGGCCTGAAGATGAAATATTCCATGCACAGTATTTAAATTTGTCTAACAATGTAAATAGAAAAGTAATGTAAGAAAAGTCAAGAGGGATTGAGTTCAGCCCATCTACATTCAGAAGAAGGAATATTAGAGTTTAAGCTTACTGCTTCAAGCCTCATCATCTATTAAGTGAGACACATTCCCCCCAAAACATCCTCTTGTAAAGTGAGGAGAAATAGGCTCCATGCTCTTCACAAATTCCATGAGTTTAGCTTGGGTTCCAAGGTGCTGCTGTAGTCCTTTAATACCGACTATTAAAAAGCACCTAAGTGAGCCTTGCATTTGCATGACAAATTGGGTGCGAAGCTGGAAATTATTCCAGCTAGCACTTCCCTGGCACACTGCCAGAAGATTGCAGATGGCACTCTGTTACCGTGTCTTGCGTGGGGAAATCAAGAAAGCTTGAAATGATAAGCTTTCAAGCAGGAGAAGCTGTTTTCATGCCACTTGCAGCTGCAAATACAGATGATTCGAGTGTAAGAGACATCCTGATTCGCACATCTGGTCTTCAAAAGAGGAGTGCAACTCCAGAATGACACAAGCACGCTGCAACTAAAAATGAACCAGCAGCAGCAGCAGCTTTGTGATTCATAGACACATTTCCACATCCAAAACCATTTTTAACATTTTGATCAGAGTCTGCACCTAAAAAAGAAGTGGTGACCTAATTTTCTTGTTGTCACTGGGATGCAAACAAGAACACAGTGGAAGAAATCTCAAAAATTGGAAAAAGAAAAATCTGAGCCTAAAAGAAAAAAAAATGTGTGGAAATGCTTGCCAAATTCAAGGCTAAACTCAAAGCCAGTTTTGTTTAAAAAAAATGCTTGCTTTCCCTGTAAAAAATACCTCCTTATCAGACTGAACACTGCTTTAGAGAGAGATTGAATATTATCACAATTTAGACCGAGGGACTGTGGGACCAAAGTGTCAGTACTAGGAAAGTGATGTAAGATTTTGCAGGAATAGAAATAGCATCATTTTAGTATCCAGGGTACAATCAGAGACAGTTCTGAACTGACTCTGGCATATGCACGCTGCATTTCTGGAAGGAAAAGGTAACTTAAATGCTGGCTGTGACAGGGGAAGTCATTGCTAGTTTTGCTGATCAAAGCCCTCCTTAGAAGTGGGGCTGAAAAGGTTTTTTCAACCAAAGAAAAGAAGCTTTTAAGAAAAAAAAAAAGCACGATGCAAAGAAAGAACAAATTCCTAAAATAAATGAGATAATTACCAGCTGGACATTTTGTTTTACAGATTTTAAGAAAGTCAGTGGAGAGATGTTAAGCAGCTTCCATAGCTAGACACTGTCACAAACATGATACCAGTTGCAGAGAACAGGGGTATCAGAGAACCAAAACTGCTCTGGAGCTGCATTTAATAAGCACGCATGCAAGCAACTAGTAGCTATGCATTAACATATACACATCAGGTATTTTAAAACAAACATCAAGGGTCATTTCATAAGCCAGGAAAAACTTTTGAAGCACTTATTCTGGAAAAAAATGTAGATATCAGAGTAAGAGAATTAGTTTTCAATGAGATACTTTACCAAAAGTGCAATTGCTGTCATTTGTATAAATAGACCGCAAGTAGCAGTTGTAGGGGTTAAATAACTTTTACACTTGGTATCAACATTGAAATCCTATGTTTATCCCAAAAAGAGTTGCAGTGATATGAAGAGACTTTATAAAAAGAGCAACAAAAAGGTCACAAGCGTGCCTTATAATGGAAGACTTGTGGAGCCAAAGGAATTAAAAAAAGAAAATGCCTGAGTAACCGATCTCAGCCAAAAAGAACCTAGATGAAAAGCGTGAATTTGATAAAGATTCTTCTGCCCATTAACCAAGTAACCATCAAATCCCTTCCATAGAAATTGAAAAATTCAGATTCAAAATACACTGATTTTTAATATTGAGGAAAATTAATCTCTAGAACAACTTAGTGGTGATATTTTTTCATTGCATCAATTTTTTAATTCAGAGTAGGTATTTTCTGAGATGTTTTGTCTAATTCAAATTGGAATTTGTTAACAAAAATTGTTAACAAAAATTCACAGTTAGCAGGTCAGAAGTTTCTTTTTGCTTCTAAATTACATTTTCTCGAAATGCACAAAGAACAAAAGAGATGATAAGTTCTCACATTAATGTGAATACCAGTCTTGGGTATTCACTACAATGTTGCCAAAGGTAGGAGTGTAATTTTTGATGGCTTGCACTTCCCCTCACAATTCCACATTGTGGCTCTATCCAGCCTGGGAACATATAACAAAGTCAAAGAAATGTCAATCACACATATAGGTAGAAGTTTGCCAAGATCAGTTACATCAATAAGAGCAGGTAAAATGTTTTCTTTACTGATAATTCCTGTGACATCATGAGGTATCTCAGCCTTTTGCGGTTTTGAAGTCTGTACCAGAATTTAGATATAGGGAAAGATTGAGTTAGCTGTCAATACAGAAAGTAGCTTATTAAATGGAATAATTAGTGCTACTAATCTAAGCAAGCTCTACTTGGAAGATTTGTTGTTTCTCTTATATGGGCACGACTTGCACCTAGAGATGGTCCTGTGACATCAAAAGGTTGGTTTCTTCACATGGTGAACTTCTAGCAGAATGCTCTCAAGACAGATGTGAAGAAGCTCTGTCATTTGTCACAGCCATGTCAGCAAGTCTCTTGTGCTCCTCTCTTGTAAAAGCTGAGGTTCGTGTGCGTCATCAGAAAATCAATCAACATTGCTAACTCTGCTGGAACGAGACATTTTTGCTGTATGTTGATGGGGCTCTGATTCCTTCTTGAAACTCTACGGATGCCATTAAGAAGCAATTCAGCCGTCTTACATGAACAGAGAGAGCTGCAATACACAGTGTGCTTGTTTTCCCACTTTGGCTACAATTTCTTTCTTGATTTACAGTAGCATATCTGTCATGGGAATTAGGTCATGGCCAGTCATGTTCCCCGAAGTCCATCTTAACAAGTTCCCTGCATTATAATTAGATAGCAATCAACAATCACATTTTTTTAATTCTTTTCTAGGCTATAAAGCCATTAAGCAAAAGATAAATTTACAGTGATTTTGAGTAGATTACTACGAGGAAAGGAAGTCTTCACAGCATCTTGCATACTTTCATTCTGAACTTTTTTTTTCTAGTAGCTATGCATTAAAATGCCCACTTTACTCATGTTTTTTAAAAGTATGGGAGATATCTAAGCACTATGGAACATGAGAATCTAACATCCATAGAAGCAAGCAGCCATGGTAAGAGATGAATGAAAAGTTTCAAGTCAAGTTTTGAATTTATCCTCTGGCTAAGATG
Source organism: Crypturellus undulatus (assembly GCA_013389825.1). Lineage (NCBI taxonomy): Eukaryota > Metazoa > Chordata > Aves > Tinamiformes > Tinamidae > Crypturellus > Crypturellus undulatus. The sequence goes on from VWPW01022506.1 coordinate 678,306, forward strand.
TGTTCTGAGCTGTTCTCAGCTATTTCTGAGATGAGTTTGCCTGGTACTGAAGTTTGATGACATTTAGCTATTCTCAACAGAGCTTAGTCCCTGGCAGGACTGTGTCCCTGATTCAGTCATATTCTGGGAAGGGACCATCTCCTGTTCCAGACTGTGAGGTCGCCACTGGGATTAGGTAAAGATGCACAAAAATTATTCTCACTTATGACCTGAGTCAAATTTAGATACTGGTGCTGAAAAACAACTACACTGACCTCCTGTACCACTCAGTTCCATTAAATATTAATCTTTGAAAGGCATTTCATCAACTAATAACTGTTTTGAAGGATCATATCTTTTTCTTTTTGGCTAGTATATTTGATTAAAATTTGTTCTTTTTTTCTGGTTAGTAGTGAAATTCCTTTGCTATGTCTTCCAATAACCAGAGAATGGGCTTTATCATCTGTTACACAAATCTATCCCTGTTTTCAGATATTATTGTAGCCCATCACCTGATTAACAGCATAACACAGGTTTGTTGTATTTCTGTACCTACTTTAATGAGATGCAGGGAAAAAGTTTTCTTACTCTCTGGGGTCATTTAGATACCAGCTAAAATGAGGCAAGACCATCTCTTCATGATGGTTTTTGATTGTGACATTTCTGTGTAGAATGTAAACTTGCATATTAATTCATGTGTGTATTTGATGCCTTTGGAAACTGCCAGACTCGCCTCTCTCACAATTTGCTTTATGCTTTGAATGTGTTTTGGGTTTTTTTTCCATGTTTTGGGTTTGTGAGTTTACTTTATTTCAATGCTACTATGAGGCTTCAGTTCCGAATTCAGATCCAGCAAGTACCCATGTTCCAAATCATAAAGTAGGACTAACATGGGCTTAGGAAGGCAGGTCTTTCAAAGGTGTATATCTCAAGGATATGACAGTAAAATGGAGATCTAATTTTCAGCATTTTGGCTGGGCTGAGCCACACAGGATTTTCTGCAAGCATCTGGGGACCCCATGCACTGACTTCCACATCTGTGGCTTGGACATGCTGCTGCGGGGTGCCCCAAATGCACATTTTCCTCTCACTTACATGGTGGAGCAGCTAGGTATGCAATATCCTATCACCAAGTAAGCCCTCACATCTTGGATATAAGGCAATACAGGAAGAGGATTTTAGGGTTCCCCGGGAAAACGGAGGCAAGGCTCAGGACACAGTTATCTGAAAGGCAGGCTATTCCAGGTGACTGTAAGACAGGCTTAGACACAAGAAATCAGCATTTTTGGCCCTACTGCATGCCTAGACTATGAGCTCAGGTATGTTCCTTTGACATTTTATGCCTACCCTCCCACCACTTTGCTTTTGTAAACTGTAAATTCTTAAGACCATCTCTTACTCCATTTTTTTCATAGTGCTTTTTAAAGCAGGAGCCTTTGGGACTACTGCAATGCAAATAAATAACACTAAAACTATAAGTGAGATATTACGTGAAATGAGCTGAGATTTTATATATGAGCCATTAGATAAGATGAATTCATTAAATCTGAAAATATAAACATATAAAGTGTGCATATGCTCTCAGTCTATCATATTATGCTGAGCACATATAGACTTATATATATATTATATACTTTCAATCTATTATATAAAGTGGATCTAAAATGCATTACATTAAATAAAGTGTGTCCTCCAGTACCATGCATATTATAAGCACTCAGTAAATAATAAATACAGTGGAAACCACATAAAAATTAAAATAGACTGTATTCATCACTTCTTCACCCACCACCTTTAATGACACGAACACAAAAGGTCAAAGGTATGTCAGCATGCATGGGAGATATATGTGATTGGAGTTCATCTGGATATAGCAGAAAAGCTTTAAAGTATCTAGCACAGCAGTTGCACTAGTTCAGTCTGCAAAAATGTTCCTGCCATGCCAGGTAAATACCTCAGCTGTGCTGCACTGGTATAACAGAGCTACAAGCAATGTTATTTTCACCTAGCATACATACGTCTGTTTGCAGTGCAGATGGGCCTTCAGATTACTATGTAAACCGAGTCTAAAATTTGATCCTCAATGTTTATCAAAAGGAAAGTTATTCTTCCAACTTAACACTGTGGTGTACTGCAGCTATGACTGACTTTTGTTGCTTCTGCTCTTTCTATTTCGTGGCAGAGTGAACTAGAGTAGATTTTGGTCAAGCAAGCAATACAGAACTTTTTTTGATATTACTTCTTTTGATTTATTGCCCCTGCCCTAGATTTTTGTCCCCTTTGACCTCCGCACCAGCCATGACAGCAGGATGCACAATGAAAACCCATGTTTACAAATCTTGCATGCAAATGATTAGGGAACAGCCATGATATGCAGCAATTTAAATTTGTTGACAGAGTTGCTAAGAAACAAACCTTTTGATTTTGTGAAACTCTTTTTGATACAGCCCCACGTTTTGACAGCTGAAGTTATTGAACAAGAGTGAGTACTCTTTAAAAGAGGAATTTCTGACATTTGCTATGTTTTCAGAGGCTGTAACATAACACTGAATATTCCTTCAGTGTCAGCTTTACTCAGTATCAGAGTGTCTGATTCCATATATATTTAAAGTATCCTATATTTCAAAAAAATGGCTTCAGTGCCACCTTCTCCTTCTCACATGCACAATTGTTTTGCAAAGAATTGTGATGTTTGCATGCTCCCCTGCCAAACGTCTTGTAGGTTTCTATATTTTTCCCAGTCTGTCCTTTAAACATCCTTTCTCCAGGGCATTTTCACAAAGGACCTCATAGCATGCGACTCAGAGACCAACTGTAAAATGCACTGCTATTTTGACATTCCAGTATTAGGGAGACAACTGAGGTTTTAAGAACCTACATTCACACTGTAGATACGTAACCATCAAATAGTGAAGCAGCACTGGGACAAACAGGGCCCAGGTTCACCCCAAGTCAGATTACACACATAATTTAGCTGATTAAATTGGAAATACTTCCCATGGCAGTAAAGGAAAGGATGATTTAGCCCTTAGACTGACTGAAACGCATTTTGGAAGCACACATCGTAACTTCAGTTGATTACTGAGGTAGCCTACAGCAATTAAAGTCTTAATTCGATCACCTCACTTAGGTGCTTAAGGTTAGATAGGCTAAATTCAAGCCTAATTGACCATTCCCTTATTTTTCTTAGTAGGTTTGGCAGTCGTAATTAAAACCTGCCTGCATCAACACTACCTTTCACAACTGCACATCTGACTCCAATACACCCGTGTAGCATCCAATGAACAATAAGGAAAAGGAGCAAAAACTTAAATATTTGTGGGGGCAGAGGATGAGGGGAGACAATTATGGGACAGAGGCACAAATGAGATGCTCAGGGAAAAAGCACGTGACAGTTTCTGCCCCTGAGGGCATACAGTGCCTTCTAGGATCAGTGTATGACTTGCATGGACATTTTGCAATTTTCAGGAGTGAAATAAGGAATAAACTAATGTCCTGGATCTGCCAAAGTACCCGCTATTTTTAATCAAATAAAATGGCTACACATATAAACTCATAAACTGAGAATGCAAAGGCAGAAGGATGACTCTGAGAGAAGGGATGGATCAGCCTGTGATAGCCCAGAAATCCACAGGAAAAGAGAGCAGAGAAAAAAGAATTAGTCATTTTCAGATTTACTCAGATACGCTATATAGTATGCCTACCATTTTCTCTTCACATTTTATTCATAAGGAACATTTTTTCCTTGTGAAAAAACACATCTCCTGAAATTGTGCAAAAGTGTTTTGAAAAGGATTTTTTTTAAATGTGAAATAAATGTAAAAATAATGAGTCATACTCTGTAATGGCCACTGCAGAGTGTGCATTAGAAGGCAACCAGAGCACTCTCAGCATGCACTAATAGCTTGCTAATGCACAGGCTTCAGTGCCTTATTGCTATAGTAGACATTTACCACAACGAATACTTTGCAGCAAGAAATATTTTGGGTTCCATTATGCTTTCACAACCTTGAGCTGTGCTGGGAAGGGCTAGAAGTGGAGTGCTGCGAGGAACGGGGGCTCATGGCCTAGAGAAATAACTCACACCTTGGCCATTTATTGGCATCTGCAGATGGGAAAAGCCTACTCAAGTTCAACCTTCCTGTGACAGAAGGAGGTTGTTGGGGGAATAAAAAAGCTATTTCGTTCAAGCCAGCTTCATGTGGATAGTGGTGCAAATCAGCCTGCAGCAGGGCCTTGCCTTGAACATCTCCCAGGCTTTGTACCCGAGGGCCCCTGCCCAGGCCTCGTGTTCCTGCCCCTGTGCATCTGGATACCGCAAATCGCATTACGGACGCGTCTGCTTTAAGGCTCCCTTTTGTCCCAAGCTTGGTTAAAACAGCGTATTTTCTCTCCCTCCTCTCTGTGTGGTGCATGTGCGTTTGTCAGAGCATGTATTAGCCAGGGATTGCACAGCTGTGCCGGCAGCTGCCAAAAAGGAGGTGTTGAGCGGAGCCATGCGAAGAACGGGTTTTGCAGCTCGGTGCCCGAGACAGAAGCAACCTCAGCGGCAGCAGGGTTTGCACTGAGGCAGTTTGCTTCTTTGGGATTTTTTGTTGCTCTTGTTTGATTTCTGTTCTTTCTCATCGAAGTAAATTATCTGCCAGTCAGCGTAACCAAGGCAAGATGTCAGTGTCCTGCTTGTTGAGGGTTGCCCTGACCCCGCAGTGGCACCGTCATTCTGGTACAGTGTCCCTGTCACCACAGTACCATGTGCAAGACCTCTGGTAGTTCACTACCTCCATGGTCAGGATTCCCAAAGAACACACTTATGTAATTCATCCCATGAGTAGAAGCATTCTATGAAATAACAGCTCTACCTTTCGTGCCCTGCTCTGCACAGAAGCCACATTTTTGTTTGCAGCCCACTGCTACCTGCACTCTACGATGGCCCAGATGAAGAAGCTCCACTTCATCTCACCCTCCCTGGAGGTGGCTTCCCCTTCTCACAGTGGCATTTGTGTAAAGTGCTGCGAGGAAGCAATACCTTCACACTGAGTAGTGATAATAAGAATGTTAATTCATGGTTTGTCTCTTTGTTTCTGACACTCCTGAGACATATATTATGGATATTAATATATATTCTGGCTGATATATGGCACAGCTAGTTCTTTAGAAGCACCAAATGCTACAAGTTAAAGACAGGACTAGATATTTCAGATATAATGTATTATCTATACAATCTCAGAGTCAATAGCCATTTCAGCAATACAGTGTAATGTCTAATTCTCTCAAAAACAATTAAGAATTAAGAAACTCAGGATTTTATGCTGGTTTAGACAGTGAAAAGCTTTGGTCTTTTTTTTGTTCTTTTACCAATAGATCTCTAACATCTCATGTATACCTTGAATAGGAACACTTACTGCCTCCAGTGATTCCTATAGTCTATCACTAACATACAGTTAGTGTTCTACCCTGGGGTTTAGATTCTGAACTACACAATGGGGAAACAAAGTGTGCTGTTGACTACCATTATGCCCAGAGAAATTATTACCAAAATTATAATTTCTGTTGACTGAAAACCTTGTCTTGTAAATTCTTCACTGTTCTAGTCCATACAAATAAGTCTCCTTCCTCTTTTTAGTTCCTGATAGAAATAAACCCTGAGTCACAAGGACAGGACTACTGATGGACCAGAAATCTAGGTTCTGGCTAATGGATTGGCACTGTTGGAAAGGCTGTAGCTCACTGCAAGTATAGTTTTGGAGGATCAGATCCTCATTTACAAACATTATGAGTGAGATGAAAGCTATAATCCACTAAATGACAAAATGCATTAAAACAGATCTCTGTTGTTTTATTTCTGTTCTTTTTTTTTCACTTTAAAGAGGAGCAGCAGCTTGTTTTACTTTACATGCGGTCTGGATAAAATACTCCAATCAAATAATGCAATGCGAGGAATTGTATTGAGCTGTGCAAGTCCCAGCATTCAGAAAACCAATACATTTCATGGCTGGCTATGCTTTGTTTTCCTTTAATGCAGGCAATTTAATGTTAGCGATTGAATCAGTGAATTTTCCAGTGAAAATGACAAGGCAGCCAACTTGAAACATGGCATTATTAGCAGTCATCTTTTCTGGTTTTGTGTGCATGTTGAGTGATCTGGGATGAAAAACTAACAAGCACCTGTCAAATCTGAGACATCAGGTTTTTTGACAGAGGGCCCACTGGACATTCCTATCAAGAGAGCCTTTATGAGTAAACCGTGGAAATCTTCCTCAGACAAAAAGGAAACGGAGCTCATCAGAATTTGCAGACCCTTGACTTTGAGGGCATGCTGTCTCCAATGAAAGGCTTTTGATCACAGTGCTGTTTTATTCAGATTTGACTTCACATTATGGCTAATCAATACCTTGCAACAGTCCAAGTCCCCAGTTAGATGCACGTCTCACAGTCAGGCAGGGAGACCTACTAATTGAGGAAAAGTCAGAGACCCAGGTACCATTGCCCTCAGGCCATAGCCTTGCCTCGGCTCAGTCCTTTTTTCTATCCCTGTCCCTCTTATCATAGCACCCTAGAAATGGTGGAAATAAAATTTAGAGACATGACAGGCACAGAAAAGCAGGATCAATTCCTGTCACTTGCCACCAGTGTTTACTGCCTTCCCAGGTCTTCAGAGGGTGTTTTTCTTTCATAGCTTAGGGGAACTTAACCTTTTATAAATAGGAAGATGTACCTTCATGAATTTTAAATTGTTTGCTTTTCCAGGCCTGAGATTATCTCAACTTTCCCCAAATGGCCATCTTTTAAAAATTGGTTTTGGTTACATAGGGTCCTAAATAGAAACAGGAAGGTTTCGGTGATGTCCTCAGAATCTTTTGCCATGTGTCTGCTTCAGAAATGACCCTTCTCTCCCTTTTGCATCATTTTCACAATCCAGTCTGTGTAAGTGAATATGAACTCCTTTTTGTAGGAAAAAAAAAAAAAGCAAGATAGCTGCAAAGCGGCTCTTATAAGCTAGGACACTACAAATCCACACGCAGGGCAATAACAAGAGGTTCTGGCAGCGGTGGAAGGGTATCAGGGTGGCCGTTTCCCTGCAGCATCTACTGAGGGGTTGTGTTCAGTGGAGCATCGTTAAGGCAAGTACTCCTTCCTGGTCCTCTGTGGCAACAGATTTATCAATGAAGTTCTTGGTTTTATTTGTCTCTGGTATCTATATGATGTTTTGCTCTTATTTATTTCTTATTTATTTTTGCCTAGTCTCTACTCTAGCCAACTTTTTTTTTTTTTTTTTTTTTTTGTTAGCTCTGGTAAAGTGACCGCTGGAGGGAGTCACAGGTTAGGGAGTTACTGGAACTACCAAATACTGCTGGATAAGCATATATAACTTGGGACCCAGCTATATGTCTGTCCTGAGTTAGGTGGGTTTTCCAAGGGACCTGTCTCTAAGCATCCATGTGTGGACATTGCTGGGGATTGAAATAGACCTTCTGTGCATGCAAATAGCTCCTTCAACAAGGAAGAAGATGCCATCCATACGGTTCTCTCTTCCATCACCTCCAGAGAGGTCATAGCTCTGAACAGAGATTTCTGTGGTATTATATTAAGTGATGGTGATAATGCAGAGAAAAGTGCAGTGTATGTTAGGAATGGGTATTGGTGTTGGCAGAGTGGTACGAAAGCAGTGAGGATAAAACAAGGAAGAAAAGCAGAAAGTGAAGTGAAGGAGAAAAAGACCAAAGTAAAGCAATTATCTGAATGAGAATTAGTTAGAATTGAGTCTGTTCATCATTCTCCCTAAAAGCCAAATCAGGAGCTCCCATTCATGACTTCCAATTCTTTGTGATGTTCTCCACTGCTGTCCATGCGCTCTTCCCTGTCTTGGATGTTCCAGCTGGAGATTCACTCACTTTGCAAATGAAATGGTTTAATGTACAAACGCTCCCACTAATCAACTAGCAACTTACTGTATCTGCGATTGTTTGAGACTTCAGTCAAGACAGAAATTACAGAGAATAATTTGGTTAAGCAGAAACATCTCTCCAAATATACATATAGGAATATTCCTGCAATGTCCCTGTTTTCATAAAACACTTTATTTGTTGGAGTTCATTTTTTTCTTTTGTTTGTAGGTGTTGAAATTTTCCTTTCTGTTCCTTTTAATCCTTTTGAGAGGGTGGGGAAAATTAAGTTGCTTTATGCAGTAAAAATAAGGATTCTTTAAAATTATAAAAAATACTACAGGTGACATTTAAAAAATAAATGGAAATTAGGCAAGTTTTATGCTAAAAGATCCAAAAGTGAAGCTACTTCTGTTTGCTGATGACTCAAAGTGTAAACATAAAAAATAGTTCAAGATGAGGCTGTTCAGAGTTTCCAGTGGAACATTCTGGGTTTAGGTACCCAGTTCAGTATTCAGAATTCGGTAGCAACGGTAGTGCTTAAGGCTCATACTGACAGCATAGATCTAGGAAGGGTTCCTGGAAACACTGCAGTCATGAAGTAGGTTTTGATAAATCTGTTTTCCAAACAATTTTATTCATGGAAAGGTACATAGCACAAAAAAGTTAGGAAGCGATATAAAATAAGGCAAGTATTTCCAAGCATCGATATCTGCTTCCAGTTACAGATTTAAGCACATAACTCAGCCACATCTGCAGAGGTTGGCTGCTGTGGTTTACCAAAGACCAAAGCAAGGTGAGCTGGAGCGGTTCTAGTCTCCAGGGTTAGTCTAGAGGGTCTAGACCAGCCTAGAAGGTTGGTCCCTGATTTAGTTGCCTAGACTCTGTTGCCTTTTGTGCTACTGAGGTTACAGTGACTCCTCCCCTTCTACTCACCTGAGCTCGTGCCAGCTCCTAAGCAGAAACTAGTGCTAGTGCCACATAGAAAGTGGACATCATCATAGCAATGGCTGGTGCCACCATCCACGGACTTGAGGTTCTCTCTCCCCAAAAATAAAAAATAATAATAACAATAATAAAATATATGTATGGATGAGTCCTTGGACGAAAGTGTGTGTGGCAAGAACAGGGTAGGGACCAAAACAGCCTTGCAATAATCAGAAATCTTAGGAAAAGCCTCAGGGGCTCCTGATAGGAAAGGATCTATCTGCACATTCTCAGGCATCCACAGATGAAGGAACCTAAGAAAAGTTTCAAGAAAAGTGCTTAAAAATATGCTGGGCTTTTCCTTCACGTGTCTCCTTTTTTCATTTGGTCCATCCAGACCAGCAGTTAGAGACTGAGACACCTCTGCCATCAAGAAGAATCAAAATAATAAGACATAAAATACCCACAAAAGTTACATTTTTATTGGACTAGCATGCTTTTTGCTACAAGCTGCCCATTTCTCCCTGCAGAGCCAAATGCATGTAGCCTAGATTCGGAGAGAATGCTCGGAATGCCATTTTCTCTAATTCTCTCCATTATTTTTGTTGTTAGCTGGAGAAAATCATTGGCATGATGTTAAGTGTCTGAAAGTACAGTAGAAAAGATCATCGTTTCACAGGCTGAAATCTGGCCAAATAATCTTTCTCTTTCCTTTGCTACTCCCACTTTTTGTTGACTGCCTCATGCATGCTATTTTATACCTGTATCTTTTCCGTATGATCACATTAATTACATTCCATTCTTTCCACTTTGATATCTCATTAAAATCTTATAAATGATCATGCAGTGACCTTGAAGGACATGCATAATACATGAAAGTAAACCTGCAGTAAAATGTATTCTTTCACTCCTGACTGGCTACATCCCACATTTCTTTTTCCTATCCCCAATGACCCCAATATGGGGAGTTATGCTAGCTGAGCCAAGGTATGCAGTAGTGTGCAAATCCACTAACTCCATTAGCTTTCCCTACTGATGACAGCTGCAATATGTTAATGGCTTGTGTTTGGCTGTGATGGCCCTGCTACTACTTAGGGCACTATGCTAATTACCATAAGATGGTGACAACAGGTGCAAGTGTCACTTCATATCAGCATCATGTGCAGGAGAAAAATAGCTAGCAGCACCAAAAGCAACTCAAGAAAATGTAAACTTTAGTCAGCAGCCTGTGATTCTCTGAAGAACTATTCTTTAATGCTTATGATTAAAGGATTTACCGATGGATATTGTTGCTTTTTCTGCAAGTACAGTAATTTTGAATTCATAGGGATGTCTTCACAAGCTATTTAAAGTTACGTTTCGACAACATACCCTTATGTGGCAGTTCCAGCAAAATGCAGAAGGCCTGTATTTATGAAGGTTTCCTCACTGAATAAAAGTTTTACCAAGCCACATTTATAGCAGTGACTACATATTGGAACAGACACGATTTCCAGCTGGATGAAATCACTGTGCCTCTCTGGCCTTGTGCTCTCAGCATAGCTCTTCTCTGTTGTCAGATTTGCTTATGTATATATGTATATTCACTTGTTTTCTTCCCTCTGTGTCAGAGTTTAGTATTTCTCTTTGCTCGATAGCAAGCAATTTACTAAAACTTGATGGTAGTCCTCCAGCAGGCTGAATCCGCAGGATGGAGGGCTCATTTTGCTTTTTATGTAGTGTTATTGTCATAAGACAAACCTAATGGAAGAATGCAGACATATCCAATTCCTTTCTCAGAAACAAAACATAGCTTAGGGGAGAGCTTCATATGAAGGAGCTAATAATTATTCTACCCTGCTAACTTCTATTGGACTAAAAATATTTTCCACGATACCCTCTTCTGTTTTTTGCTGTTACACATGCTCAATACTTTATTCAGTTACTACTCAGCCCATCAAAAGTTAGGCTAAAGCCTGAAAGCAGAGCTACTCTTTCCTTTCTCTATAAAAGGAATTGGCCTTGAGTAAGAAACAGCTGACCACTGTCATAGCATTCAGACATAACTACAATAAACTCTCTAATAAAATTAGAGAATTTTTCTTCAGAGATTAAAGTACGCAAAGGTAGAGTTAAAAGTGTAAGCTATATATTAACATAAAGTACTAAACCATATGCTTGCAAAACTTTTCAATTTTGCCTAGAAAAATAGTAGTAATAAAAAAAAAGAAATGTAGTTCATTTACAAATTGTAAACTATTGGGTTTTTTTTCCCCAAAATTTGAGAACTTCTTCTTGTATGTACTACTTCATGGAGTCAACTGGATAGTTGTCTTATGGTTCTAATTCTTTTACATAACTCAGGCTTCTCTATCCTCCTTCTATTTTACCCCTTTCACAAAGGAAGCCTACTGTAGAATATGGGAAGAGAAATTTAAACATATGTCTCCATGCATCATATAGGAGCAACTGTAGATGTTGTGGGGTCATATTCTTAATAAAAATAATTAATTTGACAAGCTACACACTATTTTCTTTATCAGATTAACATACTCTGTTTTTGCCTGACCTTGTTTTGGCAAATTTCCTTTACTATTCTGTCATGAGGGGAGGCTTTTTGACACAAGAACATGCAGTAGTACGTTATCCAGGAGATGTATTTCCTTGTGCACATACTAACACTATGTGATGAGCATTTTGTACTGACTGAAAAAAAAGCAACTGGTAAAGCATGCAAAAAGACAATGATGGGACACAATTCTGAAAGCAAAATAGTGAGATTGTTTAAAATCTTCTCCATGTTTTACTGATTGTAAGGCTATGGAAGGAAGAGCCATGACGACTGACTTGGTTCTCTTGTATAAAAACGGTGGCAGATTTCATGAATAATTTTAAGGAATCCAGGTGACCTGTTTGCTGTATTTTGGATGAAATGGCATTCTGCCATTGTTTCTTAATTTGTCAGCACTGATGAATAAGTAAAGATTAGAGACAGATTAATAAAGAGCCACTAAATACACAGAGATTTCCAAGGATAGTGTTTAAAAATGTAGAAGGGAATGAAAAAGAAAAAGATATATCGCCTGTCTTTCCACACAGCAGCAGCCCACTGATACTGCAGTTTTTGTGATGTGGAGAATAATCTACTGTGCTACCAAATGCAAATGTATCTTGACCCATACTGTGGATTCTCAGAGCTCTGTAAACAGGCAGGAACAAAATTGAATTCATCTCTCTGGGTCTAACCTGCATTATATGTACTTGTAAGCACTGCTCCATCCAACTGGCACATAAGAGTTTGCTCTCTCCCTGACTGCACCACAGTATCTCACTGGATAGCTTTACACCTACTGCACATTGGAGTGCTTTTTATTGCATTATTCCTCCTTGTTGGCCAAAGCTCTCACTTGGGAGTGCAGAAGTAAGCCTGTTAACTTACACTAGAGATTTCTAACTTATGGCCGTATATACATATATATATGTAAATGAACATTAAGGATTAGTGCTTCAGGCAAACCGCACCGTGTTACACAGGTAATGATTTCCTAGCTCACAATAGTTATAAGGACTTTTCAGCGGAAAACTAAGAAGCTTCTATTTCCTTGACAATTTTACCCACATCTGAATTGCCAGAGGCTATTGAGGTATTCGGAACTCCAATTTATTAAGCTGCAGCTAAAATAAAGGTACATCGACACCTCGCCACCCCCTCCGTCCCCCTCCCCCGCAAAAAAAAAGAAAAAGAAATCGATCTGAAAAGTGAATATGTAAAGGGAGGACTGTCTTCTGAAAAATATAGCTTTCCAGACACCCATGCCAGCATGTCTGACCTAAAGGTCTATTTCCTACATACAGGAGTGTTTGTTTTTTTGGCAATAGTTGCTGCATTCATTTCTGCATTTTCTGATTTGTTTGCTTTCCAGCCAGGCAGCCATGTTGCCACGTTATTCTTGGTGACATGGTTAGGGGACTTTCACAGTGATCGATTCTGCAAACGGTTATTCACTCCATGTCATCTGTGGAACAGTGTGACCATTTGGGTTAGAAAGACTGCTCTGAGACTGTTCTTCATAACTCTCATATTTTGGAGCATTATATCGTATCTACTAGTGCATTCAGGCTATAGCAAGAACTTGATTTTAAAACTTAAAGAAAGCTATGCAAGACTTTAACTCCTATGTGAGTGTCTTGTAAAAGCACAAATATTTATCACAGGACTAAAGAGCTTGTAGAACCTCCCCAGAAGCAGGGCTCATTTGTGCAAAGCTTTCACAGTCGTGCAGGTATGAAGCTCTCATCCTGTATCCTCCATCTCTGTCACGGTTATGATCAATCCTGATGGCGAGGCTTCACTCATCTTAATCATACAAGCATTTTCTGCGTCAGAGAAGACACAGGAACATGTCTTGGAAGAACTCTTCAGTGTGTTCCATTTCTGGAATGGTTCTAAAAGGAACCTACTATTTCCTCTTAAAGTGCATTAATTCCTATTGTTCCTAATCGTTTTCAGGGACCATTTCACTTTCTGTCTGCTGCAAATATATCATTTGTGAAGAATACTTTATTCATACTTGAAATATTCTCAGTAACCTGAGAGATAGTATCTCTTCCTGCTTCTCTAATTATCCTTTTCACTTCTGCAATTTTTAAAAACTGTATATAACTACCTTTCCCTTCCCAAAGCAGACGTTTAAGAATGTTGTTATTGTGATTCTATTTAACTACATTGTCTCTGTTGCATTCCCCCTGTTGAGACTTAGCTTAAATGAATTGTAACTGCAGCATGTCCAACTGTTTCTTAAATAATCCCCATTTTTTCTGCACCAGGTTTTCTACACAGTCATGAGACCTTGTGTTGTTTCCATCAAGATCATTCAATTGTTTATGTTACCACAAGCTATTTCTTTTACTCAAAATTAAGGTGTTAGCAATTCATACTGTGAAATGAAATGACAATATATTTATTTTCCAGGAAAGCATTCCTAATTTCTCCATCAAAATCCCTTATAGTATTTTCACTTCTACAAAACTTCCACTGAGCCCAAACTAATTATGCTGCTTCTCCTTCTTTTCTTTTCTGTATTGTGAATTTGTGATCCCTAGATCAGCCCTGCTCTATTTATCAAGATGGGCTAATTTCCTAGCTCTGGGTGCCAAGAGCCTCTGATCATGAGGTTCAGTCAATAAACTGACTTCAGTAAGTAAGCAATTATGCATTGCCTCTGGAAACATGCTTCCCACCTAACAGGTTTTGCATACTTGTTATCCCAGTAAGTATCTATGAAATTAAAATCCCCCATGATCAAAGTTTCAGGGTTTTTTATAAGTATCTCTTAGCTGTAAACATGTTGTTTGTTGCAGTTATTCTAAAACACAATTTACAAGGTACAGTGTCTGCAGTCACCACTGTAACTTGTTTCTTTTAATCAAGCAGCGAGGTACCAGAAAAGTGAAACACTATTTTGCATATGTGCGGTTAAAATATACACGCCATAAACAATAATGCTTCCTCTGAGTTCATCCTTTACTGAATGTAACCAAAGCAAAATGACACGAACGGTGCCCCACCATGTGAAGAGGCAAGACAAACCAAGCACATCTCCCTCGTGTCATTTACCAGAACACCGACAGGATTACCAGCATTACTACCTTCAAAGTCTTTTCATTAGGAATAGGGTAAGTATTGTGTATGGTTTTTAGAATAACAAAATTAATCTGGTGTAATATAATTGATGTTCAATTCTAAAGTCAAAAATTTGAGTAGTCACTTAGCTAAATAGATACCTGTTAGAAGATTATGTTTGAAAAGAGAGATTGTGACCCTCACATTTTGCTTGTGTTGAAGTGGGCATTTTAATCCCCAAATTATCTACATTCCACCAAATAAGTATAACTTTTGTTGAAACATTTCCTTTTTTTCTTTTTTTTTACTTTCCTCACAAAATTAGGACACAGAAATTGCAGATAGTTATTTATAGTGGAGAAATATATACAAGAATATTTGAAATTTCTACCTGAATAATCGTTGGCGGGTTCCTCATTTTGAATGTTTGTCACCTACTCTATGCCACACTGGGACTTCAGGAAGCTACAAAGTAGGCCTAGATGTTAGTTGAACAGACAGGTAAAATGATTATTTGCATTTTCCTCTAATCTTTGCTCTCCCACATCCTCCCTGATACTTTCTTTCTTGATTGTTGTGGAAAATACCATCACCTACTTACTGTTCAAGCCTATAAACAAGTCTTCAGCTTGGATTTCTGCCTAGGTACTGTCATCTAAACTAATACAAGTTGTAGAATTTATTTTTAAACAGAAAAAGGTCTTTATTGCCCACTTATACAATGAAGTCTTTTATCACTTTTTATCTCTGGCATTTAACCTTTTCCTCCCCCAATTCCTGCTGCAGCCAGTACACTTTCCTGTCATTTTTAACCTCATCATTTCAGACTTTACTCTTTCCATATTCCTATATTTTTGTTGTTTTTTGGGGGGCATTTTCCTAGCCACATCAGTCTTAGAGTTGCTGCTTTTCACCTCCAAACTCCTGCATATGAAGTACCAGGTTCTGAGGCAGTGCTTTGACAAATGGTTATCAGTGATGCTAGTCCTTGTTGACCACTTTTTACGTTCTCAAATCAACAACTTCTCAGTTTTCCCTTGCTGCTTTTTAGAAGAAGATCCCCAGCTTCTACAAAAACTGTTCTTCAGTCTCCTTTAAATCTCTTCCTAAAGTTCTCTCTGGCTGCAGAGTTTGCACAAATGTCTTAAAAATTATTAGATTATCAGATCACTGTGTTCTCTCTGGACAACCTGCTGTCTTTTTATTTCCTCCTGTACTTTCCATATACCCTGTGGAACAATACTTGCTGTTACTGTGTTAAACACTGACTGGAAGATGTTTGAAAGGGGCATTGCTTTTTTATTTATGTTTGCCCAGCCATGAAGTGTAGCCTTGTGCCACTGGTAACAACCAAACTGGAGAACACCAAGAGAGGGATTTGGTTCACCTGAACTTATCTGTAGGGGTCTATGTGTCAGATTTATCCACTTTCCAGGTGCAGTCAATGCAAAACCTGGCACAAACTGAGAGGATTTAATATTTTTGCTTAAATACAGGTGTCTAGTACCATTTGAAAAACTCTCGTGCATTTCAGATGTCCACAAAAGGCTGGCAAGTATGACACAAGAGCTATGGGAGACCCCTGACCCCTTGACTTGGCAGCTAGATCACAGAATCACAGAATGGTTGAGGTTGGAAGGGACCTCTAGAGGTCATCCAGTCCAACCCCCCTCCTCCAGCAGGGACACCCAGAGCACATGGCACAGGGGGCATCCAGGCGGGTTTGGAAGATCTCCAGAGAAGGAGACTCCACAGCCTCTCTGGGCAGCCTGTGCCAGGGCCCTGTCACCCTCACAGGAAAGTTCTTCCTCACATGGAGGTGGAACTTCCTGTGTTTCAATTTGTACCCATTACCCCTTGTCCTGTCACTGCCCACCACTGAGAAGAGCCTGGCCCTGTCCTCCCTACAATCACCCCTCAGGTACTTGAACACGTTGATCAAATCTCCTCTCAGCCTTCTTTTCTCCAGGCTAAACAGGCCCAACCCGCCTAGTCTTTCCTCATACGACAAACGCTCCAGTCCCTTAATCATCTTTGTGGCTCTCCGCTGGACCCTCTCTAGAAGCTCCAGGTCCCTCTTGTCCTGGGGAGCCCAGAACTGCCCCCAATACTCCAGGTGCGGCCTCACCAGAGCTGAGCAGAGGGGCAGGATCCCCTCCCTCGACCTGCTGGCAACGCTCCTCCTGATGTAGCCAGGATCTCATTGGCCTTCTTCACCACGAGGGCACACTGCTGCCTCATGGTCAACCTCATCCTATCCTAACCTAATCCTAACCTAATCTAATGCCTAAATCCTGGGCAAGATACTCTGAAAGGTCTCACATGGCAGTATACATCTATGTTTAAGACAACTTTATTGAACTCCCACTGAGAATAACAGTGAAACACCTAGGTGACACTTAACACCTACATTTAAGTAAGTGTCTGAATCTGGAGCTAAGTCCTACCTGTTTTACTACTGATGTTTAAACCTTAAGCAGCTCTTGCCTCTTCCAGTGCTACTCTTTTGTAAAGAGCAACTGAAGAAACTAGTTTACCTCTTCTGCCAAAGAAAACCTAGCAGCCTTTTCTCAGGTTTTGTTTCACTGTGAATTCAAACAAGTGTTTCAACGTACATAGCTCTACTACATGTGCAGCAGATACGCTTTTCATGTGAAAGTCCCCATAAGGTAATGGTTCCTCAGTCCTCTACTCATCCTGTGGAGAAGGTTCTGTGATGATTTGATGACTGATTTGGAGGAAAGACTGCTGACCTCTCTGTTTCATTTCCTTGCTGCTTCTGGGAGATGTTAGCCTCTTCAGACAACCCTCTTCACAGCTCACAGAGCTGCATTATCCCTACCACTAAATTGATCAAAACGACTTTACGCTTGTGTCACAGCAGTTGTTTCTGGGAATTTTGGAGACAAAAACGAAGGAGATGAGAGCATCTGTGAAAGCATCTTTGAAAAGTACTTAAGTAAACTTGTCCACTCTTCTTGCCTGAGGAAAAGAAATCAACCCTTTTAAATCAAGAACCTTTGAACCGTTGTATCTGGAGAGCATTCAGCTGAAGACTGTAAATCTTCATGCAAAAAGAAAAGGAATTCAAAAAAAGGATTGGTTTTACCCTTCCAGAAACTTAGTTTTTCATCTGTAATTGAATAGTTTTCCTTGTACCAATTTCCACATGATATCTTACATAAGTGCTAGTTTGTTAAAGACTTTTTTGTCAGATTTTTTCTTTGTTGTAAATTGAACCACCAGAAATGATGATACCATACTGTGTAGATTCACAATAAGGAAGTAAAATTAGTCTGGGAAGTTTAGTCCAATAAACATTGAAATGAACTGGAGATGTTTTGGTGTTAATAACAAAGGGAACTAAACAACACTGATAAAGAGGGGGATATAATCAACTACCAGTAACTATTTCATTAATGAATTCTCCCACTTAGCAAATCACCTATTACAGATGGCATTAAAAAAAAAAAAAGGAATGAGATGATCAAGATGAAAAGGCAAAGGGGAAGTTCCTTTTGCTTTCTCCATAGGATAAAAGGGGGAGAGGGGACAAAAAAGGTGAATTCATCTTCCAACTGAATCTGTGGCCTCTGCAGAGCCAAGTAACATGCTACCAGCATCTGCTGGTCAGTGGTGCACCACGGCAAGCTGGAAATCACTTTGGCACATTCACAGTACACTGAGTGCCGTATTAAAAGAAGAATGCATCTGCTGCATTATGTAGCTAGTTGCTATCCTGGAGCAACCAGCAGAGATACTATTAAGCTGCAGTGATTAATCTCTTCACGGCAAGATTCCCCACAGTGAGAGCTAAGCTAGAAGCTGGAGAAGTATGGAGCGTTTCTTCTCCTTTTTTTTCTTTCTTTCCACGTTAGTTTGCTGTGCTTCACAAGCAGGTTTCTTTTCAGGTCTTTCAGCTCCCATTAAACGTGTTACTTGGGACTTCAAAAGGTTTGAATAAATCAAGTTTATCTGTGAATATTTTAACCTTCCATCAACCTTCCAGTTTATTTCTTCCATTCGCTTAGCCTCAGATAATTTGTGAGAGAGAAAATACTAGAAATGTAGCTTTTCAAATTCCTTTTCTTATCCATCTCTTTCTCTGGTTTTAGCATAAAGGGGGTTTCTTAACAAGTATATTGTGTTAGCACTTGGATGAAAAGTGTTTCTCATATACCCCATATATGTGGAAACTGCAATAAAATAAGTATGTACATACTGTCCAGTGCTAAATCTTTCAGGGAAATGATCTCCTTCAGTGAGCTGTGCTTTCCATCTCTACTGGTTTCAATGAATATACCTGCTGTAAGCCAAATGCTTTTGTTTCTCCTCACTGATACTGACAACAGCAGCTTTCCCTCATGCACCAACACAGTTCTCAGGCTCTTCTAAAAAGGCACATAAATGCTCTTCTCCATATTCTGTTCTCACTGCATTATTGAAAATATCAGTTGACTCCACCAAAATCAAAAGGTGTTTACAAGCAGGAACAAACTCTTGCCCATAATCCTTAAGTCACATATTTGATTCACAGGTAATACTTAGCCAGAAATAATATTTAAACTGCATCAAGATTAAGGAGCAGATTCTGACACTCTTACACTCATGTTGAGAGTTTCTGTAGCTTTTCTTTCATTTCAGGGTGAATACACAATCTGCTCAGTTCCCTGAACACACTGTCTTTAAAAAAAAAAAAAAAGATTTTTTTTTAAAACTCTGCTTTTAAGTGAGACTTTTATCTCATTGTCACTACAAACAGACATTACTGTAGAGCCCAGATCAGAATTAAATTCACTACCTTCAGGTAAAAAATGAAACAGAGCTACCCCGCAGAAAATTCAACAGCTAAAGGTTAAATCCTGTGTGCATATCCTGTAGTCAACAAGAGCTGCTTTGGAGTATGTGAGAGAAGAGCTTGGCCTTTAGCTTAGTACAGTCGGTGGCATAACGTGAAGGAGAAATTATTTCATCTTAGAGCTTTTCATCACTTATATTTGTCAGTTATGAACTCTGTAATGACTAGCACTTCCACTTCTATAGAACATCTCCTGAAATCATACTGCTTTAGGGGTCTTTGAAATGTAGCATCTGTTCTTGGCGCCGTGCAGTAAACACGGACACGCACCACTGGTTCTTGTGAAATCATTTCTTTCCTGGTGGAAACACGGACGAAGTGGTGCACTGGGGAGCCGTAGAGCGCAGCCCCTTCGCACGGTGGATGCACGGCCCTTACACACGCACCATGCATGCCTAGGGCTTGCAGCTAGCATGAGCTTCATCGCCAGCAATACAGAGCTGTGATCCAAGAGCCGCCACGGACGGCAGCGGAGTGAAGACGAGTCTCTCTGTCTGAGCGTCACACCTGTCGGCAAAGCTGACACATCTTTTCTGTCCTCTTTCATATGGTGATGAGGGGCAGTCGAGGGGCTCCTCTGCGCTGATGATAACCTGCATATACGTCCAAGTCTGGAAGTGACAGAGATGGCTGAAAAATATCTTTGGAAGGGAGGAGACAGATGTGAAGCAAAAGGGTTTATCTGTCAGTCACAAATACAAATCTGGTAGCTGAAACTATCACACTGCTTTGGTACTTAAAAGCAGAGGAGAAATGCAGAGAGAAAGATCAACTGCTTCTCAGTGGTTTACGTGCGGCTGAGATCTCCCTTCCCATTCAAGCTACTTTGCTTAACCCTGTTTAGCCTGCAGGACTGCAACATCAAATTTCAAACTATGCAACACTTACAGGTAGTTCAAAACAGTACGGTATGAACAGAGCATCCCACCTCAAACACAGGCTCTTGGCAGCACAATTTGTGTTCTTCACTGTAGCAGTTCTGTGCAACCTCTGAACCATCCGCAAGTGCCATAGGCTAAATTTTCCCGATAGACTCTGCTATGGATAAAGCAGCTCCTTTCTGCCTGTTGATTTCGACTTAAGGTATTTCACTCAGTGCAGAATGAATCTTTTAAAATTAATTTATTGCAACAGATTAGAAACAAACAAACAAAAAAAAACAAGTAAACCTGTATAGAAGTGCTTAGCACATTACTGAAAATGTTTAGGACAAGAAGACATTTCCCAGCATGAAGTCAATTCTAAAAACATATGAAAGCTGCATTTTTAATTGCAGTCATCATTTAAACTTTCTCCCAAAGTGTATTACAGACTTGATAAATGCTGAGAAGTGCCACTGTTTGAATGAGGAAGATATGCAACACTTGAAAATACTGGAGTATCGTCATCATTCCCAGAGTTGAAAATACTGAATTTACATTTCATTGTAATCCATTCATTGGTTTATAGACCTCTGGTTCTCCAGGGAGCATCATAGATTCAGATGATCTCCCTGAGTGCTGGATTTTGCATTTGAATGTCTGATTTAGCTGAAAGATGTATTAAGAAACCTCATGTAGCCAGACAGTTCCCTACTGACTACACATCTGAGGAGACTCAGGAGCGCAAGTTATTCCAGCAAGGATATGGAATAAATTACGCTCAGTAATTTGCCTCTAGATCAGCCTTGCTCCACACAGTGGAATAATGCATTCATCTGGACAAGCAGGCCCCCTTTCAGAGAGTGTTTTATGCAGAGTATATATCTTGCAAGAGAGCAGAACAGATCAAATATTTGGCATAGCGACTTACTTTCATAGTCCCTCAAGAAAACAGTACTTATTTCAATTTGTGGAGACTTACACTGTCAACTGGAAAATTCTGTTCTTGTGTATCAGCGTGACATTTATTCTTGGGTGAACCATCAGTTTGAATAAACTTTTCAAAGAAGGACTTTGCAGCTAAACCCTGTGTTATCCCAAATGGGAATGGTATTCAAATCTCAGGAGTTAATCTGTGATGGTTAAGCCACAAAGATTTGACAGTGTATTTTAGATAGACGTGAACTGACAGCTATGGGTAAATGTCTGAATTCTAAAATATTATGTTCTTCGCTTATCATTTTCTGCTCCTCCGTCACAGCAAGATTTAAGTCCTCTTATCTCTGTGATTTTCTGCTTGAATGATAGGTCTGGGTTTCCCCAGTTGGCCCATAGCAGGGGCAGCAAGTGTCCCAGATTTCCCTTGCTGACAATTCAAAGTGTTCCTGGTATCTTTATATGTTTAAGAACTTAAAGGCTCCAACACTATAAAACACTCATCGGATTCCATGAATTTAAAAGCCTGGAGAACCGCAATTCAATTTGAAAAGAATAGGTACTTCATGGCCCAACAGAGACGTTACAGAGAGAAAACAAGCAGTTTATACTTTCAAATGATTACAGCTACTTGTCTTCCCTGAAAAGAACTCACCTGAAGGGTACATACTGTTGGGGAAGAAAAGATTTTGAAATTTGTCTTTGAAGAACAAAAAGAAGTGAAGTAAGGAGGTTTCTTGTAC
The DNA here is from genome assembly GCA_013389825.1 of Crypturellus undulatus. Classification (NCBI taxonomy): domain Eukaryota; kingdom Metazoa; phylum Chordata; class Aves; order Tinamiformes; family Tinamidae; genus Crypturellus; species Crypturellus undulatus. The sequence goes on from VWPW01022506.1 coordinate 700,094, forward strand.
CTTCTACAAACTTCCACCTTAAACCTGAGATTCATGTTTTGTTTTGCTTTTTATTTTCTGCCAAAACTCATTTACATCTTTCTAGTACCAATAGACCTTGACAAAAGTCTCAGATTTCTGTTGACAAATGAAGCAACTGTGTGTCCAAGTAGACTAGGAGATGGTGAGGAAATGAGATCAGCTTAAGATCTATCAAAACTTGCTTACCCTCCAGAAGTTCAGCCTTCTGCAATGCTGAATTGCTTCTATGTGTTTCCTGGTTGTCTCCATGCAGGGTCAAAAGATTGCAAACAATGTCATTCACACAGCAGTTGTAAGAACATCCAGTCCACACGGTGCTTGAAATGGGGCACAAAAACTTATCCAGTTGGCATAAGAATAGCTGCCCTCACTTAAGCTTTCTCTAACCATCCAGTCACATCATTCCTACTGACATTGGTGTAAATTAACCTGTGAAAAATGTGTTCTGTATAGCTTAATATATTTCTGTCAGAGAAGCATAATTTAGCTTTTTATTTTTATAAACAGTATGAAATTGTTGTGCTAGGAAAATCCCTTAGCACGATGGAGTCTGTTTCTTAGCAGTGAATGAATTTTTGCCATAGATGATCAAGAACTGTTTCTGTAGTGTTAAATTTAGACCCAATACATCAGAACCTAGCTTAGAAATCTCACGGGATACCTAAATTAGCAACAACTTGTCTTAGGTTGCCTCTGTAAACCCTTGGGAGATGCAGGCTGCTCCAGAAAGTGATTCAGACTATTTAGAAACTAAAAGAAGTTTAGAAGAAAGGATGCATAGGATGCATAGAGCCTATGCATCTAGAATGCCAGGATCTATGCATCTACGACAACTGGTGTAGCAATAGGTGCTGGAGTAGATCCTATGCATCCTGTGTATACAGACAAAGATTTTCACTCTCTTGTTACACCAGCACCTGTTGTCATGCAGATACAAGTTGCAAATAAAAAATACCTTCTTCTCAATATTTTCGTTGATATTGTAGGACATATACAGAAGAAGGTAGAGGATCCTGATCATTCTATCCCCGTGTCAGTGCATCTGCTGATAGCCAAACTTGGGTCTGTAAAGAAAAACACCCTTTATCTTTTCTTGGAAAGGAAGAGGACAGCTCAAGATTTTTACTGACATTTCCGATTGGACAGGCTTTTTATTTATTTTCCATAAATAAAAGTATTTTTCAATAATATCCTACAGATAAATGCCAATCGTTGGCTGTTTGAAAACTGCTACTTCATAGAAAGATAAAACCATAGAAAACCTTTGAAAGAGGCAATATCAAGGTTTTACCTCAACAGTTCACAGTAGCTGCTGTTAAAGCTCTTTGGAGTAATTAGCTGAGAAACAATTTTCTTATGAAAATGTTTTCTCTGGAACTCTAAAGAAATTGCAGTAATTTCTTGAATATTCATGAATAGAGTATGTTACTTAATTTCTCTGCAGGTACAAGCACGCCGAAGCAAAGGTGCTGCTGCATGAAACAGAACACTATCCCTGACTTCTTTTTTTCTCCATTTCAGTCAGTACATCAGTCAGTGCTTTTTTCTTCATTTCAACGCAATTTGCGTTAAAAGTAGTAATATATGCTAGTGTTAAATAGGCATTTAATGAAAGCAGTAAGGATTAAGAAAGAATTTGCAAGAAAAATAATGGTCTGGGAAACATTTATTAATTTGTTTATTTTTAGTGTAACTCATCTCACCAGAATTCTTTTAAGCTCAATAGTTCTTTCAGTCCCAAGTATACTTGCACGGTATATTGAATACACAGTGCATTGAAATAAGAGGAGTGTACCAGGAGGAGAAGCTGCAAAAAGAACTTGCTGGTCATAAACTTCTTATGCAGCATATCAAGGCTGTACTAATTATTATTATTCACTATTTCTATTAGTAACAAATGTTCCCTATATCATAGCAAAGTCCCAGAGGTACTTTCAGGGCAAGTAGTTAAAATTTCATATCCTGTTACCTATGGCTATCTTCCATTTCTCTTGGTTCAGAATGGTAACATCCTTCGCATCATTTAACGTCTAAATCAGTAGAGTATATATGCATAGGCTTAATATTAAATGTACCTTGAGACCTATTTAGATCTTCCAGTCAATGAAGAACTGCATATATCTCATTTGTTTAAGTCAAGCATGTGCTGAAGTGCTTTGCCAAACTGCGGTGTAGGTGCCTCGAGTTAAAAAAGCTGTGTTTAGAAAAGTTGTTCAAAGCAAGAGGAGAGAAATAATGCAACAAGTTGTTCCAGGCGCAACACAACTACTAAGCGTGACTTTCCGCTTGTTTTCCCCTCTGAACAACAGTCCTTCCTTTCTTCCTTTTTTCCTATATTCCTTGGCATTCTTTTTCTAATGATCCAGTTCTGCTTCCCTGCTGGCAGCCTCTACCCCAGTGCAGCCCTCTCTCGTGCATCATCCCTATTTGTTCATGTTACTTGTGAACATCGCTGCTGTTTGTTAACTGTCTATCTCTAAATCAATAAATAACACAGCAGCAATAGAGAGAATATCAAGGATTTATCAGGACTGTAAGTCTAGGAGGATGCAGGACTGTTGGGATGCCATATTTGCTCAAACATCAGATTAAAAGATTACTTTTTGGTCTTTTGGTCATGACAATAATGAACTTGAATAAAACATGACTGTAATACAGTGGATAAAGATAAATACTGTCCCACAAAAAAAAACATGTAGAAAAGGCAAAGTTACCTAGAAGATTAGTGAGATGAGCTCACCCTAACTCTTTTTAGGACTTCTGACAGCTCACAGTTCTAGTGCACCAAAATTAATCATGGAAATTAACCACTGACACCTGCCTACCACATCCATAGGTGCATCAGTCTTGATTGTTTCCTCCTCACTTGCTCTTATGTGAAGTCTGACTCACAGAATATTGCGTTATCATTTGCATTGGCAATGAGTCGGTTGTCGCTACAGAAATCAGGTGTAAAGCATACTCAAAATGTTATGAAATGTACTTTTAAATATGAATAAATAGTATATTCATAAATATCCTGTCTCAGGGGATAACATGCCTTCAAGATTTACCTGGAAGATAGGTTAACATTATGATGGGTGTAAAGGGAGAGGATTGAGAGGAAAAAATGCCTATGTATGTAAAATATATGCTAAGGATCTATTATGAATCTAGTATGTATGCACAAAAAGTGATGAACAAGTCCAAAACAACCTTTCTGATAGGTCTTACACATTGCTGTTTATAACCACCTTCAAAAGAGATTTCAGGAATTCCAAGGAAAGGAAATAAAAAATGCTTACATTTGCAGTTAAATTTGTGGTACAACCTAACTGAAGTGATGAGAAGTGCAACTTATGTTTTAATTTGGTGCTGATACTGTCATCTGTGAACCAACCTGAGGATTTGTTTGTGCTGATGTCAAAGCAGGACATGTACTTTGGTAGGTAATCTTCTGTCACCTGAAAAGAAAGAGCAATCAAGCTTTCTTTACCCGCCTTTCCCCCAGGATCTAGGAAGTACACTTTGAAGCTTTGAGAAACAAAATCCATCCTTTCTCCCTCCAGTACCACCACCAGTCAATATGGAATAAGACACTTACTTTAGCTTTGTAAAACTGAGTTGTGGAGGCTCAGCAGCATGCCTTCTGCTGCACCATTGTGCCTTTGGCTCCTCTTTCCCAGTTCGGGTTCTATTATGCTATTTTCTCTCCCTGGTTCACCACCAGCATACACATTATCCTTTCTTTTTCGTGAACTGTCAGTCCTTGCTGTCAAGCTCCACTGCAAACTCATCCTTTCTATTTTGATGCCTTCGCACCTACCCAGCTCTAGCTTAACTGAATCCCTGGACAGAGTCTCCCATGACTCCTTACCACTTTTAACTCATTTCTCAAACTTCCTTTCCTGCCTCTACTTCTGTCTCTGCCATTTTTTTTTTTTTACTTTCTTCCATGAAAACATAACACTTCATGACCTTCCTTCCTTATTTTGGTTTTCCTCTCCATTTTCCTGCTTCTACAGATATTACTCAACAGAGCAATTCTGTCATAGGCTTCGATATTTCATCTTTGCTCTCTTCCTCAAACCCCATCCACATGCCCTAATGACCCACTCCACCCCGTCTCCCCACGTGCTTTGTTCCTGCACACAGCCTTTCTCTTACTCCTCTCAAGCTCACACGCTACTTTGGCTTTCCCCTCATAGCACAGTACGCCTTACTTCTGTCTTAGAAAACTTTACCTTTGACTTTTCTTTCACTTCCTTCTCCATTTCATTTAAAATCATCAAATCATTTGCTTACAATGAGAACTGATAATTCTCCTCCCTCACCAGCAGAGGTTTCTGCTCCCTGAACTGTTCTTGCCAGAGAGTCTAATAACCTCAGCCTAGATATTCCTATGCTCAGCCTTGGCACATCAGCCATCTCTAACATAGTACACTGCTTCCTTTTCTTTACGTAAGATTGTGTGTTCCTTTGCTTTTCATGAATTTATTTTCTACTAGTCTTTCTATTCATGTTTTTGTCACATCTTTTATAAATTCCCCTTCATACTTCTTTCCCATACAGGGATGGCTTGCAAAATTGCTCTGTCCATCTTCTTCCATTTTCAAATAAGTGTGTTTTTTATTTCTTCAGTCTGCCTTCATGAATGCTTAAACATCTGTAAATACAACTCCTCCTTTCCAGAATCCCTCTTTCCTGCAATGCTTACCAAAAGTTTCACATCACTTTTTAACATTTTAATTCTGCATGTATCATGCTACTGTTAAGATTAACCACTACACTGGCAAGCATAGTCAAGTCATTTCTCCGTAATCCTCCATCTATGTCTATTTGCCTGTAAGTATACACTGTTTCTTGTTTTATGGTTAAATTGTATGCTCTTTAGGACAGGGACTACCTCTCTGTTCTATGTTTGCACATTGCTTAATACAATGATGTCCCGGTTCATGACTCCTAGGTGGACAAGTAAATAATAATGATAATACCTCCACTGTTCCTTCTACAGAGCTCACCCACTGAGCTGACGGCCTAAATGAAACCCAGGGTGATTAATAATGCATCCTTTTACTGACTCTTACACGTTATTATTCTTGTCACCTGTCAGGATCCACTTTGAGGGAAATCTGTTGTTTTCTCACAAAAAAAAAAAAAAAAAAAAAAAAAAAGGAGCGAGAGTGAAAAAGAGGCAATTTCTTTTGCCCATTTTTCAGGAAAAAAAATGGGTGAATCACAGTGATAATCATAAAAGAATTAAACTCCCTCTTTCGGAAAGAAGTGCCAGAAGGCGCCAGAGTTTGAAGGGTTTGTTACAACAATCCCAGGACATTATGTTTGGAATACAACTTTCAGCCCTATTCCTGTGCTAATTAGTGTTTATTATTATGTGGACATTTGCCCACTGAAAATTAGACAGAAAGACCGTCAACTCATTTTGCATACGCCACTGAACTGTAAGTAAATGATAATGAATTTTGGTTCCTACCAACCTGGACCAGATTTGAAGCAATGACCTAGAGGTGAGAAACTCTACATCTCATTACCATTCCCCTGAGTAAACCAGTTCTCAAATCATATGATGAAAAGAAGGAGGGAAATTCCAAGCCTTCCTGGTGCGAGTTAAAGGTCTGCATGAACTTCGAATTTCAAAGCTTTGTCATAATCATTAATTTAATTCAACATAAATGGTCTTTAAAGTCTTTAATTTATGCAATTGAGAAGCTCAATAGTCAAAATGAAGAGTTATAAAAACAATTTCAAAAAGAATATAAGGGTAGTGGCTTCCTCTTGCGCCCGTTCACCCATCCCCCTACCATTTTCCTTTGTCACAACAAGGCTGATGAGGGAGATCGGATTAAATATGATTGCCTACTATTCTGCTTAGCTGACAGCTCACCTTCGGTGCTTTCAAAAATAAATGTTATGGCCGTTTTTGGATGAGCCTCAAACATGTGTTTGACCTTTCAATGTTTTACCTGGTTTTATTGATTTTTGCTTTAACACTTTCAAGTTTATGTAGCTGAGAAAAACTGGCATCATAGTGAACTCCACACACGCACCAGTTTGCACAGGGACATTTGCAAGGTTGCAGAAGCCTGATCTTCTCTAGCAGTGGGCTGATGGAAAAGTTATGGGTAGATTGTAATGAATGAATGCTCATTTCAGCCTTAACTATACAAAAAAGGGAAAATAACCAGTGAAACGATGGCAAACTCGTGCCACAGAAATGACAGCTAAAAAATAAACATAACACAATCAAATTCATTCTCGCTAAACTTTAGACCTTTTGCTGCAATACTTTATATAAAAATCTTTTTTTTCTTGACCGTTAATACTGATAATTGTATCTGTATTTCTTAAGAATATTATGAGTTGCCATTTCTGCATAGTAGCAGATTGAATTTATTCACCTTACGGATATATTATTATCACAGATAATAACTGCAGCATGATAATTATCATTAATTATTCATTTGGATTAAGAGGCAAATAGGCTTGCATTCAAGGGTCTTCCAGAGCAGTGTTCATTGTTCCAGGGCCCTGTGTGCCAGTGTGACTAATTCATACTCTTTTCAGTGCCACTGTTGACATCTGACCAGTCCCATATGTATTTATTTCAAAATATTATAAAAGGAGTAAGTGCATCATTTCAGGACAGAACCACTAAAATAGACATATGGTTCTTTCCTGCCCTCTGAGTGAAAAAACGCAATTTTCTATTAGATGATGTGCTTACAGAATATCATTTCAATAGATCTGTATGTGTGCCCTATCTTTGCATTCCTGTGTCATCCTATTTAGGGTTATATAAGCCAATATATTTACATAATAGCTTTTAGCACAAATAATAATGTGTGAAGCTGTGCAATTTATTGTTCACTGAACATAATATTTAGTCAAACTGATTTTAATCCATTCTGAAGCAGAACTAGGTTTAATGTGTGAGGATCTTCTCAGTGGAGGGTTAGAAAAATCCAAAGGAAGGGAAAATTAGAAAGAAGGGGGGCATAGCTGATGAAAAAGGGGCAATAAATAATATAAATGCTAATTCCTTTATGTGGCTCTCATCCTATACTTATTAACAAGCCTCTCTCTCTCTCTCTCTCTCTCTCTCTCTATCATTCCCTCTCTAATCTTTGCTTCATATCTAAAAAAATGTCTTGAAGGTAGTAACACGATCATCTGAGGACCAACATGACAGCTCCAATATGCACAGAGTGATAAATGTCAGTCTGGCTTTTATAGCTCTGAGGCTGCACTTATATATGCCCTCTGTGACTTACCATCTCTGCTTCCACAGATGATTCCTTTTTATTGTTAATATGTCAGCATGGGTCCAGTGCTATTTGATATGAATTGCTCTATAATAGTCTGGAACCCGCCTTCTCTAACTTCAGTTTTAGCTTGTTCTGCTGTTTCTATGCCTGATTTTAAGGTCAAAGACAGTAGCTTCCAGTTGGGGCAGTATACATTTTATGGGATATAAACACAGGACAGGGAAAAAATAAAATACAGAGACAGTAAAAGGATATACTGTTATCAAGCCTGTTAAAACACATTATAGAAATGCCAGGAAGAGACTACAAATTTCAACAGAAGCAAACCAAGTAATCAGGAAAAGATACTACCTTAGTAATAATCATGTTTGCTGCTTGTACGCACGTGCATCTTCAGCATCTTATTGGCGGGGGGGTGTCTGTGGGGTCGAGATATGCACAGAGACTTAGGTCAAAAGAAGTGGCAAGGCGCAGCAGAGGCAAACAACATATTTGCATTTCTGCCCTTCAAAAACAGGTAGCAAGAAATCAACACCTGGAAAGAAGCAGAAAAGGCAGCAGTTTTTCATAGTGTGCCCACATTGGGCCATCTGGCTATGCCATAGTCCCTGTAAAATTGCCTGCTACCACAGGCAAAGATAAAAGCCCTCAGCGGGTAGCTAAAGAGAGTTGTGTGGGATTTTGAAATGGAAGTGCAGCTACATGAGGAATAGGTTGAACGGGATGGCTGCAGTGAAGGAGCCTCTCTTAGCAGCGGAGAGGGAAAGTGCTGCCTGCTCAAGCAGGAAGGGACCAAGTGAGTTAGGGGGATAGGCTGGATAGTCTGCAGAAACACAGCATTTACCCCTGGTGCTGAGAAAACACCTGGAGAGCAGCAACTGGCCATACTGGCAACAGCTCTGTGGAAAAGAGAGATTCCCCCAAGGCTTCACAAGTCGAGGTATTGCAGATGCATCCCCTCGTCTGATTAACAGCTGAGACAGATCAAATAACACCACTGCATCAGGGCAGAGCTAGTACGTGATGCCACTGGCAAACAAAATTACATTTGTCGAGTAAAGGGGAGTGGAACTCCATACATTTAGCACAGTTACAATATTTATAATTTGTTTCTAGTTCATTCAGAGGTTAGGGAATAAAAAGAAAGCATTTATTATTTGGTGACAAGCTGCTGTGGTCCAGAGATAAAACTTTTAGCCAAGAAAACAAAAACAATATAAATTTATTTACAATTAACTTCACAGTGCAGCACAATGCAGCAATAGACAGCAATACAACATGGGCAAAACTCGGAATGATGATGATGCCAGTAGGAAAGTTTCAAAATATGGAAATAGCCTCAGGTCAAATTCTGCCTATTTTTCTCAGTATAATATGCAAATTTTGATGTTGAATGCCAACCAGTCCCAGGAGGAAGAGAATGATTTTCTTGAAGCCTCCTATTCTGTACAGTCCTTTTAAGACCTGATACTATGGACCTGGAAGAGGAATCATTATGTTTCATTACATAACTTCATTCTTATATGCAAAACAATAGCAATTTTTAGCGTCCAAGTCAGATGAGAAACACGGATGGAGATGAACCCCTCACCTCCATCCTCTCATAGCATATTTTTTATTAGTCTCTAGTTCAGAGGCTGTTTCCAGAATAGCTGACTCCTTTTTGCTCCTCTGCAGTTTTCTGAAATCATCTGAAATTATGCATATTTACACTAAAAGAGGTCTACCAAGTCCGAATGGTGGCATGCATTTTCTCCTTTCTATTGACATCAGTGGCTATCTAAGATGAAGACGATTGAGCAGCTGGCACCAATTGCAATCTAGGACAAAACTAAACCTTCTAATGCATCCTGGAAAGTAATTTGAAAGATCTTCCAAATGCATCTCTATCAGTTTTCATATGCCCATTGCCTGAACCTCACTGAAGACTGTTTGCACTGGAGAGCGTTTTCAAACTTTGCTGCCATGACTTAGTTATTTTTAAATCTTTTTCGAAAAGTGAGAAAACAAAAATCGTTATTTTGCCTCTCTCATCAGTGACCTTTAATTTCCATTTAGGAAATTAAAAAAGAAGAAAAATATTCATCCCTAAGACTAAAACAGGGACCATTTTGTTTCTTACAAAGAATGAATAGCTAAACTGGAGGTTTTAATGGGAGCAGTTCATAGCCTTAATTAGCAAGTTCTAAAATAAGTTTTATAAAATTAATTATTTTGTCATTTGTTGGGATGTCAGAGCATTTTACCCTGGCTTTATGAGAAGTCTGGTAGTACTACTATGTTACCCTCCACAAAACAAAAGAGATTTTATTTTAAAGGCTGGCATAAATGTCATAATTACATACAGTATTTGTATGAGAAAACAAAGTAGATCAAAGAGGCTGACAGAGAGGAGACAAACAGCCGCAGCAACAGAGATTTCACGCGCAGAGAAGGAACCAAAATAAATTAGGTTTGATCTCTCTTAATATTTTCCCTTTATAATTTCATCAGGAATAACCTCTGGATTCTGTGCATTACTTGTAATCCTCTGCAGGTCCTGGGCTGTCTGTAAAAGACACTTTTTTCCTGTGTGACTCTGTCATACCTTTGCTCTATCGCTGCGGTGCCAAGCATGTTGCAGGCAAATGGACTCTTCATCTCTCCGTGGATAATTTTAGTTATATCTAAGTTGGCAGGACACGAGTGAACTCGAATAGATGAATAACAACCTGGGCGTGACTGGACATGTTTGAATCTGGAATTTTTCACATCATCAAGCAGAGAACAAAGAAAAGTGTCCAAGATCTGGGCATTTCCCAAAGTTGCAAGTACTGAGGCAATGAGAGGCAATGTGCTCAAGACTGCACCGTTATATTATTATATTTTCCTCTGAGTTTTTCCAATCAAGCCCATTAGAATAGGCTGCTTGAATTCTTTTTTTTTCAATTTATTTATGGCAAGATATTTTTACAGGCTAACCCAGTTAAGCTTGACAGCTTGTTTACAATAGGACCCTGAAGACACATTACTCCATGCACAACAGTATAAATATACATTTGAGATGCACACTTATGCTCATAACATTTGTTAAACCTCTGAAGTGCACCATGATCAGGTATCCAGAACGATCTAAATCTCTGTTTAAATATTATGAAGGTACAGGGATTGTTTAGCTTGCTAAGATGGCAATGATGCATTACCATAATTGGCATGTGTTTTAATAATATTGTATAATATAGCCACTTTCTTAAGCAGTAATTATGATCTAGGAGACTGTTAAACTTTTATCAGAAGGGAAGATCAGTGTTTTACCTCTATCCATGAATTATTTTTGGTATGTTGATATCTAGACGGCATCAAACAGAATTTAAGGCAGACTGCTGGCCTTTGCCTTACCTGAGGCTATGCATACTTCTGCATTTAGTGCGGAAAAATAGGAATGGGGTTAGAGAACAAAGCCCTGCTGAGAACCTGACATCGACCTGTTCCAGACGGGTTGTGCAGGACTGGTCCCGTTGTGCTCCTGGGGTGTGAAAGCTCATGATGGTCCAAGAGCATCCCTGGTTTAGCTCCATCCAGGAGGATTCGGGTTTGTGTGCCCCAGGACCGCTCCATGACACGGACCCAAGCCCTGCTGGTGAGGAGACAGGGAGGTCCAGCTGAGAAGATCCCCTCCGTGCCTGCCAGAGGTCTGGTGCACACTGCGCACAGGGCAGGTAACGCCGTCCTCGGGGAACACTGCAGTCCTGAGCACGTGCGAGCACAGGCTCAAACCTGCTGCTCTCCACCTGAAAACTCAGCAGAGAGCCAAGAGTACAGTTTTGTACTTCTTTACACCAAAATAAGTTGATCTTTAAAAAGAAATCTACAGATAGCATTAATATCTTGCTTTAAAGACTGCTGTGTTGTTACAGCTAAATTAACCAGTTTGCTGCTGAGCCCAGGCTATTAACACTTGGGAGCTCTAACAAACACCCTTAGGAGCAGGTCTAAAATGCATTATTCTTCAGTCCTGTTTGCTATGACACCAAAATATAGTGATCATGACATATTTGAAAGTTTTTTCTGTAATTAAAACGTGACTGGCCACTGCCAGAACACAAAGTTATAGCGAATGTTCATTTTTCTCCATCTGCATGGCATGAAACTTCAGTTGTGAAGAATTTTTTAAAGTCCAGTGGAGCAACCTGAGACAAAATGAGCTTAACGAACTCCCCCAAAATAATATCCACTACAGTACAGAGGGCAGGATTACTGGAGCTGTAACCCCATCCTCTTTAGATTCCCAAAGAAACCTCCATTCCCACTCCCTTTTCAAGAATATTGTCCTCTCCATAAACTATTGTATAGTCATCCTGCTATACCTATTACTGCTTAATTCCTTTTTACCCAGCAATGACTGATATTTAATATAAACAAAGCAGAATGACTCCAGGGGATAAATGGTCTGTAGGTCAAGTGCATGGTGCAAAACTTCTCTATTTTGTCACAGTTTGCAGTCCTCTCTTCTTTTGTGTTTATCTTCTGCCAATAGTTATGGAACTCAGCTATCCTGGCACAAATATTTCAAGGAATAGATTTGTACATTACTTACCTGAATATTTCTGGAAAAAGAATTTTTAGAATGGCACAGATTTTAAATACAGGGGCTTTACTTATGCATCCTGCCAGACAAAAAGGAGTTGCAGTGCCACGTTGCCACAGCGGTCATGCTTTCTGTCCCAAATCCGTGTCTTCCAGGGAGAGCTCGGGTACCACCGCACGAGCTGAGACGTGTAGAGGACACACGCTGCAGGCCACCTGACTGCGTGGGGCAGGGCCTGTCCTTTTGTTAGCCACATGTTCCAAAGTCTCCAAAAAAATCAGGACCCAGAGCGAGCTTGGTTATCTTGTATTCTCAGAACGTTCCTGGTGATCAATTCATGGAGTTTTAAAAGTTCATTAAAAAATTCATTGAATAATTAAGGAAATAGAGATCTCTTTGTGGCTATTTCATGAGCAGAAAGAAAGGTTAAATTCATGAGATAAATTATTCATTGTGAGTTATTCACTCAGCTTTAATAGTTTGTAATTCTATAAAGAGCTTTGCTTAAGGAATGCACTATATAAATCAATCAATAGCTTTAATAATATGCAGGAAGGATTTTCTCCTTTGTGATCTGCTTTTCAATAAATTGTACCCTCTTGACACTTCAGCAACCATCATATGACCATCCTTCTAGCCTCCACTGCCCCAGCCTGCCTGTCACCGGGCCACAGCTGTGACATTCAGACACCAGGCCTCCTCCCTCCCACCACCTTAACCCATTGCTCTTAAGGATCTATCAGTGCTTTTATGTACCTTTAGCCTCCCCTTCACAGATCCATTTTGTTAAGAATTCTTTTGTTAAGAAAAAAAAACACAATTGCATACATATAAGGATACATATAAAGCTATACATATGCATTCATGCACACTCACATACACAGTTTTGCTTCTACACTGTTTAGCTGCATCATGGGTATATTGTAAGCTGAGCATCGTGACACAGGTTTCATGCTGTAAAATCTGAACCTGAACTTTGCAGTTAGAGTAGAGATACTGAAGAATCCCTCATCCAAACTGCAGAGCCTGCAAGAACATTGTACCTGCCCTGGTTTGGGGAGTGATGCTTAGAGGAGGTAGATAGAGCTAAGCCTGAGCCAGCTCGGAGGTCCAGCGGGGTTGCACAGCACTGGAGCTGCAACAACGCATGTGTCAAGGAGTGGCAGCTCCTACAGCTGTCACTTTCTACAACTACCTGAAAGAAGGATGTAGTGAGGCGGAGGTCCATCTCTTCTCTAAGTAAATAAATAAATAAATGTACCAATGGGACAAGAGGAAATGGTCTCAAGTTGCACCAGGGGAGGTTCAGGTTAGATATTAGGAAGAGTTTCTACGAGGAAAGAGTAGTCAAGTATCGGAAGAGGCTGCCCAGGGAGTGGTGGCGTCACCGCGCTTGGCAGTGTTCAAGAAACGTGTAGACGAGGCACTTAGGGACATGGTTGAACAGGCACGGTGGTGAAGGGCTTATGGTTGGACTTCATGATCTTGAAGGTCTTTTCCAGCCATAATGATTCTACAATTCGATGACGCTCTAAGCAGTATCCACCCAGTCTAGGCTGAAGCTATTGTGAACATGCACATCCAGGCCAAAATGTCATGCAATCTTCTCACCATCCAGGGCCATCCAAAGGCAGCAGGGTAGCAGGGGGAACATGTGAATCCCTTGAGGCTGCAGGCTTTGGCTATAGTTAGAAAAATTTTGCTTGCAGAGTGATGTGAGCCACTGCACTGAATTATGACCCCTGTCCTTGATTTTATAACTGAATGGCATGGATTTCTTGCCTATGTTGGAAAACAGTATTTATATTACTTCTGTGTGCTGGGGCCAATGCCCTCCCTTCACTCCAGGTCCTTTCTGTCTAATCACTCATCAGTGCAACTTGATACTCTAATAAGATCCTAATTTTAAATGCCCAGCTTTTCTCCACTTCATATACCTATGAATACTAGGATATATTGACATACATATTATTATATTCCAGCTAAATCTTTTTCTCCTTAGTGAGCTAATTTCAAACTTTTTTTTCCTGAGTGAGATTAAACTTCTAACATTAAAGTTCTAAACATCAATAAACTGCCTCCAAGATATTTAAACTGACTTAAATTAGATTCTTTAAGGCATGATTTTAGATTAAATTACTGGATTGAATTTTAGATTTGGCTGGAAATCTCACAACTTCAGATTCCCTTGAAATATTTATTCAAGCCTAGGTGGGCCAACAAAATTCCATTTCAGTACTTTTATTTTTGGTTCAAGTGCAAAGAAAAGTGAAGTCTCTGTAATTAACCCTTTCTCTCTGTCAATACTTCAGTTTGAATCCATCTTTCTTCATTGTATAACTCAATCTGTACTCTGTAATTCAGATGGGGGCATTTAAAAGCTCCCTGCAGTGCCTTTAACAAGCCTGTTCAGCTGTACGTATCTTATTTTTTCAAGCCTTGTAGATATCAGTCATTCTTTTGTTGACTGACACACTCAAACCCTATACTTCTCAATGGATTATACTTTTTAGAGGTGGTCACTAATTCTTTCTCATTTTCTGAGCATCCAGTCTGCCATTTGTAGAAATACTGAATATCATCACTGCAGCTGAACTCAGTGGGATTTGTATTTGGAACGTATATGGTACTGCATAATACTCAGTACACTGAAAGCAGCCAGGTGTTAGGTTCTGCAATGTGGACAGCCAAACTGCAGGATGAGTAATTTAAATAACGCAGAAGAAATAAGGGTAAGATTGAGCCATTGACCTAATGGCATGCAACAAAACAGAAAGGAGCTGCTCACATAATGAATACTGCTCGTCTCGTACAGTAAATGAGGAAGGTAACCCATGGAAAAAAAGATAGGATACAAATCATATTACTAAAGACCATACCCTAATGTGTCTACACCAAAAGGGTCGACTTAGATTACATATGTACAATAAACCTTTGATTTTTTTCTCTAGGATTTTCTGGTCTTTCATTTTGCAATCTCAATACTGTTCTTTTCAAATGGAATTTGTATGTGGAACATGTGTATTTTTTTCCAATCTTAAACCAGCCTTCTAATTTTTATTTTAAAACATCTTTATTGTGCTCAGCCCTCTAGCAAAGAAATAAATAAAATGATCAGTCAATTTTTACTCTATCATCTCAGTAACCTATCAAATAGGCAGGTAGAAAATATATTGTATTTTTTAAAGTATGTAACAGAAAGATTAGCCAGAGAGATGTATTGATAGTGAGGGAACAAATCCGACCTGACAGAGCCTGAGTTTAACCTTTTAAACATTCATTCTGAAATCTTTGAACCTACCATACCGAGTGGTTCACTGTCTATTTGTACTGTTCCTGTATTATATATAGTTTTAATACCCTGCAAAATAAAAGTGATGAACCATGTCTTGTATTTTATTGGACTCCTAAACTATTATGAGTTAACTATGATAGATGCTCCGCTCTTCTGACTAAAGAAGTTTTTTTCTCTCCAGCTCAGTCACAGAGTGTTTCCATTAAAAGCTGAAGACCCCATCTCTAACCCTGGCAATACCTTCTCCACATGATTAATTATTTTACACATTCTGTAGTCCATTAGGGAAGTGTCTGATGGCCTCAGGACACAGATATCTGGCCTTTACATGCATTATTTTGCCAACACCTTTTTCTTCCCCGTCCTTACAGAATGAAATAGAAAACACCATATTACTTTGGTTCTCAATTGCTGTATTTGCTTGCACTATTTCTAATTAAGATTTTTCATTAGCTTTCTTTTTCAATAGCATTTCAAATATATGTGTCATTTAAGCCATTTAATGTCCATATAAATTTATCCGCTCTACATACAAAGAGATTTTTTAATTCAAATATCTTATCCAAAGACAAATATCTTACCAAAATACCAGCTACTTCCAGAAAAATATGCAAGGTCAGTGAAGATTCTAGAAAAAAAAAAGTGTTTATTTTATCAGAAGACAGGATCAAATAGTAGTTTCAATAATGATAATGTGAACTAGAGCAAAGGTGGAGACAGCAAGATCAATAGCTTCAGTGTTCTGTTGTCTTCTACTTAGGTAGTTCTAGTGGGAAAAAAGGGACACACATGAATTTTATTTGCTGTGATAAAAGCTAAGTCTTGCCTGAAAAAATCCATTCTTCACTTTCTGCATTTCAGATGCAGATTATAAATTTTCAGTTAAGCTGGTGTTGACGCATGAGGCAAATTCAAGGTTATTTCCTGTATAACTCAGAACATTACCAAAGATATTCCTATTAAAAAAAAAAAAAAAGAACTGAAGAAAACAAAGTTAATCTGGCTGCAGTTAAATCCTTTGAGTTAAACCACTGTGAAAATTTCCTCTTCTTTCAAAAAATCTAGGATTCTACTTAGAACACTGTCTGGAAAAGAGAAAATATCGCATATCTTCCTTAAGTTGTTCTTTTGCATCAAATTATCTGAATTATTACAGTGGACAGGAAATTACAGAAAGATAAAACAGAAAACAAGCAAACATCCAATATGAAATTAAGCATATCCAGAGGGGAAAAAAAAAAAAAAAAANAATAAAACAAAAAAACAAGCAAACATCCAATATGAACTTAAGCATATCCAGAGGAAAAAAAAAAAAGCTCCTGACACTCCAGACAATGCCGGATTTATTCTTTGACTTGCAGTTAAATTGGACGTTAGAAGTTGTGGGTTCAGGGTCTCAGGGTTCAGGATCGTTTCATTCCCAGGTGTAGATGGCAAGATCTGAGGCAAATGGACCACATGAGAGGATGTAACGTGAAGGTGTTGGTCTTTTCTCAGATGAAGCTATGGTGACTATACACCTAATTTTAGAGCCTCACTAGATTCCTAAATTTATCGATATTTATATAAATATAGATGTAGCAGACAGAGCTTTCAGCTTTGTATGCCTATGCCCTTAACATTACTTTTTACAGATCAATTTGAGTGAATCCTTTTTAGGAGAGGTGAAGAACTTTTCCACTGAAAGCGTCTTGTATGCTACTGTTAGAACTCACTGCATGATTTTTCTCAGTCCCACCACCATACCACAGTACAGTAAGATCATGTCAGACCTAGCCCTTCAGCAAAAAAAAAAAAATCTTCTTTCTGAGGACTTTGCCCAAACTGTTCTCCACTGTTAAATTGCTGGTGCTTTGGCTAGTTTGTTTCCAGAAGGAAATACATTTAGCTTCAGTCTAGGAATCTATTAAATAGATATCAATGTCTGACCTAATCACCTTAGGTTCTCTTTAAAGTTGTTGCGGAGAAATACGCTCTTAGACTGAGATTCATATTCTAGACATCTACACTGGTATGAGATAAATTGCAATCTGTTTTTGACAGTTCTGACTGCTAAGGGAGTTTAAACAATAGTTTAAATGTAGATATAATAGGTGTAACCAACATGTGGTTGGTTAAAACAAACAAGGAGAGCTTATTTATTCATTTTTTTAAATCTGGATGCAATATCCCTTAATCTACCATATAAATTAACTCTGCCTTGGGATATACTTGAACCAAGATTTCAGTTTCTGTTTTTATATTCACAAGAGCAAATTATAAATGAAAACCCTTCTTTGAAGGGAATGTTGACATTCATTCCACAAAATTGGAACGAAAAGCAAAGCATGGACTTTCCTTATGGATCTAAAACTCTTTAATAGCACTAAATGGGCCATCATTTTATTTCTTCTCAATAATGTACAGTTTAAAAATAATTTTAAGAATATTTTAATGGAAAATAAAACATTTGACATCACATCAAAGGAGAAAGTTGAAGTAACACAGAGCGATTTAGAAAACTTACGGTAGCCATATAAAGTAGGGCAGATGACTCATGTCCTAGATGTGCTAAGCGCTCTCTGTTGACTGTGGTGACATGCTTCTCATTCAGATGTCCTATGCCAGTCTATGCCAGCTTTCTGTGATTATGTTTACAGCTCCTATACAAGAGCACAAGTTTGAGTCTTCCACCCAATACAACTCTGCCCCACCATGCCTGGACTGCTCCTGGCCGCACTGGTGGCATGGGAGCCTTGTCCATCCTGGAGCTGCACCGTGGTTTGGCTGATTGGCAGCAGAACTGTATCGTGGTGTGAAGCATCACATCAGCTGTGTGGGGACTGTGGATATCAATATCGCTCTCTGGATGCATTACTAGCAGATATTGGTAGCTCAGAGCACTTATCATTTGAAGGTCCCAAAAGGGGGATGTAGGCAGAAGAATAACCACGGGCCAGTTTGTTTACACTCGTGGTTGTCTTCTCTCTAATTTTCTTCTGGGGGAAACTTCTTGTTTCTGCCCTCTCTAACCTTTCTGCCTTTCTCATCTATTCTTTTTATCCCTACTCTCTCTTTCTATGGCATTACATCAATGCCATAGAAAGCTTCTGAGTTATGTGCAAATCAGAATACAGAATTTGCACTTAGCTGAGTTAAAGAAGTAGGTATGATTTAAGTTTCTTTCCTGCTTAAGTTTTACATTCCCAGATACGGTTTGTTCTGGGAAGGCAAAAACCATGTCAGCTCTTAATAAATATATAAATAAATAAAAGAGAAGACATTCTTTTTTTCTTTCTGAAGGCTGTGTTTTATAGTGTGTCTGTGACTGCCACTGACTTTTGTAATGGGCCGTATGTATGAAGCATCTCTGAAAAATGAGGCATTACATTTTTACTTTTCATTCTGCAACCAGCCAAGACGCTAAATAAGTTCCTGATTGGTTCACAGACACTCTTTGTTCCACTATTCCTTTTTTATAGTATATGATATTACATCTGGAGCCGTTCATTAATACATTTTAAAGATGAATTTGGTCTTGGTTATAGTTCTTTCTGTATGTGGCACTGCAAATGATCTGCCATTCCAAACCCGAACCTCTTCTCTCTCTGAATATCTACATTACATTTTCATTTTGACAGTCTTATCAGTTAATTTTTTTTTTAATTTCTTTTTCTTTTTCAGCTAGGTGTATAAGTAAGCGACTAATTTATATAACTTTCAGAGGGATTTTTTTTTTCCTTTTTTTTAGATCATAGACCTATAGGGAATATGTAGCTAATTTAAAATACTTCAGTTTTACACTGTAATGCTCCATAAAGGAATGACACTACAAGTTACATCAAACAAGCAAACATTTGTTATGGGAACAGTAAAATTTACTTTTCACAAAAGGAGCCTACAGTAATAATGCATTCAATTCTATTTCCCAGAATGCTTCTTAAGTATGTTAATAAAGTCTTTATTGTGTCTGCTTATAAAAGTCGCCACCATTTCCCATTAGAAAGTCTCTGTTTATTCATCAAACATTTACTGACAGTGACTGCTGGGAGCAGGCTCAGATTTCCACTCCATTACACGTTTGTGGCATAAAACACATTAATTATAGATATATTACAATATTCAACTCATTGAGGAAAAATTAGATGATCAAGGCTCATTTTCCTTGACAATAAGCAAGTTAATGAAAATACTAATTACCTGATGATGAAGTGGAGCCTTCAGGATTGAACGCTTAGCATCTGTAGAAGAGCCCCGTGAATCTAGTACAGAATATTAAAGCCAGAAGCACTGGAAGTCTAAAGGGTGGTTCATGAGGTCATCATGCGCCCTTTAATCACAGGACAAAGAGTACTTACCTCATAATACAAACTTTTATATGCCACTTTGATGGATGTCATGAAAAGCCACACAAGCATAGCATTCATTTAAAACTAATTCTTTTCATGAACTGATCTTTTTTGAATTAATAGTTACATTATCCAGCTCAACTTCTTAAAAAGGATCTAGTAATGAAAAATTTCAGCAAAAGGAGGCACTTTGAGATGAAAAAGAAATAAGATACGGTTATAAGGTTTCTTTCATTCTCAGATAAAGTCATCATCAAAACTACTGGCATATTAAGCTAAGCCATTACAAATGCAGATGGAGTCTCCTTTTAATTTATTTTTATTTTAATCTCTATTGCTTCTGTGTTTGTATAATTCTCTTTTCCACTTCCAGCTTAGACTGCAAATCATAGCGACTAAAATGATAGGGTCATTGTTTTGTTTCTTTCCAAGATCAATATTTACTTCTCATCTCTTTTTGATAGTTCACCAATGCATGTACATAACTGGTCTGGATGGTTCACAGAATCACAGAATGGTTGAGGTTGGAAGGGACCTCTAGAGATCATCTAGTCCAAAGCCCTGCTCAAGCAGGGACACCAAGTTCCTTTCACTCTGGACTATATATCCAAAAGTACACCAGGACACTGGGTGTCCTGGTATTAAAGCCAGAGTTGTCATTATGTTTATTCAAATCAGTTCACTTTTTTCTCCACTATGCTTCAAAATAACTTCTTAGTAATTAAATATGTTAACCTACTACTTCAACCTTTGGTCTTTCCTAAATAGCTAAATGGCAAATAATGAGAAAATAATTCTAAAGTACTGCTTTTTTTTCTGAATAGAGTGATAATCTTATTTAATCAACAAATTCCCTTCTTAGATCTTCTATAGGTATAAGCAGTGTAACCGATGATAAAATTATATAATTATCTTCTAACTGTATCATAATTTTGTTTTAGGTCATAGATGAAAATATCCTCAATGTGACTCATTTTACAGGCACCTATTTTTTAACAGATTGTTCTTCTTGTGAAAATAGTGGGGAGTTCATACAGCATGAATAACTGTATTGGTAAAGATGTCTACATTGTATGTCTAAGGTTTCACTGAAATACCACGTATGTCTTGAGCACACTTTTCATTTTAAAGCACATTACATTTATGCTTGCAACACACAGTTTATCACATGTTAAACTTGTCTGTTCAATAAACCATTTTGCAGGACTGATTACTGTTTCATAGCTAGGTGATGTTTGTAGCACCTTTCTAAACTAGCCAATCAATATCACTTCCCATATAACAGGAAAATGTCTCTGTAACAACATTCCAGCAACTTTCCAAAGCATTTCAAGCAATCAGTTTTGAGATGTTTTGAATAAATTTATTTGAAAGGTTTCCTTCCATCCCATTCCTTGCAATATGTGTTTTTGCACCGTTGTCTCAGAAATCACTGGCAATGGAGCTATACTGAAGAACAGGATGAGCTTTCACCTTCATAAAAGGCCAGGCTTTCAACTTGGACTTTTCTTGTTATTAATGTTTAAAATGCCTGTATATGTGGAATTATATTAAAGCCAATATTTTATACCCTTGAGTTTTGCTAAAATGGGACAGCATGAGTATTATGAGCACTTTGAAATCACCTAGCGAAAAAGAATGCAGCCCCAAATATGCCCAGTGTATAGGTGCAGGGATGATTTAAAAGAAACTTGCTTTAGAATTTCCTTCTGACATTAATAATATTTCTTTATTTTGCTGACTGACTAAATCTACTACTTATACAAAGGAGTTTCATATACCAAGGAGAGTGAAGCAGAATATTTAGAATGAAAAGACGAAAGCTGTAAGTCTCAGGTTAACGCTTGCCACCATTTGTTCTGTCATAGACAACTACTATTTTTTACTGAATCACAGAATGGTTGAGGTTGGAAGGAACCTCTAGAGGTCATCTAGTCCAACCCCCTTGCTCTAGCAGGGACACCTAGAGTACGTGGCACAGGGTGGCATCCAGGCAGGTTTGGAAGATCTCCAGAGAAGGAGACTCCACAGCCTCTCTGGGCAGCCTGTTCCAGGGCTCTGTCACCCTCACAGGAAAGAAGTTCTTCCTCATATAGAGGAAATTTCTTATTTTTCAATTTGTGCCCAATACCCCTTGTTCTGTCACTGGCCAGCACCAAGAACGGTTTGGTTCCATCCTCTTTACATCCTCCCCTCAGGTATTTGTATGTATTGACAAGATCTCTTCTCAATATTCTCTTCTCCAGGCTAAACACGCCCAGCTTGCTTAGTCTTTCCTTATATGATAGATGCTTGAGTTCCCCAGTCATCTTTGCCACTCTACACTGGACCATCTCTTGAAGTGCCACGTCCCTCTTGTCCTGGGGAGCCCAGAACTGCACACAGTACTCCAGGGACGGCCTCATCAGAGCCAAGTAGAGGATCCCCTCCCTTGACCTGCTGGCAACGCTCCTCCTGATGCAGCCAGGATCCCCTTGGCCTTCTTCGCCTCAAGGGCACATTGCTGACTCATGGTTAACCTGTTGTCAACTCGGACTTCTAAATGCCTCTCTGCGGAGCTGCTTTCCAGTAGGTCAACCCCTAATCTGTCCTGGTGCCTGGGGTTATTCCTCCTCAGGTGCAGGACCCTGCACTTGTCCTTGTTGAACCTCGTAACTTCCTCTCTACCCAAGTTTCCAAGCTGTCCTGGTCCCTCTGAATGGCAGCACAGCCCCCTGGAGTGTCAGCCACTCCACTCCATTTTGTATCATCTGCAAACTTGCTCAGGGTGCACTCTGTCCCCTTATCTAAGTCACCGATGCAAGTTGAACACCACTGGGCCCAGTACTGTCCCCTGTGGGACACCACCAGCCACAGGCCTCCAACTAGACTCAGGCCCTTTTACCATAACCCTCTGAGCTCTGCCATGCAGCCAGTTCTCAATCCCTGCCAATGTCCACTCATCTAACCCATGCTTCCTGAGCTTCCCCGTGAGGATGTTATGGGTGTTGAAAGCCTTGCTGAAGTCCAGGTAGACAACACGCACGGTTCTGCCCTCATCCATCCAGCCAGTCATCCATGTAGAAGGCTATGATGTTAGTCAAACATGACTTCCCTTTGTTGAATCCATGCTGAGTGCTGACTACTCCTGATCACCTTATTTTCCTTGACATGCCTAGAAATGGTCTCTAGGATGAGCTGCTCCATCACCTGTCCAGGGACAGAGGTGAGGCTGAGCGACCTGTAGTTTCCCGAGTCCTCCCTCTTGTCCTTTTTGAAGACTGGAGTGACGCTGGTTTCTTCCAGACCTCTGGCACCTCCTTCACTCTCCAAGATGATGGGGGAGCGGCTGAGCAATAACCTCCGCCAATTCCCTCAGCACTCTTGGGTACAACTTGGGTATCCAGTTTGCCTAAATAATCTCTAACTCAATCTTCATCGACCAGCGGAAAGTCTTCCTCTCTCCCAGTTTTCTCTTCTGTCTTCAGGCTCTGTAGTTCATGGGGACTAGTCTTAGCAGTAAAGACTGAAGCAAAGAAAGCACGTAGTAACTCTATATCCTTGGCCACCAAGGCATGCGGTAGCATTTGGCAGCAGACTCACATTTTCCCTCATTTTCTTCTCGCTACTGATGTATTTACAGAACACCTTCCTGTAGTCCCTGACATTTCTTGCTAACTCTAACTCCAGACAGGCCTTGGCCTTCCTCACCACATCCCTGCACTCTCTGACAATATTCCTATATTCTTCCCACATGATCTGATCCTTCTTCCACATTGTGCATTTTTCTCTTAAAGTTTTCCCAAGGTCTCCTTCTCCATCCATGCAGATCTCTTGCCCCCCTTTCTTGACCTCTTCTTTATGCACTGATCCTGAGCTTGCAGAAAGTAGTTCTTGAATATTAGCCAGCCCTCCTGGACCCCCTTTCTTTCTAGGGTTCTGGCCGAGGGGATTCCTTCAAGGAGCTCCTTGAAGAGCTCTTAAGTCCAGGGTTGCAATCCTACTTCTTGCTCAGCTTCCTCCTAGCAGGATCATGAATTCATGGTCACTGCAGGCAAGACTGCCCACAGTCTTCACCTTTCCAGTTAGACCATCTCTGTTTGTTAGTACAAGGTCCAGCAGCGCCCCTCTCCTCGTTGGCTCATCTACCACCTGCATCAAGAAGTTATCTATCTGCAATATTATGCAGGAACCTCCTGAACTGTCTGTTCCTAGCTGTGTGGTCATCCCAGCAGACATCAGGGTGGTGTAAGTCCCCCATAAGGACCAAGGTCTGTGACTGTGGGCTACTTGCAGCTGCCCGTAGAAGGTCTCATCCTCTTCCTGGTCAGGAGACCTATAGTAAACATCCACCACAGTGTCACCTCTGTTGGTTTGCCCTTTAATCCTCACCCACGGGCTCTCGAGTCACACTTCGTCCTCCCCTATGCTGAGCTCCATACATTCCAGTTGCTCTCTCACATAAAGAGTAACTCTGCCACCTCACCTTCCTAGCCTGACTTTCCTGAAAAGCCTAAAGTTACCCATGGCCACATTCCAGTCATGAGAGCTGTCCCACTGTGTCTCAGTAATTGAGATTGAGTGAGATCATGGCCCTGCAATCGCACATCCATCTCCAGTTCCCCTTGTTTATTCCCCATGCTAGGTGTGTTTACATAGAGGCATTTGAGTTGGGCTCCCAGGGTGCCTCTCGTTGTAGCTGGGGCAGCTGGACCTTGACTATGTGAGCCTTCAGTAGCAATCCTGTTTTTCTCTTTTCCCTCTTCAGGCTTTGGACTACTGACTCTGGAGTTAGGCTGGTGTGAGTGGCATGGCAGGCCATCCCCTAACTTATCACCTGCTTCCCTGGTGAAGCTTCCCTCTCCTCCTGTTGAATCTAGTTTAAAGCCCTCTCGATGAGCCCTGCTAGCTCAGGATCCAAGATCCTCTTCCCCTTTTGGGAAAGATGAATCCCATCCGATGCCAGCATGCCTGGTGCCAGGTAAGGCTTCCTATTGCCGAAAAAACCAAAGTTGCGGTGATGACAGCAGTCACAGAGCCACATGTTAATGGACTATATTCTCCTGTTTCATTCCACATTGCTGCCAGCACTGGGAAAAATGAAGAAAAGATGACCTACATGCCCAAGGTCCTGATCGTCTGACTCAATTCTTCTGATTGCCCTCAGGCTATGTGTTGCCACTTCCTCTCCTCCCACCTGTAGGACCAGGAACACATGCAGGACTGTGGGTTGAACCAAATCGGGAAGTTTCCTGGTGATGTTCTCAATCCAGGCCCCCAGAAGGCCGCAAACTTCTCTTAGAGGAGGGACCCTTCTACATATTGGCCCCTCTGTTCCCTGTATTGAGGAATCCTCCACAACCATAATCTGCCTTTTTTTTTTCCTTCTGCCAGTGGTCTTAGTATGGTGGGTTGGCCTTTATGATCATATTAATATTTTTGGAGGAGATGGACTCTCACCTTCACTATTGGGATTGCCCTTTATCCTCCAGGGCTACATGCTTATTGGAAGGGGGTATTTGGTATGGTGAGATGGGAGAAGAGGGATTTCTTCTGCCAGCTCAAGCCTGGACTTTTTCCATTCATTATCATCCTGGTTTCTTCTCCCTTGTGTTGGCTGCGGGATAGAATCTGTATTTTATAGTTGTTGGGATCTTCCCGGTGCCTGCTCATGGTTTTTGGAGGCCAGAGCCTGGCATCACCAGTCTGTCTCCCTCCCTTGCGAGTAGCCAAGCATCTAGTCCCTTAGCTTTTTGTTTGTTTGTTTGTTTTTTAACTGAGACCCATATTTACATATCCTGATGTCTTTTTACACTCTTCCACATTTAATTGATTTTCAGTGCTTGAAATTCTTCATAAATATTTCTGTATCTTTATTTATTCACTTTACTGTTTCACAGAGGAACACCTCCCCCTGAAAAGGATCATAAATTGGAAAAAGAATTCTTAGGCAGTATAGAAGAGGAATATCAAATTGTATTATATACGATACAAATATTTGATATACAAAGTTCAGGCACATTTTTTACCCAAGCATTCACTAAATTTTTAATGCAAAAAAATAAGCCATTCAGACTAGCCTGGAAATCTTTATCAAGGAAAAAGTGTTCCCATTGATACAACGGTGTGGCAGTAGTCATGCTATTTAGACTATTTAGAATTTCAGATTTGTAAAAGATCTATCCTTTGTGTGTAAATTTGGGTCTATCTGAAAAACATGAAAGATTCTGAAGAATTTCACAGGAAATAATAGATTCCCACTGTGTGACATTATGTAAAATATTTTCAACAGGACATTTACGAAACAGTTGCCAGTAGTTTTATAAGTTCTCTAAAATTGACCACATTTTACTCAATTCAATAGTCAGAATTCTCATTTACATCAACAGAAATTTTATTTCTGTAATTCTCTATCACTGAGTCAGGTCAGCATGCTTTGATATATCTGCTTCCATTTCATGAGCAGTTAAACACAGTTGGAAAACAGTAGTCCACATGACTGGTAAAGTAGAAAGCAGAGAGATCTATTTTTTGCATCTATTATAAATGCGGAAGGACAAATTTTGGAAACAAATTTGTCTCAGAGATACCAGAGGATAGCCTGTCCAACAAAGAAATACAAAAAAAAAGGCATCTTCAGACAATATGATGAGCATACCAGCAGTGTGCTACCAGTATGGGATACCGTTTTCTTTACAAACAGAACAAACTCTCTTAAATTTGTTTTAATTATGGTTCAACATCAGCCACCATTATAGTTTTGCAGCTAACGTGTGAGGCTTAAGCAGCTTTTCCAGGGCATATTTGTTTCTCTTAAAAATAAGGAAAATGTCAGAGTGTTTAGAAGTGATGGCTACTAGGAGATTTATCTCACATAAGATTTATTCTCAACTAAAAGTAACTCAAATCTCAGATGATGCCAGAGAAGATAAGAAATTTAAGCCAGTCTGCCTGCTTAATTTTAGCTGTGGTGGATCTGGATCAGTTCCTATCCAGTGGTCACAGTTTGGACATGCTGCCATATTCAAGTCCTCAGAAATGCTATATGATCTGGTAGTATGAGTAAAACTATTTAATAAGGCAGGGCATTCAGTTGCTTGAATATACATGACTAGTCCCACTTGAAATGGCCTAGACCATCCCTTCTAGCCTCAAGCTGCCATCCCAAATGGATGTCAATTTTCTGTAGGTCCTATCTATATCATATATGACATATGGAGGCATCTCCCATGCCCTAGGACATTTCCAATGGAAGAATTCCTTAAAAATATCTCTTAAACTTCTGATCAAGAGTCTAAAATTAAATGGGTCTTGGACATGGTGAACAGCTCCCCCACAGCTCACTGTACTTTTTTAGTGAGCCTTCTGAGTGTCTTTAGGTGTTTACGTGGGAGGATGGGATAGTAGAGCAATTTTTTTTAAATACCTAAGCAGCTTAGGTGCCCGTTTTCCGTTGAGATCAAGAGAACATAGGCACCTAACACATTAAGTAGTTCTAAATATTTTATCTGCATCTTTCAATAATTTATAATTTTAGAAATCCTACCTCTCACAGTAAAAATGAACCAGTATTAATAGCTTAAGCCTATCCACCTTTTTCCAGTAAAAACAAACTAAAAGCAGAAATCATTCAGATTTCTCCTTTTCCACATAAACGCCAGCCTCTTTAATATTCCATCCTTGAAAAGCCCGAGTAAAAAGTCATTTAGTGTTATAGGGGGTCAATGTACAAATTTCAAAACACAGTAAGTATGAATGTGTGAGGTCTTCAAAAGATAATTCAGACTTCAGCTCTCTCATTCTTAGTGATGGTGGTATGAGCCTGGGCAGAACTGTCTCTCCTGTGAGCATTAATTATTGTAGCACTGATTACCCTTCTTTGATACTTTTTATTAGAGGGTCTGATTGCTGAAAAGGCATTTTTATACTTTTTACATTTCCTCTTCATGTTTTTGGATGCTGATTGCGCTTCTCGATCTCATATAAATGAAAACTCACTACAAAGATGACAGTGAAATAATACTGAAGAAGGCATGAAGTGATGCCTCATCTGAGAAAGCCAAGTCCTTAATCTTATCAGTGGAAAATCAGGGATGCTACTTAGAAGTACATTGCTGTACTTCTAATAGTTTGTCTTGAATCAGAATCTCAGAGAGAAAAACTCACATTAATCCATCATAATACTGTCCCCCCAAAAAAACATTTTATCTCGCTCTTCACTGATTTTTAAATCATATCTGTGTTTAAAATAGGAGACATATTTTCCCAGTGCTAATGTATTAGATATTTTTGAAACAGAGGCACATTTTTCTTCACTAGTTTAATCTCTAGCACTTTCAAAGCCTTTAGAGGCTTACTGCCTAGCTCTAGATATTTGTTAATGTGATTTTTGTGACCTGAACATTTTTCTATATTTTTATCCCTCCAGCATGGCATGTTACATTTAAGTTAAAAAGACTGTGGGGATACCAAGAAGGAGTTATTGTGCTTGAGTCTGAAGTCAAATTCTAATGTTTACAAAGAACAGGTTGAAAAGAAATTAATGCCTTAATTCATAAACTTATTAATTTCAAGAGTTAAAATATAGTATTTGCAAAGAATGAAGGGAAAGAAAGAAAGGAAATAGTCATCTTTTTCACCAAAATTCTTTCTTCTTTATATGTAACAGCTGCCCCAAGACACGTTATACAGCCTGCTTTAATTTGTCTTTAATATCAGATGTGCCTTATTGATTTCTTCTGTGTATGTTTTCATTCTGAATAATTCAGGGGCACAATTTTTTTCCATTATGGTCAATAGCCAGAGAAAATTCTGAAGATAATCAATTGAGCTCTGCCTGGCGATTACTAGTGTTGATATCCCCTGAAGTGAGGGAGTAGGAAAGGCCAGGGATAAAATGACACAACAGTCAATCAGTGCAATCAGTGGATGTATCAACACTGGCTCTAGGAGGAGAGCCCGATCCATAGCTAGGGTCCATAATGACTCCTAAAAGTTCAGATGTTTGACTTTTTGTCATATGCTATAGCAGATGGACTGTGTAAGACCAGATTCAAAAGACCTTCCTGTCTTCCCTCTCCCTCTTTCTCAACTTGATAGGGTCATAAAAAAGCTGCATTGCGTGATTTACATAAGACACATTTTATTTTGCCTTTTTTTTTTCCTTTTTGAAGTCCTTTAAGCAAAAGCCTCTTTTCCCTTCGTGTAAATGACCAAGATGAGTATTTGATGAACAAACACCTCCAAAAAAAAAAAAAAAAAAAAGATTATTTTGATCTGTAGATCTTCTTTTTAATCAGAAACCATATATGGCCACCCCAGAAAATCCCATCACATCCTTCCACATGATGAGGATATGTCAGATTCAATTTATAGCAGAAAAGTGGTGGGTTTTTTTGTTTTTCAATTTCAGATGAAGCTGCTAATAGTGGCTGACAAACCATAGGGTGAAGCAGTGTGTAGCTACTGAGTTGAGGCTTGATGCAATTTCAGCTAAGTCAAGGCAAGAATGTGACTGACAGTGAGCACTTATATACATCTATCTGTGCAATTCTACTTGGGTGGATATTTCCAGGCAGTGTCCTATGTAAAGTGATTGTCACACATACCAGTGAGCAGTAGGTATGGAGTTCACCATTTCTATTCCCTAAATTCACAAAATGGCAATATATGCAATTAATCACTAAATAGCTTTTAACTAAATAGCTTAATGATAATCCAGTGTGTACAAAGTAAAGGAGTAAATTGGCAGCACTAGCTCAGTTTCCCATGGATAACTTATTTATAAATCTCTCTGTGATTTATTATTAATCTCCTTATGCAATAATCACTCATGCGTATAAACACGGCTAAGCTTAAAAATTATATTCTGATTCATGTTTCTTTACAAAAGAAATGTTTTGACTATGGAACTCAATTCATCACTATTTTAAAGGTTTTGAAGACATTAAAGTGAAAAATTATGGAAAATATAATTTTTGATAGTTTCAGGTTTCTTTAATATTTCGCTTTTCATCGAGTTGTTAAGGCAGAAATAACATCAGACTTCTACTCTCAGTTACACATATTGCAATTAATCTGAAGCTCTTTGTTTTAATTAGAATTAATTTAATTAGAGTTTATGTAGTTTATTTTTAAAACAGAGAACTGGCCCATGGAAAAAAATGTCAAAAGTAAAGGTACCACCTCATAAATATTAATATGCTTTCTATGTTACAAACATATGTGATATGCTCCAATTATTTTCATAAAAGTAGGTCACTATGCATTTTACTTCTGTTTTCCTTATTCCCATGATCACAAAACACGTTATGATTCTTGTTCCAAGTCCCGGAAAACACAACAGGAAAGGAAGTTGATGTCTAGAACCAGAATGTGTGTGCAGCTGGGATGAAGTTTTTGTACTGTAAATGATCAACTCTGGGGCAGCAGTACATGAAGCAACAACCATCTGCTGCAATTGATTAACATGGAAGTAAAGCTGAGGTACTAAGTCAATTGCAGAAAAAAAAACAACACTTATTATAAGTCTATTATAGAGCAATGGAGATTTTTACTGTTACTTGACAAGCTGAAACATGATCTATAGAACATGAAATAGCAGGAAATAATAAAGATAATGTTCTTTTTTTTTCTGTAGAAAGTGACAAGAGTGCCTTTCAACGATCTTTCCAGTAGGATGGAAGTCAACATAACTCAGAAAATGTATGTGTAAATCTAACTAAAGCAGGCCCAGACCCATCTGCTAGACTGTGGCATGGCACAGCTTGCACTCATGCCATTAACCTCTCTTTACCTCTAAAATAAGGTCTGGGCCTCGGACCTGTTAAGTTTTGAGGGCAAACAAGCCAATGAGAATGAAAACCTACCTGTGGCAAATCCATGAATTTGGATAGAAAAGAAAAAAAATTAAGATATTTGACTACATGGTTTTAAGATTTCAGTGCTGCTTGTCAAGATAAAATTAATATTTTTGAATTCTGAGGTCAGGACTTACTGCTTCTGATTAAAAGATAGATATTTTGGTTACACCCAGGAAGGGGTGGTGGATACTCGCAGAGAGCAATTCCTTGCATTTATCTAGACACCTTAGACTGGGATGAATTTCTCTCCAAAGGCAGAAATGTCTTGTTTGTCTCCTGTAATGTCATACTCACTGGGGACTATTTTTGTATCCATATCCTTAGAAGTTGGCAAAGATGCCCAAGATTGGTGTAGTTTTCATTACTTCCTTTCTATTCACATCTTCTGTAACACTCAGCAATGGGTATATTTCCGTATTGGGAATAATGTGAGTGGCTAAGGGCAAACTCCAAGCCTTTGTGAAAGCCACTCTATATAGATTTTTTATATAATTCCCTGCTTTTCACTCCAAAATATTCCTATTTAGCTGCTCTTCTAGATTTGTGGTAGGCAAATACCCAAACTCTTTCCCACCTCCAGTGCTTGAACAGTTGCAAAAAAGTTGGGTTGCAGTAAAAAGTATTACCTCCATGATACTTCCAATCCTTCCAAAGTAAAAGCAGAACAAAACAAATTAATATGAGATCTCTTGAACTGCAACTTTGCTGTACAGCTATCAACTCTTTCATGTGCACAGATCATGTACCAAGAAGCACCACTGTGCGACTCACCTGAACACCTCTCCTTGCAGGAGTGTAAGAAAGATGCTTAATCCTTCTCCTATCTCCAATCATTGCTAGATGTTTTGTTAGTCATTTTGCAGATACATTAAGTGCCTTTGTTGTGTTTTTTTTCCAACTCTAAGCAGATTTTTGTCAATATAAAATGTTTGTGTAGTTTACTGATTCTCATCTGATCTAAAAAGATGTTGCAAATCACAGAATCATAGAATCATTAAGGTAGGAAGAGATCTTTAGAAACGTCTAGTCCAACATCCCTGCACACGCAGGGTCTTATTTTTTTACATAACAAAACTTCTTTATTTCAAGGGGGAAGGAAAAAAAATCAGAAGTTCTTGGCTCTGAGCCTTTGTTGGAAAGGGTAGCCCAGGAGAACTATTAACTGTCATTGCAAATCACAGAATCATCGAATCATTAAGGTAGGAAGAGATCTTTAGAAACGTCTAGTCCAACATCCCTGCACACGCAGGGTCTTATTTTTTTACATAACAAAACTTCTTTATTTCAAGGGGGAAGGAAAAAAAATCAGAAGTTCTTGGCTCTGAGCCTTTGTTGGAAAGGGTAGCCCAGGAGAACTATTAACTGTGGAGTAATCTCTTTCCTCACAGATGTAATATTAATGTAGTTTCTATAGTCTACCTATTAAATGAATTGGAATGAAGGATTTTATCAGAGCAAGCTCCCGTGAATAAAATAAATCTTATATAAAATTCACTAATTAAGTATATTATTACCAATAATGTTGCAGTGAGAACATTAGTGGAAGCTGTCTTTCAAGATTGATACATTTCATTGAGGAAATGACACTGGAAGATTGGAATTCATAGAACTAGATTTTTTTTTTCAACCAAGATGATTTCTTGGTAAAAATTTATATAAAATATGTAAAAGTATATTAAGATAAACAACAACGGATTTTAATTATCAATATCAGTTATAGAATGCTTGCTAGAAGTTACAGAACTTCTGTTACTGCTCTGAGAGATATTGCCTTTTTCTTATGTTAAGACTCCCTTTTATTAACATCAAGGGAGACTAAGTAAAAATAGTAATTTCCCAGACATTTATACTC
Source organism: Crypturellus undulatus (assembly GCA_013389825.1). Taxonomy (NCBI): domain Eukaryota; kingdom Metazoa; phylum Chordata; class Aves; order Tinamiformes; family Tinamidae; genus Crypturellus; species Crypturellus undulatus. Next base: position 732,260 of record VWPW01022506.1, read on the forward strand.
ATCTGAAATCATTTTAAAATGACACTTATTAATAAAATGTTAGTACTATTTTAATAATATAATCAAATCCAATATGTCTCATTACTTTCTCCTATACACTGATTTTAAAAAATAATAATGCACTTTCATAGAATGAGGCTACAAAGTTTATTGTTACAGGGTTGTTTAAAGGAGTCTATAAAGCTGTCTATAAAGGCTGCCTACCTGCATGCACACCTTGCTCATATACACGTGCTTGCACTCCTTGGATCAATAGGCTGCAGTAGACCTGAGTTCAAGCTTCCTTAGAGAAAGTTCAAGCTTCCTTAGGGAAAAGAATCTGAAGTAGAAATATCCTCTGCACAAAATGAATCAAGTGGATTGTATGCACGTTTTATCAAAGTTACTTATAGCCTTTTTTCCTCTTCTTACCTCGGCTTGGATTGTAAAAACTTTGGAACATGGATTTTTCTTCCTAGGTGTTTGGAAAGGACTTTGCACAACAGTAGGCACAAATCAGTAATATCCTGTATAACAGTGGTGGGCCGTATTTAGACTGTCTTCTCTGTATGATTGTTTGAGGTGCATTTCATCCTGTAGCCAGAATCTCTGCTCTTGCTCAGATGTGATTTTCTCTATCTCCCTGCCAAAACACTTAAAATGAAAGTAAATCCATAGACTACAAGGTCTCATTTTAGATGCCAAAATATTTAGGCAGCGTCAGCTGAGATTCCCAAGAGTGTCCAAGACCTCCATGCCGGGCTGGCAGATAATCGTGACTTTGCACTCAAGAGCAAAACCATTTTTGTGGCTAGAATAAATCCTGCTTTTATGTTTAGCTTGTTCAGTGTAAAACTTTTAACTTGATTGAAGCTGCAAGTGTTAGCTTGGTATCAGGAAATATCACCCCAAAGAGAGAAAATGCCATTGACCCGCTGCTGCCCTGCATTTCTCTGGTTAGACCACAGTGAAGAAGCAATCCAAGATTGGAAAATATCCATGTTTCTATGTATATCCTTAATTTTCTCTTCTTTTTGATCTAAACATGATTCATTTCTACATTTTTTCCTTAGGTCCTATGCTTCCTAGATGTCACATCGTTCTTATTCTTAGCTGGACTCTTGCGATTTGTCTACCTCTTTCTGTACATGTTGAGCCCCAAACCAAGTACAGATTTCCCTTGAGGCCTTACCTGCAACACAAAATAATTATCTTACACACATCACTCTTGTTATTACATCTGAGAACACTTGTCTTTTTCACAGCAGTTGATTATCACCCCAGTTTGATCTCTGTGATGTTTCTGACTGACCACATATGCCCCACTATTTGTGCTCCTGAGGTTTGGGTGTTTTGTTTTAAGGTCTTTTTTTTAGGAGTTTCTTACTGTAGTTCTCCTTATTTATTTGGGAGCAAATATATTTTCAATAAATTAAAATCATCTTGAAATCAGATCTAGTATAATTAGATTCTGTCTCCTCACTGCCTTACAAAATTTCTTAGTTATGTGTCTTGAACATGTATAAATGCAGTCTGCCTTCCATCACCCAAGTCATTAATTCAAATCTTTCTCAATGTTGACTTCTGCAGAATCACTTTTGAAATATTCTCTTCATAGTATAGTTCATAATTATTTTTGAGGAAATTCTTCCACCTCTTAGATGCAAATTTAATAGTGATTTCACCCAATTATTTCTTGGATTTCCTCATGAAAATCCTATATGAGGTTGTTTAGAATCTGATCCAAAATTAAATTGTGTCACATAATTATATCTCATCATTATAGCATACCCTGCTTTTTTTTCTCTCTTATTTAAATAGTAACAAAAAAGAAGTTATGGCAAGAAGTTTGCCATAGAAAACAGACAGATTTGTCTATATTTTTCTTCTTTATTTTGTACTCAGTTGCATCTACATTAGCACTGTAGCTCAAATGAAGAAGCATGCTTTAGTTCAAATGAAGAGTATGCTTCTAAAGAAGGTGTCTTGATGTTCCTCATGCTTTAGTTCACACTGCAGAGCAGTCTCAAAGGATGCTCAAGTTCCTTCTGTCTTAAACTAAACTGGAAAACATTCATCAAAAGACCACACGATCCAAACCTAACATGCTCCATTGGGCAAACAAAAGCTAGTTTGAAGTGAACCCCCCTAAAAGCTGCTCTGTGGACTGAGGATCCTCAGCACCAACTCTGCTTTACATATCTGCTGCTATTGTGCTGCACTACTTGCTCATGCAGACATAGCCTACGTGCCCTCCAATATTACTCATCTTCCATAAATTCCCCAAAGTGGTAGCTCAGAGATTGCTTAATGTTCTGTGAATTCTAGGATGAGTTTCATCAGAGTCTACTGACATGCTATACTAACTTTCTTTAGCTAGTTTCGTTAATTCAGAAGCCAAAAAAAAGCATGACATACATACTTTCTCTGTGCCTTTTGCTATTTACTTTCCTTCCCCTCTCAGTAGTAAAATGATACTTTTCCTTGCTTTCCCTCTACTCCTAATGTACTTATAAAACCTTGTCTTGTTGCCTTTCATTTCCCTTGCCAGTTGCAAGTCACTTTGCATTTTAGCCTTCCTGAGTTCATCTCTACATGCCTATACTATTATCCTTTATTCAGCCGTCCTTGTTTCCACTTTTTTTATATTTTATTTTTAGTCCTTAAAGAGTTCCTGATTCAGCCGCATTGTGTCTCACTGTGCTTCCAATCTCTCCTTCACATCAGAATACTTTGCATCGTGCCTTTAGTATAGTCTCTTCCAATAGCTGCCAGGCCTTCTGAATTCCCTTATCCTTTATATTACCTTCCCAAGAGACCCTACTTACCCTCATCTGAGTTCCCTCATCTGTAGAAGAGTGCTTTTTGGAAGTCCATTATGCCTGTTCTCACTCCTCCCTTTTTTCAGTACAATGAACTCCAGCATTTGTCATCCCTTTCCTCCAAAGTTATAGTATCTCCACAAGATTTTCAATCACAACGTTACGATTGAAACATCATACTATTTACTCATAATCTTAACTTTGCCCTTGCTAACCATGATCTTACATAAAATAGTCATTCTGTCACCCCAGCCTTATCCACAACACCAAATACTGATGTCAGTAACGTGATATAGTTATTCTCAGTCTCTGAGAAGAAGAGTGTGATGGCAGACTATGTATGATACAAACCAACCCATCTGATTCAGTGCCTGTAGCCCTTTGGGTGCACTGTAGTGGCTGTACGCTGTTTGGGAAGAATTCACAGGATGGGAACAAGAATGAACACAGTGCTAGAAAACAGATGCTACAATAAAAGATTGACTTTAGAGAAGTCCAGTTTAGAGAAGCCCTGAGAAAAGGTGACATAACATTTTATGCTTAAAGAAAATGTGAAATGATGCTGAAAAGCACAAATAATCTGTTCTCTACGTCCATGGTGGTTAGTGGAATGAGCTTAAGTTGGCAGCATGAGATTTTAGTCCCTTTCTTACAGTAAGGATAATAAAAAATAGGACAATATTGTAAGCTATTTTCAGAGATTTAGGGTGAGAGTATATGTTCAGTCCTGGAAAGAAGAGGAGGGTAAACCTCTGCTTGCACTTTCCTGGCATGGGGCAGGCATTGCTACAGTCTTGGCACTCTTTTTGGCAGATATTTGTGCCAGTTTCTGCCCTGTACCTGACTCCTGAGGCCCTAGGACACCACCGAAAGCACAGCAATCCTGAGGCACATCATCATGTTTTGTTCTCATCTGCAGGTTGATAGGTTATTAGAGATAGCACAGAGCGGTGAACCTCCCGGTTCACCTACAGCCCTCTCTCCAGGCACTTCATCCATGCTGGCTGTTTCACAGAGAGGGCGACAAGCTCATGAGGCCGATGGGTCTCCGACTCCTGCGAGTCTTCTGAGGCCAGGAGAGCTACCTGTGTTTGGAGAGGGGACGCGCTGCACCCGTTATGAATGGGGAGCATTAGCAGCTTGCGCAGGAGCTCGGGGAGGCAGCGCCGGCCCGAGGCGCGTGCCCTCCTGGAGCTCCTGCCGCGGGGATGCGTTTCCGCGCTGTCCCCAGTGCGGCGCCGTGCCTGCAAGGCACAATTGAGTCCTCAGTGTTTTGTCCAAGCTGCTTCTTCAGAGCTTGAATTTATGATTTGAGCAGAGATAGCATAGCTCTTAACCAAAGTTAATCATCAAATATTTATGTACATTAAATACTACAGTTATTCATAGTCTGAGATAAAAATACTGCTTTTTAGACAAGGCCACTCAATTTACTGTATAGGGTTTAGTCTTCAATAAATTCTCCAAATCTTTCGTTCTTATGAAGCTCCTGTGGTTCCCCTTAGTTGCATGTTATTACCCAGGTACTATCAGATTTGGCTGGCTAACTTTCTACTCAATCTACCTCATCCCTTTCCTTTTTCTCCCCACAGGGAAAGTACTTTCTCCAGAGTTATGAAGTTTCAGTTGCTCATGATGTGTGAAACAGTTTGTTTATTTAGAAATATTTGGGAGGTGAGAAGAGAAGGCTTTTAAGTACATCATCTTTTAACTGAGAAGATCAGAGATCATCTGAGACATCTGATTTAATATAGTCATAGCTCTGCAGCTATGATTTCCAGGACTGTTGGTTGGACCCTGATAAAACAAATGTCCCTCTGACCAGTATAAAAGACAGAGAATAGCAACATGGAAGGATGACCTTAAGCTTTTGCATATGTTGGCTTTGCAGAGTTATGAAGCTTTTGTTCATGAGAATTCTAACGTAATTTTCTTACTTCCACAAGGAATTGGTCTAATCTATAAGCATCCCTGAAAAGGAGGATATTTTGTGCTCTGTCACTCCTCCTTGTTCCTGCTTTTCTCCCACCCTGGTTCTGCCTCTTTTTTTCCCCAGATTTTGAGCTTGTCTGATGCTGGCACAGCTTAGTGACCTACCAGCAGCTACCTTCTTGTTCTTGTTCTTGCTAGGATAGTTTTTTGAGTAGTTAATAAGTTTAGTGAGATCACAGAAGACCCAGTGAACATCTGAGGTGGCACTAGATGAACAGCAGTATTGCACAGGTAGAGCAGGAGAGGAAAGAAGGAAAACGAGATTTTTTAGCAATAGGCGGCTATCTGCATCACACCAACACTCAACCAAAGTTGGCAATAATAACCCAAAAGAGAGCTGAACTTTATAGGAAATCTCCTTGTATTTAATAATCAGTAAGTTGTAACAACTTGTTGTACAACTAAGTTGTAACTAACTTAGCTGTTGACTGTTTATATTGAGAATATAGAGACCAGTGGGCAAAGAAGGCTTGATAGCTGTTTGACCTGAAGCAATATAGTCGCAAGAATGTGAAGCTAAACAGAAACAGTCCTGTACCGAAGAAAATCATCTTTTTTTTTAAACACCACAGTGCTCTAATTTGATTAAAATGCTTACAAGACCACAGCTAGTGTTTGTGCTGTGCTGTACTGCATCACACAGCAGTAGCAGGTGATAGGATAAATTTGATTGTCTAGTTCAGATATGCCTCAAGAAATGTCAAGGTTTGTTTGTAATGTTCTGATTTTAGACAGTATCAAAATGCTATTTGCATAAAGGCATTTCAAGAACAATATCAGACAGCTGGTCTGTGCTCTGACAAAATAAAATTCTTCCTAAAATGCAGCCTGCTGGAGTATACTATCAGCATATAAAATCAGATTTTTCAAACATGATCTTATTTAACAATGTCTGTATCTCATGATCATAAATCATGCTGAACATAACCCATGAGTTGCACGTTTGACAAAGTATACATCCAGGTCATGATCTAAATTTTCTTTGGGGTGGGAGGAGATGTAGGGTTTTAGTATATCCACTATTTTGGATGACTGAATACTAAGCTGAGATCTTCCCTGTTTTCTAAGATCCCAGCTACAAAGTTGTCAGATATTTTCTACACCAGTTAACACACATTTCCACTTAGACATTTTCAAAGTAACTGTGGAGTCAAGTTAATGTCCTCCAGTTTCAAATACCGTTCTACCCATTTCAATTTTTGGTGAACAGTAAGTGCAGGTACTGCTTTTAATTTGCAGTCTAGATTTAGATGTAAAAAGCTGAATATAGGAAGGCAGATTCTCCACTATGATTAAATACAGGGGATGAAGTGTCAAAAAAAAATAATAAAAACACCTTTTCCAGCAGGTGCCTTTTCCCCTGCACATTCCTAGTGGCATTATCCTAAATAACTTGTCTACTGACTTCACACCACTGGAGAATCATAAAAGGGTATAAGTAGAACAGGGCCAAAAACCTCTTTCTTTCTTTGAGCACAATAACTCGATAGCTTTTAGAGGCAGCACTGGGATAGGATAATTCCACAGAATAAACATCAGCACATTACATCAAGAAAAGTTAACTGGAAAGCCAGGAACATACATAAGGGGTATACACCTTTTAAAGGGTGTAGAGAAGGAGGCGAGAAATTGGATTTCTGTGATAACAGCTAAAACTTCTGCAGCTGAGCACCAGCATCATGCTAGATTGTTATGTCTTTTTAACTAGTCCAGGAATCCCAGGAGAGCCAATGCCCTGTATTCTCATTCTGGGAGCATCGGATCTCTTTGGCAAAATTGTCTTAAATGGAAAGGTTCACGATAGTGGATGTTTAACATTTTTTGTCTGCAGGCGCTCTTTTCAAATGTCTATTTTGGGGATTTTCTTCTGCATCTGAATTATTTCATAGCTCAGTGCAGAGACTTCTAAATGCCACTGACATTAACAAGTTGTACAAAGATGATAATCTCAGTTGGGCGCCACAGATTGAGAACGTGCCGGGCTTGTATGAGTTGTGCAGACTGTCAAGGATAAGAAATGGAAAGTGCATAAAGCCAAGTGTCATTTCCATAAAAAGAACTCTCATGTTTGAGGAAAAATCTATCAGAAAGGGGTGTCAAGACAGATCCTGCAAAATGCAAATCATTCTATGAATGACTGATTTGGAAAAAAAAAAAAAAAGTAAGGTAAAATAAACTTGGAAAGGTTTTTTGGGGCAAGACGATCTTTTTCAACAAAGCAAATTTAACAAAATATATATTAAAAAGTATTGATTTGATTGGAGAATTAAATCGGGCAGAACAGTTGAAATAATAGAAAAAAATCTTTACTTATGAGCCTCCTAAGAGATTGTATTTTTCCAGGCAGTTAGAAAATTTTCTATAGATACTAGAAAAGGAATCTGGAAATAGTGTTTTTATAAAGAATAACTCTGAGCAGTGACCTGAACCATATTCAGATTAAATGCACAATTCTGATTGTACCCACTAAGGACTGGCTGTACTGTGAGATATTGCCTATAAAGATGTTCAGTTATTTCTATTCAAGGACTGAGTGATCTCGAACTTTTTATAATTATTCCAGGTAGAGTCAGGATAAAGCACTTTTAGCTTCTGGCTAATTTTGCAACCATGGCATATGCCTAGAATTGGCTACTGCAGTCTGTGGTCCATGCTACATTTTTCCAATTCAAAAAAACTAAGTTGTGTTTAAGCAGCATGCAAAATGCCTGTAAAAGATGGCAAGTCTCCTAAAAAGTAGATGCGCTGTGAACTCATTTCTGAAGACAAGAATGGCGCTTAAATCTCATCACAAAGAAAAGAAAGGAGCAGCAAAAAGTGAGGGAATAAGAGAGAGATGCACAAAGCAGTTTTGATGACACTTAAATGCCCACCTGCTATTTTATGCATTTAAATCTGTAAAAAGTGTCTTTAGGACCTCTGTTTAAATCCTGGTTGATCCCAAAAGCCCTTCCCTTATTTGCAGATGTTTAGGGTTGTCCAGGATCCCTATAATTCTTCTGTCACTCATTCCGTAAGTACCCCAGTCTCAACAGCGCTCAGCAATATGTATTTTGTGTCTTCAACATCCCTAGTAGGCTTGGCTCCCTACAAAACACAATCAGAGGTGATTCTTGGTAGAGTGTGCAAGACTATGGTCCAACACTGTGCAAGACTAAGGTTCAGTTTCTTTTTTGTCAATAGCAATTATTGGAACTCCATGACTGCGGAGGGTGGCACGATCCTCTGACTACTGGGCATCATGACCTCTTCTCCGAAGCTGTTGCCTAATATGCAAAAGTTTTAGCCCGAAACCTATTATCACTTAGTAGTTCAGCCTTGGAGGGGAATATACACTCTCTTGGGAGGGTAAAAACTTCACGCTGAACCTTGTTACAACACACTTTATTATTCTTATTGACTGTAGGAATTACGACATTGAGAGCAAGGCCACCTCTTCCCCCAGAGCCAAGCTTCGCTGCAGTAGCTGAACGGAGGCGCAGTTCCTTCACTGCGTCTTTCAGGATCAAACTCCTTCAATAGCCTGTCCCTTTTCTACAACAGCAGTTCGCTTCCTGAGTGCCTGGCAAATTCTGCATTTAACTTAACACAAAAACTTAAGAAAAACTTAGGGATAAAGAGAAGAGAGGTGTGAGAGAGGTAAGCACAGGGGTAGTTTTGCCAAACTGATGTGACTTTGGAGATTACGATTTTGTTAAGAGAATGCTCTTGTGCCCTCCTCTAGGGACCATCCAAAGAGGTTCACTACCTAACCCAAATCTAAGAAGTGTTCATTAGTCCGATGGTAAACTCACCAAATCCAAACCACCACATTATACGAGAGAACTAAGGTTTACAATTACTAGTTCCCAAAATCCTATATAGCACTTGTGAATAAGGGAGAAGGTCGTGCCAAACTCTATAGGCTTCCACAGCTAATGCATTAAACAATCGACATTTACTGAATGTTTTTCCATGCTGTAAAACAAAGCTGTGAACCTGCTGTTTACTAAAATTGCAGGATGCTTTTCTATCAAGTTGCTTTTCCATTACATTATGCACTGTGATTTATATTGCTAGCTCTGCTGGATTGTGAATATTGCCATGGAGGGTTATCTGAAACATGCAGTTCATAAAAGGATTTGTGGGTGCATGCTACTGTGTCTGGGAAACATCCTTTCCTTATCTGATTGCTTGGTGCTAGTAAAGATATAATCTAAATAAAAGATAATATAAGTATTTTAGTGAGATAATTTCTAGTTATCAGAATTTCTAGTCATCAGGATATTTTTTTTCCAATTCATGAGAAAAGTCTGAAAAATCAAAACCAAAATGGAGTTTTAAATACTGTTACACCTATTTCATATGATAATACCTTTTTTTTTTTTTTTTTTTTTTTTTTACAAACAAAACATTTTGGCCTTATCACATCAATTATCTATAATAGAATTGTTTTGAAGTAATTGAATAAAAAGTTTTCATGTTTTCTATAACACAGAAAAAATAGATTTTTAACTCTCCATATATTTTAAATTTAAGCACATTCTGAAATGTAAAATTCCATTTGCCAAACAGTTCTACTAATGGACTAATTTTTAAATACTGATGGCTGCAATTGTGCTTTTCCAGTGAACTCCTGATGTATGTTCCCAAATACTCCTTAGCTGTAGCTTTCTTATATACACATTTGTTCCTGTTTTCATGCTCCCTTCTCTTCATTCCTTTTCTCCTCAACTACTGTTCGGACTTTGCTAGTTTATTTGATGAAACATTGTTAAGACAGATATTGCTGTCTTAAGAAAATAAAAGGTATCTTGGTAGGTTGCACACTGGCAAATCAAGTCATTAGAGTAACGAGTGCTGCTGGATGTTTACCAGTATCCATTTCATCTTAAGTGAAAATACTAATTTAGCAGAAAAGGACGGTGCCACTCGTAGTTGCAGCTCTTTGCTAGGTTTTTTCAAAGAGAACAACTGCTGGCAGGTCACCAACACAGAGAGCCCTGAACTGTCCCAAATTGGTCTGAAATTTCAACAATGATGCAAATATCTGCAATGGAAAAGGATAAACTTTTCAGCCTCAACGTTTTTGTATCGTCATTGCCGGGACACTCTGCTAACAGAATGTACCAGCCACTTAGATGCCCTCGTGCTCTCATCTGTCTCCTAGTTTTTCAAATGTGGCTGCTCAGCTGTTTACTCTTTCATATCAAAAAATTATTGTCAGCATTTATTTTGTCTCTATTGACCATAAGCTCTCAAACACCTTTTTCTTTCCCCAGCACTCAAATGGGGTCTCTATTGACTGAACTCGTTGCATTACTGTATCCCTCCTTTCATTTGAGTCCTGATGCAGGGGGCTGGCAAAGAGAAGTGCTGATTAGACAGTTGATGAAGCATCTTTGGTCTTGATTATGATCAGATAGAAAGTCTCCAGAAAATTTATTCAGTATGTGGAAGTAGTTTGTATAATGCCCCCAAGATATATGTCAGCCACCAAAGGAAACTTAGGTATCCACTTCTATCCATCCTCTGGTGGCTCTGCAGCCTTGCTGTTCTCACAGTGTGTGACGGTACCTTGAAGATTTGCTTGGGCTGGGGACGAATTGCATATATTTTCCTTTTTCATCGCTTATTTTGTATTCCCTCCTCAAATATCTTACATCAGATGAATTGATGCTTTTCAGCGTAACAAAAATTTAACAGGAGTGTCTAGATAAATGAGTTTTTTCACTTAAATTGGTGAGAAACTGTTTTGCTACTCTTTATTGCATACATCTATTATAGTCATAGAGTGGCAAGACACTTTTCCTCCTGAATGAAATGAGAAAAATTTCCGTCTTGGAAAAAAAAAAAAGCTTTTCTGATTTCCATCTAGGTAATGGTTTTAAACATTTTTTCAGACTGTCACAAATAATTTTTTCGTTGTGTAGTATGTGGATAAAAACACCTATTTCATGAGATTCTTGATACATAATATACTTGCTGTACAGACTAAAAGAAAAATTATTTATTTTTCCCTTCTAAATTGTAGAAGATAAACATTCTCTCACCTGTAGAATGTAAATATATTTTACATTAATTGAATAATGTTTTATTTTTTATACTTCTGCATTGGAAAGGAGCAAAATCAATTTTATGATGTGATTGCATTTAGAGGGAGAAATAGAGCAAAAGAGTCAGATTATATACAGGAAATATATATATATGTATTTTCTTTCTTACCATAAATACCATCATTTTATTCATCTGAAATAATCAATTTGTAGAATTTGTAGGAAACCTACCAAGAAGCATTAAAACACTTCACAATAAAGACAAACCAGGAACAGAAGGAAAATAAAGAAAATATCAAATATCAAAAGAAATACTTAGCTAAACAGCATAGAAATAACCATCCTACTCAGAAAGAAATCAATTTCCAGTCAGTAGGAGGAGAATGAAAAAAAATAAGAGGGTGACAAACAAAATCAAGAGGACAGAACACAATGAGCAAGCAAAGATGAATCTCTCTAAATAAACAATGTTTGTACCCACCAAGCGTTGGGTACAGATGTAATCACGGATACGCCATCAAGTCAAAAGTTTAAAAGTCACTACACCTGTGAAACCTGAGAAAATAAACTGAATAGATCAAACTGATTTCATCAAACTGAACTTTTGCTCTTGAAAGATTTGTTTTCTTTGGCTCATTGTAAGCAAAGTGTGCACTTTTAAACTAAAAGTAATTTCAAGACTTCGGTACAAGTAATGCATTAAAATATAAAGAATCATAATAAAAATAAGTTGTTCCTAATACTCTTTTTTCCAAAAATGTGTTTAATTACAATTATTTACCTATTAGTCAAACAGAACTGTGTTCACTTGAAGATGTTTATAGAATTTCCTTATTTTTGTTATGACATAAAATAAGCAAATAAATGTATGGGTCATGTGGTGATATATAACCATACCCTTCATCCCTGAAGCATGAGATAACAGAAAACTCACTATAGGGATTTGGATTCACAAACTGTTGTGGGCTTAGCTCTGTCGAATCCTTCCATATAAACCAGCACAGTGAATAAATAATATCTGATATATTACAGTATCTCTGTGCTGCTGAATCAAAGAGAAGTCAAACGGGACCCTTGACCATCCATCCTGCTTGGGTGTTAATTCATTCTTTTGCTTTGTTTTGGACCACTCCAACCATCTCCATCAAAATATATTTGTTCAAGAGAGCTCCAGGACGCTGAATGTACAAGTTTAGCAAAGCTGTGGATTGAACTTAGCAGACAAGGACCCAGCAGATGAGAATGCAGAAATACCTACACTCTAGATGTGTTTAGAAAGGAATTTTCTGAGTTAGATTCTTCCCTGAATCTCTCCCTGAAGGAATCCATCACGGGTGTGATTCCTCTCAGCCAGCCTGAGGTGTCTTAGATAACTACATCTAAGTTAGTTTTCTAGACCTATAGCTAATAGGGAGTACCAGATACTTGCAGAGTTCAAGCCATCTGACTCGTTTAGAAGAGAAAAGTCACTCCCCAAAAGTATCTGTTTCTTCTTATTATCTGTAAAAAGAGTCTAGAAGATTAACTCAGGAGGAAGGACATAGCATTAACTCCACTCTAACCAGCTAGAGATATAAATGCTTCAATTTCCCTGGTAATTCATCATTCCTATAATATTTTCACAACCTAGGAATAAGCTGCCTTAGTATAAATCCCATGGATACATTTTGTCCATTACATTTATTCAATACCAAGATAAATCAATGTGTATTTTCTTTCGCATATAAGCCCATTATAGAAAATAAAGACAAGGTAGAGTCTCATCCTAAAAAATCTTGCCATGAAGACATAGCTTTACACATTGATTTGTTAAAAAACATGATGTGATCTTGCTCCATCTATTCTGTGCCGGGATGACAGTCCCTTTGGTGCTGAATCCGATAAATGTGGACTCAGTGCCAGCTGTGCCAGGACAACCATAGTAAGGAAAGTTACAGAAATCTGTCATTAGCAATAAGACAATCTGCAGCAGAACTGAACTTGCACACGTTGTGTTTGATAATACATAAGAAGCAGAAAATGGCTCTGGAGAGCCCCAGAAAAAAAAAAAAAAAAAAAGAAAAATGTGTTTGAAAGCCCAAAAAAAAAAAAAAAAAAAAAAAAAAAAAAAAAAAGGAGCAGACAGATGTGCTGAATCTTGTCTAATGCAAATGGATTTAGGCCAGGAAAAGTAAACAGAAAAAAAAAGGAAGAGAAGAAGAAAGAAAAAGAAAACAAATGAAGATCTAGGTCACTGGGTTTATATTTTACTGAAACTGGAAAATTACAGCAATTCCTAATTTCTCCCTCCATCTTTCCATCCAATATTCATATAGTCAATGCAGGTAACCATTTAGACATGTACACAGAATATAAGTATATATGTTGACTACATCCCTTTTATTACATTTTGTAGATTTCTCTTTTCTCCTTCTCACCTAAAAAAGCATAAAGATGAGATATCATACCATACTAGATGATACCGTAGCAATACACAACTTAATACTTCCTAAAGTCTACTGACTGGATGCTCTTACATTATTTCTGGTTTCAATTTTTTCTGTGATGATGAACTGTCAGGCTTGGCTTTTGGCTCTCAAAATTGTAACAACTTCATTAATGTGGACTGTGATCCTTGTCACGTCTTAAAAAATAATTTGTTTAATTTCACTGCTGCTTTTCATTAATTCTGAGTTGGTGGAGGTGAGGGTGGCAGCTTTTCAGTATTTCTTTTCTTCAGACTGGTCACTGCAAGGATACCTGAGTATCTAGCAATGACTGGCACACACTGTTGTCAGAAGTATTTCAATGCATTTCTGCCCTGAAAACTTCATGCTATTAAAATTTCCTGTCAAATTACAGTTGTCTGTATTTCCCCACATACATGTCCCAGTTAAAGAGCTTTTTTCAGCATAAAAATTATCTGATTTGTTTCAGTCTTTTAGGATCATTTCCAGAATTCCCTGATTAGACTATGGCCAATGAAACCAGAAAATGCTATTAAACAAATCAGCAAAAAAAAAGAGAAACTCCATGAGATGGACATTGTGTACATCTTACTTACTGCTGTTTAGATTTAACCGTGCATCAGAAATACAGTCTCATTTTTTTAAAGACGCTTAGATAGCATAATAGACAACTTGCATATATCTAATATGCATAGAAATTTAAATGTCCCAGCATGATCCTGATTGAATTCCAACCTGTGCGCGTACCCTCCATCTAACAAAATCTCTCCTGCAGACTCCGCTCCATGGTCTGATGGACCTATTAGCACTTTTGCTCTCTATTTCCAAGTTGCAGCATTTGGGTATTACTACAGGGCTGAGGAGCCTCGCAGTTGTAATGGAGATCCTGGCTGCTCTGTACTTTGGCAATCATTCCTTTAGTTCTGCTCTGTCACTAAATAAGCAAATTGGTATGGCAACGTTTTGATGGCGATTTCTCTATATTGTACTGTCCAGCTTCTCTCCAGGCCACTTCAGTTTTGAACAGTTTAGAGGCAAAGTCAACCCTGGAAAATAAAGTTTCAGAAAGCAATTTTTGTTAATGCTAAGTGTACTTAGTCACTTTTTATTTTTTTCCTTTTTTTCTTTTCTTTTCACTGGGATGACTTTCTAGGTTCCTGCTTTGCATTCATGAGCATTTCAGCATGCTGGGAACAGAGACAAGTTCCTAGGAGAGCTTGATTTGCTAGATCTTCTCAGGCTGTCCTTTTCTCATTCCAACTTAAACTGAGTGTGATTGATTGAACTGTGATCCCCAACTGCAACGATACTAATCTAGTGGTTAAAGCCCAGGTTATACAGTCATCCCAGGCTTAAAGGGCTTGCCCAAGAAGTGAAGCAGCTAGATTCTAGGAGCACCTCAGCCAGCAGATTGATGATTCTGAGATGATTCTGTGGATGGGTGTGCTGATACCTTTCTTTCGGAGCTGCTCTGACGGGCATAGTTAAGGCAAACAGAGTTATGAATTCCTATCCTTGGACTGGGGTGGCTGTGGGACACCAGGTCACCTCATGGCCACTCTCCACTGAAGAGCTGGACACCTTTCCTACCTTGCTGACAGCCAAGTGTTTCTACTGAGTGTCTGTCCTAGCAACACTGCGGAGAGTGGGTAGTTTCTGTTTTGTTGCTCCTACCTGATACGATGACACACTTTTCAGATCCGGGAAGAATGGGCCTGCTGCCAGAGAGGGCAATGGAAGTGGCAAGGCTACTGTGACACCTATGCTGCTGTTTCCTCTCTGTGGACAGAGGTGTCGCACACAAAGTAGGAGGCCTGGGATGGCAGGGAAACGGCAGGATATATTGGGTTGCTTTACCACTGCCTGTCTCTCATCCCCACTCTGAGAAGTTTGTTGCAGGTCAGACGCTTTGTGCTTCTGCATCATCCCCATGTCATCTCGATGTTCATGTGATAGTTCTCTGATTCTGTTGACTATTCTCACATCTGTATACATGATAGGTTGTTTTTTTCTCTTCCTTTGAGCACATTTTTTCCCCAAAAGCCTTTTTAGCTGTTAAATGCCTTTTCTCTCCTCGGCTTGCTGTTTCCTGCTTTCGGTGTCAAGTATACTGACTTTCCACGTGTGAATGACAGTGGTTTGCCCTTATTCAGAAAAAAAAAAAACCTTAACATTTATTTCATCCATTTCTTTATGAAAAGTGACTCAAAACAGAGTACAAAACTCAATTTTATAAGCACAAGAAAGTAAGGATAGTCATGCTGTGTCAGATGAAAGCTATATCTAGCCCAGCCTGCTATCTATTGGCCGACACTGTCCAATGGTCAGGGAAAAAAATATAAAGAAAAAGCAGCTGAGAACATAGTAGTCGAGGAGGGAACAGAAATGTGGACAATAGTAAAATAAGTACTAGCAAAATGTTTGGAAGGAGCTTTCACACGTGTTCGAAAAATCTTCCTACCTTTAAATAAAAATGTGAGCAAGAAGTAGCCCTGGGTACTTCCCAGGTTAGGGGTTAACCGAACACGGTTCTCAGATGTCGGGGCAGGAGTAAAATACCAGAGGAAAAGTGACATCTGCCCCCAAGAGAGAGCCACCTGCCTCAGCCTGCTCAGTGTGTTTGGGCCCCTCTAAGGAAACGTCTTGCTTGATGGTTTCTCGTTTCTGTTTTATTTCGCTCTTCCCTTAACATGACTAAATTTGAATAATTTATTTATTTTATATATTTATTGAATAATTTGTTTAATATGTCTATTATACTTTTATTTTTCAGAAAGTCGAGTGCTGTGGAAAGCTGTGGGCAGGTTGGATCTGAAAAGGTCATTAGCACAGGGGCTGTAGGGAGAATTTCTGAGTCTCTTGCCCCATCCTATCCCCTTCTCATCCTTAATCTTGCTCTCTTTTAGCCTGGGAGAGCACACGCTCACTTACTGCAGCCTAATCGCTCCTTTCTAGTCCCCTCTCCTCCTCCTTTGTGCCTTCAGTAGATTCAAGGATCAAGGTCTAGATATTTCTCTTAGGTTGTTGAACTTTAGTGAATATGAACAAAACTGAACACAGCCAACATGGTTTTTGTTTTAAGTGATAGCCAACAGAAAACTTCCTCTGGCTCAAAAGTTCAAAGGCTGTTTTCAGAGACGGAGAATTCAAGCTTTCCCATCCTGGCTGTCTGGATATATATTTTATACCACGGAAATAAAAAAGAATAGCTATGAATACTTTTGCAGTCAAATCCCTCATTTGAGGGATAATTTTGATAGTTGTCTTATGAAAGAGAGTCTGGAATATCTGTGAAATATAAATAAAGCAGGGGGAAAAAAAAGAAAAATTGTGAATTTCATATCTACTTTCAGTAATTTTCATAAAAAATCTACTTCCTTCTTTTCCTTCAACTCCTTCTTCCAGCTTCTTTCTGAGATCAAAAAAAAAAAAAAAAAGGTATTCATTTCTTCAGGTAAAAACTCAAACACTTAAGAGATTTGCTTGGTTGCTTTTCTTTTTTTTTTTTAATTCTTCTTCAATGTGTTTTATGAGCAAGTCAATATTTATTTTGCTCTTCTTTCTCTTCCTGAATAATGCCAGAGGTTTGACATCCAGTAAGTCTTTTCTCAAACAGATACAGATACAGATACAGATAATTGAGGGCCTGAGTCAGCAAGTTCATAGATTTAAGTTAAAACACGTGTTCAGATTCACCCCTGTGCAGCAAAGTCCTCAAACTGCCTAGGTCACCCACTGCTGAATCAGAGCCACACAACTCCATGAGGCATACCGGGATTTCAGATTACTCACATCAATGCACATCATTTTGTATTTGTCAGCATAGAAACGCACCTGTTAAAATATAAGGGAAGAAATCCTCGAGCTTTGTATCAGGAACATAAAAGACTCTGGGAAGATTTTTTTTTTAAACAGAATATATTTTTTAATATTTCTCCTTATAAAACGCACATTAAGAAAGTTGAGTACGTAAAAAAACCAACCCTGTTTGTCTACCTCTAACCACTTTTAAATCGATGCTTAAATCTATTTGGGCTTCCATAGGAGTTATGGGGCAACAAAAAGGGCCTCTGAGACGCATAGTTGAAAGATCTGCAAGGGAATTTAGCTAAATGTTACGGCACCAGTCCTAAAGGTATGCTTTTATAATACGCTCTGCCGTTCTGATTAGATGTCTGCTTGCTTATAAAATGTGCAGGAAAGACGGGATCCACAAAGGCATTGCTTGACCTAACCACCTCAGGAAATGTTAAAGTCAAGCACATGCCTTAAGCCTTGTCCTTACTCTAGGATTTTGGGTTAGAGGAGATGCCTTCTTCCGCTTGGGATTCACCGCTCTAAAGCCCTGAGTTACAACCGCCGATTACAACCTAAAGAAAGGGCCTTTTTCCAGCTGTTGGATAATGAAGAACCTGAGAAATGTGCGTCTAGTTCTCTTTGACACGTGGGGCTGCAATCTCACCGCTCCCAGGGGTGGTTCTACATGCTCCCCAGTCAGAGCTTTCCATTCGCCCTTGGTAATTAAGCAATCACTGGGAGAGAGGGAAACCGAGCAGTGCTTGACAGTCATCCCCCCCACTGAGGAAGAAGAAGCTGGGTTCCAGTTCGTGAACCAGTGTATGTATTTAATACTAAGTAATCATTACAGCAGTGACTGGAATCCAGATCTCCCTTTTTTCCCAGGTGACTGCCTTAAGTACCAGGCTCTTTCTCTCTACTGAAAAGCTTGTTCTTTCGCTAGCTTAATGAATATTTAATCGCTCTCTGTGAAGTGGAACATCACATCTCACAAGGAGAGATTGTGAGCAGCCAACCCCAGAAAATCTACTAGCCTGATGCTTAGAACATTTCGGTGAGAGAGATGCAGTTCCAAATCCCTAACAAAAAGGAACGAATTGGATCAGAGTTTTCTACCTTAAATGAAGGCAAGTTCACAGACTTTGCTTAAAGCCTATGCTCCATTCTATGGTTATGCAACAAACGCAGAAGGACTTGGCATCCCCTGTCATCTGCAGGGGCACAGTCCCATCAATATACATCATTTTGCATATACAATCAGTGAGTTGGAAAAAATAAGTTAAAAACATCCATAAAACAAATAATATAAATCCAGACAGAATTTATGTGAGACTTTTGAGATAAATTGCTGGATCAGCCCCATAGCTAGAGGAACATTTTCTCTGAAAATCACAAAATTGCATAGGTATGTGCTACATATAATGGATGAGGATTTAGAGTACTATCAGATTGTCCAGAAGCAGATTTTAATAATGAAATATTGTTCTACTTGGGCTACTTGGGCACAGACTCAAGGAAGTATATCATCTCCCAGTTCTTTATAGGAATTAGGAAAATTAAGAACATTAATTAGACAGTCACAGAGTACTTAAATTGGATGCTTAGGCTTCTTAATTGATTAGTGAAGATAGCTGGGCTCTCCCAAAGAGCAGCCCAGAGGATTTACCTGCTGAGAGCAAATTCACTTAGAGCTAGTTATTAGGAATCATTAACCTCAGAATATATCTGTATTGCTACCTATCTGAATCCATATTACTATACCACTACACATGAAGCTGAGGCACTGACATTCAGAGTTTAGTTCAACTGTCTAAACATAGGCATCTAAAGCTATACAAGACGTTGCTGAGCAGACCTCCCATCCTCCAATTGCCACATCAGAGGAATAAAGGTTTCCCATGTATCCTTTTTCATACCCATCCATTCCACAGCCTGATAAACCACGGGTATTTCAAACAGCACTGAGGATTTTGAAGAGGGCAAGTGAATCAAGCCTTGAGCAAGAGATTCAGCACCAGACCACAGAAACATAAATTTAGGTGTTTGCATGTAGGTGTCTAGTAAATTAGATGTCTAAGTGAACGGAGTTCATGGGCCACTGCATAAGCTCTTCATGGGTCTCCCTTTGGATCTGTGTTAGATCTTAAAGCGTATATCTCAGATAAGCTAATGTGTCTCAAAAAGCACTTGATGGCAGCAAGTGGAAAACTGAATCCAGCATCTACCCAATACCAGCAACAGAGTCTAGAAAACCATTTAGATAACCAAATACATCAAACAAACATCCAAAATATTTAGCTGAGGAAAAATACCTGGAAGAGTGTGTTTTGTATAATGATTGCAATCAGTTATGGTAGAATAACATTGCACAATAGAATATTTCTGGGAGCAGAAGTGCATGCTTAAGGAACTGCTCCACAAGTCTAGTGGTTAGAGTGGTTAGAGTATTCTTAGAAGAAAAGAAAACCTAGAAAGTGAATCACAGAATCACAGAATGGTTGAGGTTGGAAGGAACCTCTAGAGATCATCTAGTCCAACCCTCCTGCTCAAGTTGGGACACCTAGAGCACGTGGCACAGGCAGGTTTTGAAGATCTCCTGATAACATTTTTTAAAATGCTTACCTATTTTCTTTTAGGTAATTATTGATTGAAATGAATAAAAATTTAAAAAATAAAAATAAAAAAAAAACAAGGGAAGTGGCCATTTTCTGAGGAATTCCCAAAGAGCATCCTAGCTATGCTACTCATCTCTAACAGGAGAGAATGTAGTCTGTGCTGACCTGACAGTGTCACAGGTAGGGTATTTATGAAGCTGAAGCAGCTTCAGCTTGAAATGTCGGAACTCAAATCCTGAACAAGTATCCTAATGTTTAGGTTTTCATAGGGAAATAAAATTTTTAAAAAATAAAATAAAGAAAAAAAAAAAAACAGCAGCACCTACTCCAGCAATCTTTCAACAATCACACTAGACATTTGTAGATTGATAAGGTCCCTTGTTCTGACGTCTGGCAAGAAGAAACTATGATGAGTTTGAGGCCCAGAAGCATTAGTGCCTTAGTCATAACTAGCAGTTTATGCTTCTAAATCCTAAATTGCCTATCTTCCCAATAAAATCCTAAGGATGAACAGGTTTTAGGAATGTAAATTAATACGTGGGCCCTCCAGGATGAGGCAGCACTGGCCTAAAAGTTAAAGCACTAAATACTGGACTCCAAAGACAGGATTCAGCTGACCTGGCAGTGTAGAACCTGACCATCGACAGCATAAAAGTCCACAGATGGGTTGGCCACGATAGAGAAACAGACACTGCAGGGGTACGAGTCATCTCTCTGTAAAATCAATGTCTGGAGCAGGTTAGCTAGGGACACTTTCTCCTAAATATAGCATCTAGTGCCACTCCAGATGACACGGGATATCATACCTGGCCTCAGCTGCACTTTGGGAAGTATATAGGCCCAGTTATCTGCCAGTCCCACATATCCTGTAGGTGTCTTAGAAACCCTACAGCCACTTCCACGGCACTCAGCATCTCTGTAAGAAACGCAGCCAAGCTCTTTGAGCCTGCTAACCCAATGAATATAGTCACCGATCACTATTTAGTCAGAGATGTCTGCATTGACACTTATAAAAGATATTTATATTGTCAGGGGGTAATAACATATTTAACAGTATCACCTAGTGTGATTAAGGGAGAACTCTTCCTAGAAAAAGTAAAACTATATGTATTTCATTCCAGAATGTTTTAAAGTTCAACATTTAAAACCTAGCTCTTCAGTCATTTTGAAAAATAAGCATCATACAAAGCTCTTTCAAAAAGGGAAATAAAAATCATCTGTATACTCATTAAGTATTAATACTGCAAAGTAAACCATAAAAACACACAGTTTTACCTTAAACCAACAATGTTATAATTTTTTCATTTTTGTGCTAACTGTACAACATTATTATGAATAAACAACTACAATAAATCTTTCACCCCAAAGTCATTATCAAATACTATTTTTAGATACATTATTTTCTATTGTCTTTAAAACAGGTACAAAAGTTGAGTGTATAAGTGATACATAAAGGAACTCCAGCAATTAATAGGTCAGAGTTAAGGTTTACATATTGTAGTGATATATCCTTACTGTTTGAGATTTCTATCAGATGGCTGATGAAACCACAGCAATGTCACAAGAGGGAAAGCTTCATTCTCCCTGTCTTTAACCCTCTAAAATCGGAGAGAGGAGCACACACCATAGACCAGCGATTCATCCTACCTACTTGAGATACCAGACCAGGGATGGACTGAACTTCCCCCAGACGTTTATCTCTATCCATCTCCATTTCACCTCTTTGCATTGATAACTAGCTCAGATTCAAGATTTGGGTTGTCTAAAGGTAACTGAAGCAAATCCCCACTCCCCTCCATCCCTCAAGGAGTTATTCTGGCCTAAAGGAGATATCCTTTGTCCTACCCTCACACTCATTTTCTGTTGCTGTTTTCTCACTGCCTCTCATCAGAGCTGCCTATCATGACCTCTAGCAGTTACTTTGACTTTGCTAATACATGCACTCAGGGAAACCACCCCTAACTCCCAGGCCTAGTGGTATAGCGCAGTATCATGCTGATCAGGTCTAGCCTCCTCAAGGTAACAGAGCACTGGGGCTTTGATTTTGTCCTCGCCCTGTACAGTCTTCATCGAACCTTAAGTCAAATTCTGGAGTGAGAGGAGGGGAGAAGAAGGGAAGACATGCTCTGTTTAAAGCATCTGAAACATAACATGAGCAGTGCCCATCAAAGTAATTTTTTATGGAGACATAAGTAGCAAAGATTTAAAAGACATTTTGCTATTGACTGCAGGGAAAATGGGACACTTCTCCTTTCTAACTTCTTTTCTCTCTTTTCCTTCCTCCTTCCCTCAGGGCAAAGAAAACAAGACAAGTCTTTGAAAAGTCAATTAAAACTCCTAGCACAACATCCCCAGCCCACCAATGTGTTGTTCATTTCAAATGAATCACTCTAAGTAAGTCATCTATGAAGCCCCATATCTGCAGTCAAAGCAAATTCCTGAATGGATGGACTCCTGTATTTCCAAGTTTTTTAGAGGCATAGGGGAAAGCCGTGTGAGACCTGGTCACAGAGGATGAGACAAGGTTGAACAGCTCTCCACAGCTGGTTAACTAGCCCAAGTTTGTGGTCTGTGCTGTCACTGAAGCAGTGAAAAGGACACTTCCCAAAAGGCATTCAGCTCATCTATCAGAGCCAGCTCTCTCCAGATAAAACAAATCACGATCTAGAAATGCCTGCAAATTGACGGACAGTAGCAGGAATCTAGTTTATAGCTTAAACTAGACAGCTCCCCTTTTTTTGCATTAAACTTAAATGAGATGAATAATACTATTTAACATATAACCTATCAACCATTTTCTCTGGTTGCAAGGATCACCATTCTGTGGTGACTAATATACATAACATTGACACCCAGCTCGACATATATATTTTATATATATGAAATCAGTCAGCGCATGGATTGCATCAGAATTCCGTTTGGATCATTAATTGCAACATGATCCTTGGGGTCTCAAACTTGCAAATGCCTTCGTGGTGATGGCAATCTATCACACTCGTTCTGATGCTGGGTGAAAAACCCTTCTGTGGTCACGTACAAAACACTGGGTAGAACAGTACCCAATCTAAGGGACAAAACACAGTGAAAAGAAAGGGACAAAACAGTGAAAAGAATATCTGTGATGCCAGTACATGTAGTGGTTACTCCATTAAAAAGTGAAGAATGGGACAGGGGAATGAGCTGAGTAAGCTACATATTGAAAGACAAGGTGAAAAGGCTAATGGTCAGACAGGGTAAGGAGTTTCATCACCTCTAGACTGTACCATAGAAACTTTCTTTGGGATCAGTGGGCCTTTTAGACTGAAACACGTTTCAGACTGAATTTGAAGGAAAGCTGCAGTTTGATCGTGTTGATTATTGTCCATTGCAAATTGTATGGAGACCACCAAGCTCATTTCACATCAGATTGTGGAAAGAATTAAAATTTGGATACTGGGGATGAAATGCTATTTTTTTATCCACGGTACTAAAGAGGTCATTTCTTTTTCACTATATAAACACTCTGAAGGTAAAGACTGTGAGGGCGGTAGAAATATATTGCAAATATCAAGGTTACCAAAAGCCACAGAGAAATGTTTGGTATTATCTGAAGGGGAGATAGAAAGAGTAACATGGAATTTTTATTGATGCAACAATCGTTAACCATAACAATGTCACTTTTATTTGCTTTAACGGAGCAACTGATTGTATTTTGGTGATTGTCATTATGTTTACCAAAGCTGTTTGACAGGTTGGTAAGTTTGCCATCAAGGAGAATACAGATACATGTATGTGCATGTGTGCGTTTAAGCATGTGTGCTGGGAAACATGTTTTACGCTTTAGGATTCTCATGTTATAAAATAGTTTCTGCGTATTTACCAAATATTTTTAATATGTATTTTAAGACCACTTGGGATTGCTAAGACTCAGGATTATGCCACATTAGCAACTGCTAGGGACTCTTACTTCAGGCAGTCCTAACAGAAATCTATAAGACTCCCAGAGAATGAATTAAATGGGCAGAATCTGATCCAAAAAGCTATTTCTGCAGATCATTGTGAAATATTATTTGTATTTTCAGTCTTCTACAGAGGTTGTTGTTGTCCCTTCTGTCTCCTGCAGAGTCTGTGGTTTGTCCTAGCCTTTATCGTTGACCCCTTATATAAAGCCACCTCTTTGGAAGTCTAAATCCATCAACCACATAACAGCAACTATTCACATCATTTTTCAATATCAATGGTCATAAATTCTATACTGGGTAGGCAACTTTAACTGGAAAATTGAAAGGGACTATTTAAAACTGAAATAAATAAGCAGGAAGCAAGTAACTGTGAATCATTAGAACAGTTGAGGAAAAAAATAAACAGAAAACAAGTAACTGAAAAAGCAAGGATAAAATTAAACAGTAATGATGATTTATAGTAAGATACTCTGAGACATGACAGAAGTCTCAGTACACCAAAAGGAAAATCTTGTTTGCTCAAATTATTTGTTTCTTCTGTCTAATGAATGTAATTCTAATATACAAGTGATAACACTGGCATTTCTTTGAAATGTTGATTCAGTTTAATTATGAAAATCACCAAGGTATTTTCTGGCTGCTGCATCACTCCCTGTACTAAGATTAATCACATCAACATCATTCATTTAATCTTCAAAGAGGAAGCAGTTGTCCACAAAAGCCTTCAAATAGCTTCATTAGTGCAATTTTTCAGACTCAAACACTTAGCTGGCAGCATATGATTGAGAGTAAGGAAGGTCATTATATTCATCTGTTTCCTAATCCTTTTTTTTTTAATCATTCCTACATTTTTATATGGATACATGTAAGCTCTGCATTCTCGCCCTTTGTTTTGGACAACCAAATCATGCACAGTTCAAATACAGAAAAAATAATTGGTGACTCTCATTCTTTACTTGATTAGCAACAGGATGAGTTTGAGACAGAAAACGCTCCTCTCCAGAGCCCAGGACTGATTTAACATACAGATTGTTTTTGTCACCAATCACTAACACAAAAGATCTTAAAATGTGTTTACTTAAACATGCAATCAGGGTTAAATAGGTAAGATACGGAGCAATACGCCTAATGTTTTCAGTGGCAGGCTGAGACCTATTAACAATGTTTTAGAGCATAAAGATAAGCCCAACCTCTCCCTAATATTAATATTTAATTACATGCTAAGAGCATCATCCCCTTCAGTCTCCCATGGACGCTGAAAAGACCTTCCCTGTTACTGCTCGATGTTGCTTAAAAACTTTACTAACACAACCCTGTGCAACTGCATGAAATCATGATGCCCAGTGTCCAATTAGCTGATGCTGCAGTACAGCTTAAATTTTCAAAAAATATGGTATTGCAACCCAAAAAAAATTCACGCAGAGCATGGCAGCACGCTGCCAGGTCCGCAATCACAACATGGTCCAGCATAATTATCCTATTTGCAGCACTCCAAAATGAACCACTGATCAAAATGTACTTAGCTCTAATACTGCGGAGCAGAACTACTGGGTTAGAATTGAAGCTTTATAAACCCAAAGACTTTAATAAAGTTTCCACTAGCACTAACTTTCTATCAACACTTCTAGGCCTGCAGTTGTTGGTGAGTTGTGCAAAAATCAATCAGAAAAAAAGAAAAAGAAGAAAAAAAACTAGACTTGAAATGTGAGGTAGCAAATGTATATTTTAATCAAGTAAACCATTTAAAGGAATTTTTAAAATTCTTCCTTTTTATTTTAGATGAGAAGAAAGGTCGATTTACATTCAATAAAAACACTTGGACAAAAAAAATCGGGAATGGGTCTTATGGTTGCAGTGAAATGCTGTGATTGCAAAAACAAACATTCAGAAGCTCTATAAAATGATGGAAAAAATGTGTTTGAACCACAGATTTATTAATGACTGGATTTAGCTTAAAGACAGGATAGTCCCACAGCTACAAGGCTATATACTTCAGTTATCACTTTATTTCACCTAAATGCCTAAATTCCTTTCTACGGTATATAAATGACACTCATGCTCCATCCTTGGTTTACAGAGCTAAAATGAATTGCTGTAGAATAGAACCAGTAAAGAACACAGACTTCACGTAAGTCTTCATAGTGGGGTGCTCGCTGCCCCAGGATGAATTTACCTTCATTGTGATTGCACTTAAAAATATATAAATAAATAAAAAGGTAATATCTATATTCTCACAAGTAGTCTTATTATCTATTGTGTATGTCACACCTTCCCCTTTCTACAGGTAGGAGTCCCCTAACTCCTGTGCAGGCTGAAGGCCAAAGAGGGGCATCTTATTCTATATGTGCAGATAAAGTTAATCGTATAGCAAAACGAGTCTGCAAACAAGGCTCCACTCCTTGAGCTATTCTGTGAAAACTGGTGGACAAATTTCCTTTGGGAGGTCCTGGGCTACGGGCGAGTCACGCAAGGGGACGCCTGAATGCTGGCAAGACCCAGAGCTATAGGTGTGGAAATCACTCCATTTAGGGGCAAAGGACTGGATGGCATCCTGGAGCTCCGGAAGAAGAGTCACAGCAGCAGGTGCCACAGCTGAAGTGACATAGAAGCAGCAAGATTTTGTCTTCATTGGTATTTATAAGGCAAATGCTCCTGGACATTTTAAACCACAATACACCAGGCTTAGTTCAAGGGGTTGACTACAGTATATTTATTGCTACTCCACTATATTTATCAGGTCTTTCCTTCCAGGAGCTGATAACTTCCGTGAAATATTTTCTTTGAGAAAAACAGCAAGTCTGAAGCTTGGTCCTCTGCACTTTTTAAAAACTTTCCGTGCATTGCTTTTAGATCTGACCACTGGATCTCAGCAGGATGATGCCACGCGGTTTCAAGGTGTGTGCAACAAGGTAATCCATCCCCACAATTCGTCCTACTTCATTGGAATTCTTGGGAACTGTTACATAAAGTAAGCTCTTTTCTACCTGTACCTTCCCTCTGCAGGATATGGGGAGAAAAATACAGTACTCTTAAGCAGGGGTCTCTTAGAAGAGGAATGGCTGTACATCCCTCCCATCACTCTTTCCACAGAAGCACCTACTGCCGTAGCTTGATATTTTAAAATCAGCATGTTTCTAATAACTTTGCCTTAAAAAGGTTACGCTCCTTGGCTCTGCCCCTCATACTTTCTTTACTCTTTTACTCAGACCGTCTTTCCCTAGGGAATCCAAAAACTTGTAGGCATCTATCAAGCCTTAAAAGAGTGAAAATTCTTCAAACAGGCATTGCAGTGACAAAGGTAGTTATTAGACACTACTGTTCTTTCTTTCCCTCATTAAACTCTTGCTCCTGATAGAATTAAATGCTGAGGCCAGCCAAGAAACATGATGCAAGTGCTGCTTCAGTTAATAGGCAAAAATGTGAAAATAAAGCTAATCGCAGAAAGAATTTCCAATTAAGCTGCCTCACTTCATCTACTAACCTGCATAGGTCCATTTATTTAGTTTTCTCTTTGTTTTAGCCTTTGAGTCTTTGTTAATAAACTGGGAACAGGGCCCTGATGAATGACAATGTGAACCAAAAATCAAGCAAAGGCTTATTTATGTCTAAAAAGTTGACTACACAAAGATGGTTAATCTGTAACCCACAACAACTAAAGTGAAGACAAATATATTTAGATCACGCTGAAAACACAGTGGGATTCACCTCTCCAAGGTCTTTTTTTTTCCCTGATTTTTCTTTTTTTTTTTTTTCGTATTAACAATACACAGGGCTTCAATCAGAATTGGTACCAAGTGAAAAACCTTCTTCACAGAGCATGAAGAAGTAGAGATTCACCTTTCTGACCACCTCCTTTCCTGTCTTCTATATATCCTCATAAAATATTTACTCTGCTTCTGAATGACCACTCTGATTATCCTTAGACTCCTTTTCAGATTCCCTGATGATGTCATGGAAATGTTAAACCCATTATGCTAAGCTAGGACCTCCATCTACTGTGACCCCTTGGCACAAGCTTCTGAGGACAGCACGATTCTTCTACATAAAAGTTAGGCTTCCTTCAGGTCATCAATAGGCGGACTTACTTATAATACATCAGCACTTCAGTCAACACTAATAAAATTTAAGCAAGACCATGCAAAAAAAGAAAAGTACAAATCCATTCTGCATTTGCAATAAAGTGATTAAAGGGTCTATTAAAAGCTGCAGTTATTTCCTATTGGAAAATAAGCATTTGTATTATTTCGTAGGTCCACCCTGTAGGTAATACAAGGCATTCCTTTTCATTAAGCTATTAGGGAAGTGATTAGTGACTAGCACCCTGCTCTAATTATCTTTAATGTAGTGTTTCAAATTGATCATGCATAATGCAATTAGAAATCATAATTAAATTAATTTATATTGATTTAAGCCTTTATAAGTTGTTAATAACTATGGCCCATTACATTAATTCCTCCAAGCCAACATTAATATTTTCAATATGCTGAATTATTTCCCTTTCTTTCCCCCCTTCCCCGTCCTGGGTGTTTCATTAAGGAGTCAGCAAGGGAGAGCTGCCACACGAAGCTCACCGGAGAGCTCCCAGGGAGCCCTCGTGTCTCCAGCTCCTCCCGGGGCCGGAGCGGCACCAAGGCCCTTGGAGAGAAGATGCTGGTGAGGGGGGCACCAACGGGCAGATGTCAGAGCAGGAGCTCTGAGGATGAGGGCAACCATCTCTCTTCCCATGGAGGCTTAAAGGTCCTGGCGGCCGGTAGAGAGGGAAGCTCGAGGGAAGGGAGTCAAAAAACACGTGGGAGCGGGGCAATAGCAATATTATTAGTAGTAATGGCAATAGTATTGGTAGTAGTAGCCATAGTATTGGTAGTAATAGGAGTGGTAATGGCAACGGCAATAGCAAAAGTAATAGTATTGGTAGTTATAGTAATAGCAGTAGTGGTAGCAATGGCAGTAACGGTAGTAACAGCAGCGGCCAAAACAGCAGGCGGCTCCGCCGGGAGCGGTGGCTCTGCCCTGGCCCGGCCCGGCCCGACGGGGCGGTCCCGGGACCCACCCGCCCTTTCCGCCGCCTCCCCCGTTCCTGACCTTGTTTCTTCTCCCCGTCCCGTCCCCTTCCAACCCGAAGGTCCCTCGAGGAGGAGGTTACTTCCCCACGCCCCAGTGAGACGCCTGCGACGTGGCCCCCTTTCAAAAGAAGCCGGCACGAAAATAAAGGCAGGATATTCCCCCCCGCACCGGGAATATAGCGCGGGATATCGCGGGTCAGGCAGCTCTTCGGACTGCCATTCCCAGTCTGGCACCATCCAGTCCGAAATACCCCAGGATCCGCCTAAGTTTCCCACTACGAGGAAATCTTGCAGTAGCGGGGTTGACAAATTATTTAAGAAAGCCATTTATGCTTAAATAGCATTTCTCGTGAAATAAAGCCAGGCTTCACAGAGCAGGATTGGGGTGGAGAGGTATGAATTCTATTATATGTACAATTTAATCACGGGGTATTTAAAATAGACATTTCCATCTAAAATCCAATCAGAAATCAACACAGCACCTCGAGGCATTAAGATGATCATCTCCATTTTGCATTTGTAAACTGGTAGGAATAAATGTGGCTTGTGGATACCAAGAGGTCAAGTACGGCTGCTCAAATATTTTTCTTACAAAATGACGGATTTATTAGACAAATAAGTAGCCCGGCTGATGCAAAACCCCCAGTGATTGAATTTTGACGTTGAGTCAACAACAACTCGAACTACATCAGTGCTCCAAGATTTAGTTATGATGGTAGAGATTACTGAACAAACAGGAGGCAGAAATGAATACAGATTTCCTAGGATCTGCCCCTGGCACCCTCTTCTTGACATTCCCCTCCATATGCTATCCCTATTCACACCGTATTCTAATTAAAGGACTGGGCTGCGCCTCCTAATTTTGCAAGAACTTTTAAATAATTAGTCTGGTGTGTGTGTTAAAAGGGAGAGCCCCAGACATAAGGGGATTGCGGTCCCTTTAGGATCTCTCCCCGGCTTTGCAGTTACCACAGACCCTTCCGCGAGGAAGAATGGGAAACGCCACTGGTTTAATTGCAAATAACAATAATAAATAATTTTTTTTTTTTTAAAAAAGGATATGAGCTCTGATTTAACTGCTCCATCTAGCACGACAGACGCTTTTTGCAGTCATTTCCAGCCCATTCAAACAGGGTGGATTCGCTGGGGTATTTTGCCTCCCACTACTCTCCCCCCCCTTTTTTTTTTCCTTTTGGCGAGGGGATGATTTGGGATGATTTTTCTTTCCCCCTTCTGTTGGAAAGGACGCGAAGGTCCAGCATTCCCGGGAAAAATCTTTTCGCGGAGCCAAATCGCCTGCGAAGCGCCGTTGGGCTGCAACCTATACAAATATATATATATACATATATATATACACATTTATGAGGGGTTTGGAGGTGCGGGAGACGCCTNGAATAAAAAATATACAAATATATATATATATATATATATATATATATACACATGTATGAGGGGTTTGGAAGTGTGGGAGACGCCTCTGTCCTGCTCCCTCTCTCCAGCGTTTGGGAGCGTCGCTTTTCCGTCTCTCCAGCGTTTGGGAGCGTCGCTTTTACTTGCTAATCACGGAAGGGGCGCTTAAATAATTGAGAGTACGTTTAAGCGTCAAGCAGCCACTTCCTCATCTTTTTCGGGGGAGAAAAAAAAAAAACGGACTAATCCGCACCTGCTGTGAGAGCCTCTTTTATATATTTATTTATTTATTCTGGATATTACTTCCACTCCAAGATGGACCTGATGGCTCCAATCACACTTGAGCCTTGTGGAATCCACACCCTCCCTTTCCCAGATTTTTTTTTTGTTATTATTATTTGGTTCTCCGCGGGTATCAACTTTTCCTCCACGGGAAAACAAAGTGGGAGAGGACAAATCTGGGTAGATATCATTTATCTGAATATATGTGCATACATATATACATATATGGGTATATGAGAAGCATTTTGGAAATTCCAGGTTCTGCAAATTTGCCCCTCTCCCCTCTTCTTTTTTTTTTTTTTTTTTGTTTCTTTTGCTTTTGCTGTATCTCTCATAGATGTACAGAAAAGCGTATGTGTGCTAGCACTGCCACGATGATCTGGATTATAATTTAATCGCGGATGGTTAGAGAGAGGGATTTTCATGCAGAGTCTCTCCCATGTAGCACTTGGGGAGAAGCTGTTTAATTAGCCTTTCTCCTGCTGTTTATTTTCATGGCCGAGGTTTTTTGCACTGGGTAGAAGCTTCTCAGAGTATCGGCGAAGATAATTCCAGATTTATATTTCTGTAACCTACTTAGGATGCAAAAAAAAAAAAAAATGCTGTCAAATTAAAGTGAGTCCCCCTGTCTTGCCTGCTCCCAGCAAATAACTTGCAGCACCTAATAAATCCAGATGGAGTTCCTCATATAGCCCGGTGCAGAAATAATTATTGTCCTGGCTTGTTTCATGTCAGAGGCCTCTTCGGCTCATCTGTCATGAAACCAATTTCACTTTATTTACATCCATTTGCTAGTTTAATTACTGTGCTGATGAATAGCCTGAAGGAATTAAGTTACGAGTCTTTGGAAACCTAAAACGACAGATATATGGGTTACCTTTTAAATGGAAAAAGGAAGCTATGGGTGGCGTGTGCACCAAAATTTAAAGGTAGTAAGACCCTAGCTAGGTGGAAATGCAGAATATCTGACATTCAGCCCGCGCTTTAGCTCTGTGTTGATACAAAGTGCTGCTCGGGAAGGCTTTCCTGGGTTTTGCAGGTTAAATGCAGTCTGTATTAAAAGGAAACCTTCCCGAAGACGGGTGCCAGGTTCAGATCCAAGCACAGATGCACTCATTATTTTTCCATCCCCTGAAAGGCAGAGCGGGGGGAGGAAGGTCAGAAAATAAGCCTGTCTTTAAAACCGACTTCAACGTAAGCTACTCAATGTACTGTACATCGCAATCAATAGGTTTACTGTACTATACCTGCCACCTCGGAAACTCTCTCAAACGCTTCTTCGCTCCAGCTTGTCTCCCTGTGATAGACTGCGCCAACAGAGGGAATTTTAATGAGCTAGATGTTGGGATTTTTTTTAATGTAATGTAAACCAGGATTAAAAAACAAAATAAAATCGAAGTTTCTCCGCGCGTTGCTGCTCCCTGAACCAGCCGCTGTCCCAGCCCTTCCCGCGGCCGTTTCGGTCCGTGTCCCGCGCCCGCGGAGCGGGAGGCAGCGCGGGGGGAGCAGCCGCCCGCGCAGCCTGCGCGGGGCTGCGCCCTGCGCCCTCTCCCTCCGCTCCACGCCTTGTCAACCCTCCGCGTCTGCTTTTTTTTTTTTAAACTAACTTGAAGTTTCAGAACTTTATATAGTACGTCAGGAAAAAAAAAAAAAAAAGAAAAAGAAAAGGGAAAGAAAAAAAAAAAAAGGAAGCCGATAAAACCCCATCAGCCTCGGGGTTTCGCTGGGGGTGTTGATGCCCGGGCTGGGTCTCGACGTGCCACCCAGGCGCTGCTCAGCAGCACCGAGGTGCAGCCCGTGTGACCCGGGCGTGTGTGGATGTCATGCCAACCTGGGGGAAAACACACGCAAAGAGCCGCCCTGACGCCCGGGAGCGCCTTCCCAAGCCTTAAAGAGCTGCCCTGAGGCCCGGGAGCACTTCCCGAGCCTCCGCTTCAGACACTTGGGCGCATCTTTGTTTGCCCCGAGCCGCTCGAGCTCGGACGGGCCCGCTGGTCCCGCGCGCGGCGCTGCTGAGAGACGCCGGAACCGGCCGTGGGCGGGAGGTCACGGGCCCCTCCGCCCCGGTACCGGGCAGGGCCCTGCGGGCCGCCGCGCTCCAGACCGGGCAGGGAGAGGGGGCGACGAAGGGGCTGGATCCGGGGGGGCGGGCGGGGGGCCCCCCTTTGCCGCAGTCCCTTCCAGCCGACCCCTCGGCCGAGGGAAACGCGGTGCCCCCCGCGGCGGGACGAGCTGCTCCCGCAAACGGGGCTCCCAGCTGCGCGCTGGAGGCACCCGGGGTCTTTATGGCTGAGAGAGCTGCGAGGCGAAAGTACCCGGGAAAATGGAAGGGCGAGGGGGTGGGAAGGAGGGGGGCATTAAAAGCTCGTTTTTCCCTTCTCCCCATCGCTCTCTCTCCTCCCCCCGCCTCCGCCTTTGATTAATAGATCCATGTGGCGACCGGCCCGACATATGGCGTGCGCGGCAGCTTGCGAGGCGACCGCGGGCATCGCCCGCGGCCATTAACATATTAGAGGCTGCTGCGCGGGAGGGCTGCGCGCCGCGCACCGCCCGCGCCCCCGCGGCCGCCCCTCTGCACAGGCAATAATAACCCCGACCCCAGCCCCTCGCGGGGCTCCGCGGGCGCGGAGCCGCCGGAGCGAAATCCGCCGCTCCCCGCGCCAGCCCCGCGCAAGCGGCGTCGCTTCGGAAAAGCACGGCCCTGGTTATTTATTTATTTATGCATTTGTGCGCTCATTCGTTTATTTATTCATTTATTTATTTATTTTCCGCCCAGCCAGGCCGGAAAATAAATAAATAAATAAACAAACAGACAAATAAAGGATGCTACAAATAATGATAATGACAATAATAATAATAATAATAATTAATTTTACTACGCGGAAATTGCCGTGCGTGGAAGGCGGTCACATTTTAAATAAATAAATAAATAAGCAAAAAAATAAATAAATAAAAATGTAGAGCCAGCTCGCAGAGCAGAAAAGCCTTTTTCTTTCTTCTGCCCCCACCTTTATTTTTTCCCCCCTCTCGCATAACGGAAAGTTGGGAAACTCTTCCCATCTCCCGCGCCTGCTGCCGCGGGCGAGGGGAGCCGGTGGCTGCCGCGCTGACTGCGGCCGGGAGCTGCGTTGCACAAAGCGGGGGCTGAGGACGGGGTTTGTTTAATCCGTTTGGAGGGTTTTGACGGAAGCATAAATCACCGCCTGCACTTCGCCTTTTAGTCCCCCGTAGATAGCTGCCCTAGCTCGTTTGAACTTTGTTCTGGCTGTTTTGTTGGGAAATAAGCGCTAACACTAGATTAAACGTTTCAGGTAGCTTCGTCGTCTGATTTCAGGAAAATAGTGTTAATAAGGGAGCTTTGATGTCGCTTTACTTTCAGACTGCATGCCTTAAGGCAGAAAAACGCATAAAGGTAGCTGGGAAAGTAAATTGCCAGGAGCGAACAGCACCCCCACCCTCTTTCAAAATCCCGTAAGTGGCTCCTGGCTCCCACATCAAACCGGTCCCGCCACGCGGAGCAGCGCGGGGGGGCCGCAGGTCGCCTCGCCTGGCACAAATCCCTCAAATCCCTCATTTCAGCGCGCACAGGCGCGGTGCGGGCGCCTCTGCTTACGCGAGTGCACCCTGCTCCTGTCGGTGGCTAAAGAGCACTAAGGTGCCGTTGACTCATTGCCAGAGCTACCCTCCACCCCCTCCTTTTTTTTTTTTTTTTTCTTCTTGTTGCCCTGAATAAAAATATAAGACTTCCTGTTGGTGGGAACTAGACATTTTCGGTGAGCAGTAAAAGCCGACGCAGCTTGAATAGAGAACCGCGTGTCTCCGGGAACCCCAAAACTGCCCGGAATTATTTAAAAAATAAATAAAGTTGGGTCTGCACGCTGCCCGTTTGCACATTTCGGGGCTTCGGCAGCTCCTGCGCTGCTCCCGGTCCCTCCGTGCGCGTTTCCTCGCGCCCGCGCAGCCCGTCCCGCGCCGGGCGCCTCTCCCTGCGCGCTCGGCCGCGCGCGGGGCCGCCCCGCGGGGCAACGGCGCCCACGGAGCCCACGGAGCCCGCGGAGCCCGCGGACACCGGGGCTGCCTCCCGCCGCGCTTCCCTGGGGCAGGAATTGCGGTTCCTTTCCAGGCACCCGCGGCTTCGCCTCCCGCCAGTCTCCTCCTTTTCCTCCCCTCTCTCCCTCCATCTCCCACTTCCCCCCCCTCCTTTTTTTCTTTTTTTTTTTCCTAGCACCGCTTTAATAAAGTCACATAAGTGATAGAAATTAACATAAATCATTATTAGTTATTAGGATTTGCTCTAAATTACTCGGAGAATATAACGCCAAACCCCATCTGCCACTCCTGCTCTCGCAGCGATAGATTGCAGATAAAATAAATGTCCTTACCCCATTAGAAATGTTCCTGTCTCTGTAGCCAAAAGCCAAACAAAAGCAATAAATACCGGCCTTTTTTCTCTCCACTATTCAGCTGTGACTGTTTTCATCAGCTCTTCCTCTAGAAAAGCTCGATAGCTGCCTGAAAATATTGCATTTTATATCACCAAAGGGCGATTAATATTGCATTAACTGTATTTAACATTTTTTAAGCGCGAGTAATCTGAAATGAGTAAGTTTCTGTTACTAAATACAGGGGATGTCAGAGCCGGTGAGAACAGCTTAAAATATCTGTATAAACAGATTATTTGTTTCATACTTTGTATTTTTATAATGTTATGGTATAGTGTGCTGTGTTTGAAGTAGAAGAAGCCATGCTAATGGTCTGTTTAAAGTATTCTGACACTGTCTGGAGACATCCAAGTCTCTGCCTTCATTAAATGTTTATTGTCAACACTTCAGCGGAAAAAAAGAAAGTCTCGTGTAAGTGAATTTCCACTGCTGGATGCTGTCAACACTTTGTTTCATTCTGATCCGCGTGTACAAAAGTTTGTATACATTAAGCCGGAGTGAAGAGAGGCAGGGATTTGGTGCGATATATAAGGAACCAACTTTTGGCAGTAATTCGGTTAACGCAGGGACCGCCGTGCAGGACGCAGTTGTGGATAGGGGCGCGCTGGCTTCTTTTGGGCACCTCCTGTACGGAGATGTGTTCGCGTTGACTTGCCAAATCCCCTCGGCGAGAAACAGCTTTTCCCGTTGAATAATGCTAATAATAAAAATAAAAAGCACCCAGATTTGGCATATTTTAGCTTTGGCTTGCACCTTTCTGGCTGTTTTCTCTTCCCCGGGCCACGCGTGCCCCTCCGCACCTCTTGGCACCTCCGTTTTCGCAGCGTTTGCGGCCGTTCCCACCGTTTTGGGGACAACCAGGAGGGGAGCTCAACCTTGCCACACGAGGAGCCCGTTTGGAGAATTTGCTCAGGACTCCGCTGCGAAACATCAGCGGGGAGACACCATTTACGCTCAGCATAGCGACTCTTTTTTAGCGTTTAATTTTCATGCGACGCCTTTTAGATACTTTGCTCCTTGGAGCTATAAGCGTCTGATAACATCGGATTTCTTTTTTTTTTTTTTTTTTTTTTTTTTTTTTTCTCCTTCTTTTTCTTCTCCTTTCCCACCACCCTTCCCGCTCAAGTGCCGCNTCTCCCCGCCGCTTCCCTCTCCCTTCCCAACACACATCCCGCACGAGGGCCGCGTGATGGGGATGCCCGCGCAGCCGCTGCGCGCCCGCAGCCCCTGCAAGGGCGAGGGGCGCTTGCGAGGCGGCGGTTTCACGCAGAAAAGCCGCTTTTCTAGACCAACTTTCAAGCCCTGCGTGCGACTCACGGCCCTCCGTGCCCCTTCCCTTCCCTTCGCCGCCTGCTTGGCCAGGGTGCGGGGAGAGCGGGGTTTTGCCCCCGCGCTCCCATCCCGGCTGCACCTGACCTATACCTCCACCCCGCGCCTCCTCCCAAGCGCAGTCGCCTTCAGGTGGCAAAGGAAAAAGTGGGAGGGGGGGAAGTGTTTCCCAAAAGCGGAAGAGGAAGGAGGGAAGGAGGGGAAAAGAAGGGGGGGTTGGTGCCGCACGCCTCCCATCAAGCTGCCTCGACAACAATTACTGAAGTTTTTAATTAGCCTCTTGTTCTAATTCATTTTATTAATTTTCCAAATCTCAGCCCATGAATTATTCACGGAGGCTCCGTAATTGTGTTTGCAGCGCCCGGGCGCGGCCGCGCAGCTGGCACCGCTCCCGCCGACCCCGCTTTTAGCAGCCCTTAAATAACGCAATTACTGCGAGCGACGGGCCGCTCGCGCAGGTTCCCGTGCGGATTGCAGGTCTGCTGCTGATCTTTTCAGAAATCAATTAGGCTTTTCCTCCCCCAAGCCCCCCCCCCCCTCTTTGGAAGCAGCAGGTAAATATAATAAAGCCTTAAAAAATAGCGTCGCCTGGAAAGCGCGGCATAAATAACTGGAGGGGGGTCAGATCGTCTGGGAAATGCCGGGATATCGCAAGGCAGCAGCGCTGGTACCCAGCTCCCCGCGATCAAGTCCTTCCGAGTTACAAAAATTACCTTTGGACAAATCTGTCTCTCTTCGGGGGAGAGGGGGCACTGAGGGGTGGAAGGGGTGGTAGGAGCCGGGAAGCGAGGCACATCATAAATCATAAAACCAGCTCTGTAGGAGACGTCGTTCCCCTTCTGGGGAACCCTTTTTACTTGTTGAACGAGGACCGAATTAGTCTTAATATCACAGGAGAGTAGAAAATCAATAGGAGCTGGCAGTGGGTGTCTGTTACTCACTTATGACGGCCTAATGTGAGTTGAAAGCGATGGGAGAGCAAGTGCTAAAGAGACATTCCAGGAGTCGGAGCGGGTCTTGCGGGCTCGGGACGAGAGTAAAGCGGGAAGAGGCGTCAGGTAGAGGGGGGGAAAGGAAGGGAAGCGACGGTGCTGCCCAAGGTCCTCGGGAAGGTCGCGGCTGCTCCAGCGGCTGCAGGTGCTGAAGAGCCCGGAGGTCGCAGCCTCCCTCCGCCAAGGGTCCTCCTCGCTATCAGAAGGAAAATAATCTATATTATAAGAAATATGTATATATATTTGCTTGGTTTTGGTTTTCTTTTATTTTTTTCCCTCACCTAACTGGACTTCTCTGCACAGGCTGCTGCTGGGGTGGGAATAAACACGGATGATTTTCCTGCCTCTCCGTCTTTTCTTTTTTACTGTCTCCTTGGAAGCGAACGTTTTCACAGCTTTTAAGTTAGACCTTATGAACACGAATACAAACTTCTTTCCCTCTCTCTTTTTTATTTTTTTTTAATACATTTTATCTTGTTTTTTTTTTCTGAGCTATTTTTGCTGAGGCATTTATGAAAAAGGCCTCATCGGTATTTTTATGAAAGATTCAGGATCATCCAACAGAAAGCAGAACATTCCGGTTTTGCACAGTTTCCTACCATAACAAAAATAGGAAACCCTGCAAAGCTTTTATTTTCAGGATATGTTTTATTAACATATGCATTTTTTTTTCCTTTGTACTCGATAAGGATTGTACTTATTACAAAACAAGCTCCTCAACTTTTCAATACATACATGGGTCATTATCGTATAATACAGATGTGCTTGTAACATTTTAGTTGTTTGGGGCGGATGGAAAAAAAAAACAACATTTGTAATTATTTTTATTTGCTTATTCCTGACTCTCCAAAAAAAAAAAAAAAAANGATATCCGGTAATACTTTTCTATAAAATAATATTTTTACAAATGCATTTATTAAAAATTCTGATGACATTTCAAGTTAATAACAACAGAAACAAGTCATTTTCCGGTGGACGAGAGCTATATTTTTAAAAATACCTTTAGTGCTTATTTTTTTTTTAACATCAACAGTTGCTTAAAGTCACAGCTTTTTGAACGTATTATTCTTTTCTGAACATCACGTGTCTTGATTCACAGATTTACCGGTGAAATGAAAAAGAGTTGGCTAAAATATGTCTACAGAAGAAATAATCCCAGCTATTAAGTAACTTTTTACATTTGGCATCCGATCTAGTCACAGGTCATCAGAAATAGAAAGAGGTTCTTTGATCACTTGAAGCAGTAGGTGGCATCCTATACGTTCCTAATGAACAATTGCATTTACAACAGAAGGAGAGATCAGTTTATGATTTTTATATTTATTAACCCAAAATAAAAATAAAGTATTTTGTTACATAATTAAGTGCAATTAGGCCAGTCAGAATAACATATAAACCTGAAACCACCCAAGCTTTTCTTTTTCTTTATACATATCTTGTAGGTGCATAATCCTTTCCAGCAAACTGAAAAGAAATACTTCAGAAGTCCTTTTTAAATTTTTACTTTGATTTATATTCTGCAGTTATAGAATAAACTCCAAGAAACACACGCAGCTAATATATAGTTAATTTTATTCAGAGCACCGATTTTCACATAAGAGCTATCTCAAAGTAATGATTTCTGGATTTAGCAGAAAAATACATCTCTCACTATTTTCTTTTTTGGTAGAATTAGTCTTATCGTCTAACGGCTACACCTTGAATTTACCAGCCGTGTCTCGGGAAATAGATTTTTGTTTTTTTCTAATGCACCCAATAATAATAACTATTCTGTTTTCACGTTTGTTTTATTTGTAACTATGCTGGGACGTATCTCCCTGTTGTATTTTGGCGTACAGAAATATTTCTGATTGAAAGAAAAGTAATAAAGACACAACCCAGGAGAAAGCTCAGCAAACAGACATGGACAGGTAGATTATTCAGTGAGACATTTCAGGATCCACACGTGGTTGCAGTTTGTAACTTTTTTTTTTCCTTTGTGCATTAAAGAAAATATTTACAATCGGCTTCTTCACTTTTTTTTTTCTCTTTTTTTTTCCTCTTTTAATTCTAAATACAAGAACGTGACAAGAATGTTTGTGTTTTCGGTGAAAACAGGCAGTTAAACTGTGAAATTACACCATCCACAAAAGAGTCTACCAGAAGCTAGTCTATTTAGTGCTCAGTTTCAAAATGCATAGAATGTTTGCGCTGCAAACAATGATACACAAAATAATATTATTAATAATAATAAAATAAATAGTTAAATAAATAAATAATATCGAGACTTCATCGCGGATCTTTCTATGCTTTTTTTTTTTCCTTCCCCACCCTCCCAACCCCTTTCCTTTTAGGTCATGCATCATTTCAGTCTATTGTTTGTTTTGTTTTTAAAAGGAGGGTATTTTCTGGGCAGAAATTTCTTGCTAGCTAGAAGCACCGACAGTCACTCAGTAGCAGCCAGACCCAAAGCAACGTCTTGTGCACAGAGCTGCTGTTTTACCTATTGAGCTCCGAGTACTTCTTTTATCTATTTGTATTTTTTATTATTATTATATATTTCCAATTCACGAAACACCTTGGTTACTGTTAGCGTCGCTTTTTTTTTTTTTTTNTTTTTTTTTTACGGAATATCATCACCGCTTCCAAACCAGGAGACTATGATAGTGCAAACCGAACCACTCCCCCCGCCTCCAGCCCCAAAGCCGCCCTCTGCCTAACGTTTATTACTCACAATAAACGAGTTGCAACCCCAAAAGTGTCTCTTTTTTTTCTCTCTATTTTTTTTTCATTTTTTTCCCTCTTTTTCCCTTTCTCCCCAGCTTGTGCCCCCCGGACACCCTCGGAAACCGAAGCCCCCGCGCCCGGTCTCGCTGCTTCCCTCGGAGCCCGGGGCGCTGCCCCGAGCGGCGGCTCCGCTGGGTCCCCTATGGGGCCACCTGGGCATCTGCCCCACGGCTAAGGGGGCAGCGCGGCTACCTTGGCTGGCATCTCCCTCTGACACGGGGACTTGGCTTTAGGCAAAGCACGGGAAGGGGCAGGAACAAAGGGGTGCGAAGTAACTTTTGTTTCCCCCCCTTTTTTCCCACCTTATTCTTTTTTTCCCCCTTTATCTATCTAGGATTCCAGAGGCAGCAGCGGGGAGCAAAGCGGAGGATCCCCAGCTCCTCCTGCCCCAGCGGGGCCGGGGGGAGAAAGGCAGGAGCTGCGCATCCCCCTCCCCAGCCCGGCCCCCTGCACAGACAAGACCCATCGCCAAAGCCTCATTGGAAATAATAACAATTAAAACATTAATCATTTAAAAAAAAATCAAGGAAAAAAAAAGGGCGCGCGCACACACGCATAATAAATAAATAAATAAATGAATAAATAAATAACCCCTGCACCGAACCGTCGTCGTCCTCATCATCAAGCAAGGAGGGGGAGGAAAGAAAAAGCAATAATAATAATAATAATAATAAACTATAAGAAAGTAATGAGAGACCCCAACCGAAACAAAATGTAGCATCGTCACCAACAGTTTCACCTTCCGGGTTTGGAGGTTGGGTTTTTTTGTTTGTTTGTTTGTTTTTGTTTTGTTTCCCTTGTGAAAGTTGTGACTCGGGTTCCTCGGCGTGTGGCTGTCGCTGTCGCGGCGTTTCTCGGCGTGTGTCTGCGTGTTCCCGCTTGCGGTCGCTCTTTCTGCCGCGGCGGGTAGGGCAGAGGGGCGGGCGGGGGGACCCGGCTGCAGCAGTGACCCCCACGGGCTTCTGGAGCGTTTTTGCCTTCTCTCCTCCTCCTCCTCCTCGTGCGTGTCCCGGGGTCTTTTCGTCTCCATAATTTATAGCGTCCCCCCAGCTCCCCCTCCCGCCCCTCTCCGAGTCCGGGGTGATTTCGGCCCCGCCGCTCAGTCCGCGGGCGCCCGGCGGCCCCGGCCCCCCCGACGGCAGCAGCAGCAGCAGCGGGTCCGGGTCGCCCCTTCCTTCATCCCCCCGCGTCTCCCCAGCGCTCCCCGCCACCCCCCCAACACACACCTAGTAGGTGGCGGAAAATTTCATCCGTTTCTGCTTCTGTCTCTGGTTGCAAAACCAAACCCGCACCACGTTCTTTTTGAGGTCCAATTTCTCGGCGATGGCGGCGATCTTCTCGGAGGAGGGCCGCGGCTGCACGGCGAAGTAGGCCTCGAGGGAGCGCTTCTCCGGGGCGGCGATGGAAGTCCGCTTGCGCTTCTTCTCGCCCCCGTTGAAGAGCTCGGGCTTGTTCATTTTTTCCCTCTGGGCGCCCTCGGCCTCCTCGAGCCAGGCCTGCAGGATGGGCTTGAGGGCGATCATGTTGTTGTGCGAGAGCGTGAGCGACTCGAAGCGGCAGATGGTGCTCTGGCTGAGCGAGCCCACGCCGGGGATCTTGAGGTTGGCGAGCGCCGAGCCCACGTCGGCCTGGGTCACCCCCAGCTTGATGCGGCGCTGCTTGAAGCGCTCCGCGAAGGCCTCGAGCTCCCGCGGGTCCGTGTCCGAGTCGCACATGGAGGCCAGCCCGGCCGCCCCCACCACGGCCGCGGCCGAGGCCACCTGGCCCGCGGCTCCGTGGTGCGCGGCCACGAGCCCCGGGTGCGGCAGCGCCGAGGGCACGTTCATAGCGGCCGGGTGCGAGAGGTGGCCCAGGCCGTGCATGTGCGAGTGCGGGTGCGCCGAGCNGGCATGAGCGCCAGGGAGGGCGACGTGATGTGCTCGAGCAGGTCGCCGGGCTCGAGCGGCTGGTGGTGGTGGTGGTGGTGGTGGTGGTGGTGCGCCAGGGGCACGGTGGAGGTGGAGGTGCAGGGCACGCTGTTCATGGTGTGGTACGTGGCGTCCGGCTTGAACGGGTGGCTCTTGCCCTGCGACACGGCGATGTCGACGGCGGCCAGAGCCTCGGCCCGCGCCAGCAGCGTCTCATCGAGGCTGGCGAAGAGGTTGCTCTGCAGCTGCAAGGGGGGTAGGGAGGGGGGCACAAAACAGAGCGCGGGGGGCGAGGGGCGCAGGCGGGACGGGGCGAGCGGGGGGCAGGAGCCGCGCGGGATGGGCGCGAGCGGGGCGAAGTCGGGGGGTCGGTGCAGGCGGAATGAGGGTGCAAAGGGGGCACCGAGAGAAACCGCCGAGGAGGGGATGACAGAGGGGCGAGGGGAGAGAGGGAAGGGGCGGGAAGACGGGGTCGGTAGCAAGGAGAGGGAGCCGAAAAGGGAAGGGAGAAGGGAACAGCGGAAAGGGCAAGGAGCCGCGGGAGAGAATAGGAAAGGGGAGGAGGAGGGCGCGAACGGGACAAATAAATTGAGGAAAATAATAATAAAAATAAAAAGAGGACGGAAAGAAGAGAAAGGAAGAGAAGGAGGAGAATAAATGGATCTGTAACTCTCAGCTGGGGAATTGTATCAAACACCAGAGCACATAAAGCGCCTTCCTTTTCAGAGGCCGAGTCATAAAAATTAATACAGAAAGTGGATGAAGCCGGCGACTCGTGTGAACACCGCTTTCAAAAAAGATCACAGGCGCTCAGATGATTGCAGGGGAAGACATGAAAAAAACATTAAGCGCCGCTTGTCAAAATGTGCCTCGCAGCGGTTTTTTTATTAATGCACATACACATACATGCAGCATACGGGAAGGAGAGGAGAGAAAGAAAGAAGAGGGAAAGAAAGAGAGAGGGAGAGAAAGAAAGAAAGAAGGAAGCAAGGCGAAGAGCGGGCTGCGGCCGCCCGTCCCTTACCGGGGGGGTCGGTAGACACGCTCTCCTGATCGCCTCCGAGCTGGAGTGCAGCGAGGGGTACTTGTGCTCGGGGAGCGTGGGGTGCATGGCAAAATGCGGCTGCTTGCTGTTCATGGACATCATCTTGCAGGCTTGGCATGTAAATCCACAAACGCTCCTCAAGTGGCGGCGGCA
Organism: Crypturellus undulatus; assembly: GCA_013389825.1. Lineage (NCBI taxonomy): Eukaryota > Metazoa > Chordata > Aves > Tinamiformes > Tinamidae > Crypturellus > Crypturellus undulatus. Next base: position 775,278 of record VWPW01022506.1, read on the forward strand.
AAAAGTGCTCTCGGGGCGCTCTCCTTCCTCCTCTTCCTCCTCCTCCTCCTGCTGCCGCCGCCGCCGCCGCTGCTGCCGCCGCTGCTGCGCGGGCGGGGGCGGCCGGCGGAGCCTCTGCGGCCGCGGAGGC
>VWPW01022506.1:775654-803297 GCA_013389825.1 Crypturellus undulatus
TCCTCCTCCTCCTCCTCCTCCTCCTCCTCCTCCTGCCTTCCCTCCTCCTGATGCTGCTGCTGCCGCCGCCGCCTCCCCTCCCGCCGCCGCTCCCTGCCTCCGCGCGCCTTGTTGCATCTCCCGCGGCACCCGCCCGCCTCCTGCTCTTGTGGCGGGGCCGCTCCTAGAGCGGGGCCGCTCTTATAGCGGGGCCGCTCTTATAGCCGGGCCACTCCTATAGCGGGGCCGCTCCTCCAGCGGAGCCGAGCGCGCAACTTGTGGCTGCTGGAGCGCGCGCCCCTTGCGCGGGGCCCTGCGCGCCGAAGCACAAAGGGGGGTATTTATCTATCTATCTATTTACCTATCTATCTATCTATCTATCCATCTATCTATCTACCTATCTATCTATCTATTCTTTTCCTCCCCCACCCTCCTTTTTTTCAGTAGGAGTAGTGGTTGCTCTCCGCCTTGCGCGCTTCCTTGGGAGGATTATAAATCGCTTCCCTGAGAATAACCGGGCACGGGTAGTTGTTTGAAGCACTCGGAGCCTATTGATTTCCATACAATGTCATTCTCCACCCCGCACCCCTTCTTCCCTATAGTTTTACTGCAAATAATAGTGTGGCAGGCGCTGAGCACGGGCTCCAGCGTTTCCTGCTGCCCTCTGCTCCGCCGGCCCGGACAGACCCAAGTTTCACTCCGGCGGGGTCTGAAGCACAAAGCAAACACAAACAAAAGTCTTTCATTCTCCTCTTTCGTGCTTTCTTGCTTTCCTTTTATTGTTTTCTTTCTCTCTTTTTTGTTCTCTCTTTCTTTTGTTACCTGGGCGTTTTTTAATACAACAAGAATCTAAAGAAAGGAGTCGATTCTTCCTCATATATTTCCAGCCTGAAAAAAAAAAGAAAAAAAAAAAAAAGAGAGAGAGAGAGAATAAGACTCTGGGGAAAAGATCTTTCTCCTTTTCCTTCTTTTCTCTTTCTTCCCCCTTCCTCCTTTTTTTTTCCTTTTTTCTCTCTTTTTCCCTCTCTCTATCTCTTTTCTCTGCTTTATTCTTTGACTGCTTTTGCATTTGAATGATACTAGCAATATAAGAGCAACAGCAGAGTTACAGACTCGCCATGGGGTTATGCTCCAGAGTTAGAGTATATATATATATATATATGTATATATATATATATATGTATAATCTGCTTGTGAAGTTGTCATCGGTTGGGGGCCCCAGAGCCGAGTGAGAGATCCTGTTAATTTGCCCGCGGGATTAATGCGCCCTCTCCCCCTCCCCGCCATCCCGGTCCCACCTTGAATCCTGTCCCCCGGGGCGCGTCCCGCGGGAGCAGGCAGATGTCCCCGGCTGGTGGCAGCCGCGCAGAGGCCGCGGGTGCCCGGGTGGCTGCGGTGACAGCCCCGTTTCCAGCCGGGAGCGCGTCGGAATCGGCGCTTTGCTCCCGGGCGCCTCCTCTGCGCGCAGCGACGGCCCCCGCGCAGCTCCCGGGTGAATCCCACGGTTTCTCCGCGAGGCTCTCCCAGTTTCATCCCGGGAAGGATGACTGGCAATTACTCTTGCGAAGGGGAGCCAGGTCTCCGTCCATTACCGCCTCCCCGGGGAGCGCTGGATGCAGCCTCATCTCCGAGGGGGGTCAGCCCGAGACTGAAACATGCTGGGCTGAGGCGCAGAAGGCGTCTTATTTATGGAAATCTTTGCATCAGGGCGGCCGAATAGGACTTCCTATGGGTTTTTGTTTTAAAACGACTTACTATGGCTATCTCTAAACTACTGTGCCTTGTAATCAGCAAAACAGAAAACATCTACTGGGGTAGGAGGGGAAGAAATCGGGAGAGAGCACTGCGATTTGCCAAGTAGCTCAGAGGCGAACCAGCTCCAGGGAAAATAAATAAATAAATAAATAGACACATGCATACATAAGTAAACAGGGAGCACCCAGGCAGCTGCCTTCACCTGCTGCCCAGTGGCCGCGGCGAGGAGCCCGCAGCCCCCGGCCGGAGCAGGGGACGGGGACGGAGCCCGGCCGGGCAGACGGGCAGGGGGCGAGAGGCGCTTGCCCCTCTCCGAGGGGCGCTCTGTGTCCCCGGCCCCTCGGCCGCGATGGGGCTGCTGGTCTCCAACCAGCTCCCCCCGTGGCTCCCAGGGCCTGCGGCAGCTCCAGGACTTTTCAAACCATCCCGTTTATTTAAGCGCTTCATTTTCTCCTGCCAAAGGCAGAATCTATCGGCCACCCCTTTTCTGTGCCCAGCACCACGTGCAGGGCGAGGAGTTTCGGGGCTACCAGTGCGGCCGTGACCTCGTGGGTTTCCCTCTTCCAGGCACCTCCGGACGGTTTCGGGCTCTCCTGCCTGCTTTCCCCGAGTGCCTCCCGGAGCGGGACAGCCCGCAGCTCTGGACTCCTTCCTTCTTTATTTTACTAATATGTTGCAAAGAGATGATATTCACAGCAGTTCTTCAAGTTGAGATCCTCTCCCACTCATGTATTTATTTATTTATTTATTCATTCATTTTCCTGTTTTCTCCAGCTTAAGACCCTCTACGAGACCGATCCTCCCCCGCGGCCCGGCCGCTCCCGCAGCGCCGGCCCCCCAGGGCCAGCCCCGCTCGTCGCCAGCCCCGCTCGTCGCCAGCCCCGACTCCAGGCGCCGCCGGGAAGCGGCAGCTGGATCCAGGCAGAGCCGCGCACGGGCCTCGCCGCAGATTTGTATCTAAGTGCTCGCTCTTACTTCTGTTCCTGCGTCCAGCCCCATGGGTACTGGTGGTGGTCCCCTTGCTGCCCTCGCGGGCCGCACGAGCATGTGGCAGCCCCGCTCCTGTGGCTGAGGATGCTCAATAAAACGAGGGACGCACGTAGACATATATAATGCATTTACTTGTCTCCAGGAGTTTTCTTCGGCTTCGGATGCAAGAAATAGGCAGATTTCCTTAATTGACTGAATCGCCTATCTCGGGAAAGTAATAAAGTAACCCCTTATTCCCACAGTGAAATGGTTTATAAATTAATTACTGTAACCTATTGTATTTGATTTCTCTTTTTAGGATTCCCCAAAGATGAATATGCTAACGCCTGGGATATTGAGTTATTAACGTCTCATCATAGTTTGAGAAAAAAGGGGGGGAAAGAGTCAATGTGGAGCTTATAGAACCGCTCACACTAAACCTTCTGGATATTTTTATTTCACTAAACCTCAGCTTTACACATTTTAGTCGTGGTATTTGTCCTACCCCAAGTGTCAGCGACAGCACTAAGAGAAAACCTACAGAACATGTGTTATTTGGTGAAGTTCACAGAAAGTCAATATCCCATTTAGTGTAAAAGCTGTTTTCCCTTTAGATGATAAAAAATCAACCTTAAAAAAAAAGAAAAAAATAAAACCTTTGGGGTGAATGCACAAAAAGTATTTCCATGTCCTAATGAGGACTTTCCTTACATCAGCAAAGACCTGCTAATTACTGATGTACAAGCTGCAATAATTGCTTTTGCAGCCAAAGTGTAGAGTGTTGTCATATTAAAAATTGAAACGCTTGATGGTGATTTCAGTCCCCAGGTGGTTCCCGACGTCCCCCCTTTCGGGAAAGCGAGGAGGCTGGAGGAGCTCGGCAAAAGTCCAGCGGATTCAAAAAAAAAAAAAAAAAAAAAAAAAANAAAAAAAAAAAAAAAAAAAGTTGGAAGTTTCCCGTTCTTTCTTCGGAGAGATGCGGGACGCGGAGGGATCCGGCCCGCGCTGGGTCCCAGCCTCCCACCCGGGTCCCAGTCTCCCACGCGGGTCCCCGCCTGCCCGTCCCGAGCGCGAAGCTCCTGCTGGTTTCCACGCGCGGCCGCGGCCGGCGCCTCTCTGTGCTCCCGGCCGGCCGCCCCGCAGAGGGGCTCGCGGCTCCGTCCCGCGTGTCCCGCGCCCGGGATCCCGAGTCCTCGCTCCGAGCCCTGCTCGGCTGCCAAAACCCGCAGCGGAGCCCTCGCCCGCCCAGCCCCGCACAAATCAAAGCGCGTTCCGAGGGGCTGGGAAGTAGTTGCCTTGTCATGTAACACATTGCCCTGATTTATTATAAAATTTTAACGAAATCATGCATATTTTAACAGCCTTTAATCACTGCATGAAAATTTAATTCATGAACTGTAGCGCGTTTAAATAAATGAAGTGTTAATTCATTAGGATTAATTAATTTGTTAAAGGATTGTGTGCAAGGTTAAGGTGGAAGAAAAACTCTTTGTTAGTTTCGCGTCTTAATCACCGGGTTTTGCGAACAGCGAAGCGAGCGGGGGGGCGCGAAGGGGGTTTCTGTGCCCGGGATGAGCCCGGCGAGGCAGACAGGAGGCCGCCGAGCGCCGCACGGACCGGGCCGGCGAGGAGGGAAACCCGAGCACCTTGTGCCGCTCGGGACGTGGCGAGGGGGCAGATGGATGCGTTTAGTCCCAGCCCGGCCCGAGGAGGGAGTCCCGGTGAGGAGGAGCAGCGCAGCCTTCCTCCCCTCAGCGCTAAAACTTCTCCCCGCCGCAGCCGGAGCCCGGGCGCGAGGGGAAGGTTAATTCTATTATTTCCGGGCAGTTTGGGATTGTCGGGAAAACCTTCCCGGAGCCCCCGGCCCTCCGCGCGGTCCCAGCGCATCTCGGCTCTGCGGGAGCTGCGGCCGGACACGGCGCTCGGCGAAACTGACACGGCGGGGAGTGAAAGTGACACGGGAGGGGTGAAAGTGACACGGGAGGGGTGAAAGTGACACGGGAGCGGGGTGAGACTGGCCCGTCTGGCACCCGTTGGGTCCCCCGGCACGGACTGGCCGTGGCCGCGTCCCGTTGGTTCCCCTGAGGAAACACGGGACAGCCCGTGGGAGCGTTAGAGAGAGGAGACGGCAATTCCCACCGGGAAAAGCTGAGGATATTCAGGAATATTAAACTTTATTCCCCTTCTGCCGAGTTTAATCTGCGCGCGCACACACCGTCTCCCACCCGCCCGAAGGCTCTTCTCTCCCCAGCCCCTTTCCTCTCCTTCCTTCGGCCGGGGGAGACGCTTTCCAAGCGCCGTGATTCGGTCTGATGGAGGAGGGACGCTGCAGCTCTTCAGCCCACGCTCCCCGTGCACGGGAATTGTGTCCCGCAGCTGCTTATCCCGCCGATGGAGAGGAGCGCAGGGAGAGCCGGGCAGCAGCTCTGGAGGACGGCAAAATAACTGCTCCGTATCCCGCCCCTCGGAGACATTTCTTCTCTCTCCTGAACTCGGGAGAANGTGTCCCGCGGCTGCTTATCCCGGTGACGGAGAGGAGCGCAGGGAGAGCCAGGCAGCAGCCTGGCAAAATAACTGCTCCGTATCCCGCCCCTCAGAGACATTTCTTCTCTCTCCTGAACTCGGGAGAAGGGGGACAAGCAGGTGGCCCCGCAGGGGCCAGTTCTGTGGCAGAAGCGGCAAGGAAGGCCCGGCAACGTAGCGTCTGGCAAAACACCGACCTCAACCACCCTGCGGAGAGGTGGGTGGCGACTCAGCCACCTGGGAACACTGTGTGATGTTGCATGAGGAGCAAGGCCAACCCTAGTTGGGTCTAATTGCCTTAAATAACATGATTCGGTCAGGAAAGAATCGGGACACACGGAAAGGGGAAGGAAGAGAGGTGCAGGTCAGCACACCTGGTATGGGGTGTGCAGGCAAGGCGCCGACCTCTTCCCCTCTTTATTTTTAAGGTGCTTTCAGAAAAGACAAGAATTCACAAGTGGAAAACTGACCCTTACGGTCTTGCTCTTAGATGTAGCCCAGTAGACTTTACGGGAAAGGGCTGGAATGTCGCTGCTGTATCACCAAACGCTCCTGGGGAGAGCTCGCGCTTCTTGAGACCTGGAAGTTGCCTGGTATTTAGCCCAGTACTGGAAAACGTCATGAGCCATTCATACCATTTGACATCATATATCACACACCTGCATACACACATCCTCTTGAATCATCTAACTACTGTCTTAAAGCTTCTAGTGAAGTTTTAGCTCTTGTATATTCCAATTCTTGTACAATACTGCATAACAATCATAAAAATAATCATGTTTAACCCTTTTATTCTAACCACAAAAAATACTAGAACTGAAAATGTGGCAGCTTCTTAAAGGTGCTTCTTTAAAACATAAATTAAAAAAGGCCAACCAAAGGGAGGCTGAAGACTGACTGAAGAAGTCAGTGTCAGCTTTATAAGTCACGAAACATAATCCCCTTCATAGCAGGGATGCTACCAGATCCACTCTGTGTGGTGACCACTGAGGTCNGAAGTCAGTCAGTGTCAGCTTTATAAGTCGCGAAACATAATCCCCTTCATAGCAGGGATGCTACCAGATCCACTCTGTGTGGTGGCCACTGAGGTCAGAAGTAGCGGAGGGTTTAGGGGGGTTTGTTTATTTGTTCGTTTAAACTTTTGACTTTTTCTTTCATCCATCCATCCACGCAGCATGCCAAGTTAGAATATCCACATTGCAGGGTAAACTAGCAAATGACATTGACTGTCAAAAAGACTAAAAACTGTATTAAAAAAAATCTTCCTTTATTCGCATTTGATATCAGGTTTATTCCTGCTCTCCTCAACAAAAGTTACTCATGAAGGAGATTCACCCCAGAGCAGCCTCAGGGGCATCCTCCTGACCCAGTGAAGGCCCGCAGTGACCCCAGCACTTACTTAACGTAGATTCATCTTCATGGTTGTTCTAATGATAAAAGTTTTAGAGAGAAGTCTGGGCTCCCTCATCCCTTCTCCTTACCTCCCAAAGAGACAGATTGAGGTAACAGTTTCTTTAGACTTCTTAGAAGAAATTAGGCAAATCAAGCGGCAGCTCGTGCGCAGACAGTTCAGTCGGCTTCTTAATTTCTGGAAAATCTAAGCAAGAGGAGAATAATGAGACTTCTGTGAAGACTAAAGTCCACATGGGATATTGGAAGCAATATGGAAAAAACCTGTTACCAGGAAAGGGCGCGTGTTTTTGTGGCATGGATGTGGGATTTTTTTTCATACCACACCGATTGATGAATCAAGGATGCCTGCTCATAAGAAATGCCATCAAGGTCTATTCAGAGAAGAAAACCTGTAGCTTACAATTAAATATGCCCTTAGAAAGCCTTAAGCACAATAATGCAAAGACACTTGCTGCTTAGTTCGGTCTCCTGCCTGTACCAGGCCACCCCGTTACATTGAGCTATGCAATACATTACAGGAGAGTCACTGAAAGCCAGTTCCAGCAGCTGCCCTCCAGAACGGCAATATGTCCAGCGAGGAGGAGAAAGGAAGGCTTTTTTTGGTGTGCGAATAAATTCACATTTACGTCTTACAAAACTTTGCTATTTTCAAAATTACAAAAAAAGAGAGAAAGTTTCCCAATTCTTCTTGGGCTAATTCAATATTTGAGGCAACAGCAAGGATTACAGTGCTTGTAACATCTTTTATTCAATTCACATAAAAAAGCATGCAGTATTAATGTAAAATGGTACAGTATTAATGTAAAATGTTCAGTGCACATTAGGTAAACAAGTCATTAGCATACAAACCCATTTTTACCCTCTATACAGGCAAACTGAACACGCTCGGCATAGCAATGCTTTGGGGGAACAAAATTAAAAATTGTGCTTAACTCCCAAAAATACAAGCCATGTTTGCAATCTTAAAGAAGAGACATCTTCTAATCCAAGTGCTGTAACCCCGAAGAGAAAGAGACTGCTACCTTCTATCTACTTCAAACAAGAGGTGCATTACAGTACAGTGCTATGGAACAGTCTAAGCAGCAACATTTTCCCTGGGAGACAGGTTTTATGGCAAAATTGACAGTGTTTTATAGTAGTTTCATGAAACCACAGTATAGCCAGCACGTGGCTGGCATGCAGGACACGTAACCTTCAGGAATGGGAAGCATAACCTTTAAAACAAGTTCTTCCCCTACATAAATGACCGATGTGACAAGAGAACTTAAATCTGTCCTAGTTAAGGAAGCTGTTAAGCTTCCAGATGTGAGCTCAGTTTATCTACCCCAAAGCTCCATATATCAAAGTAAACAAAATGTCGTGCCAAAGAAGAGACTCTGGAATGGTTCTGCCCTAGGAAAGGGCTTACCAGGGCAAAGGGAACATTCAGTTTTCACTTGGTCAAAAAAGACAGGACTGGGTTGCATGGAAGTCATTAAAAATGAAGTTCACTTGGGAAATTCTAAGCCTTCGCAGGTTGACAACTTTGAGTCAGGTTTTATTTCCAAATAGAATTAGTTTTTGGTAGTTTTGGAGGGACTGGCACTAGAAAGGCCGCTCTGAATTTTCCTCTTCGTTGACTGGCTCATATTTTTATTTTTCCTTTCAGGAATGAAGGGAGAAACCCAAGGCGCGTTAAGCTGATTGTTCAGGTCAGTCTTTAAAAAGCAGGAACCAAACTTGTGTTCCTCAAATAGCCTCTGTGAGTTGCTGAAGAGTAAACTCTGGGAAAACTCCCTTTGAAACAGGCAGTTTGGAGGTTTCAGGTCATCAGTCGCCACGTTCTGGCTTGAAAACAGCGGGAAGTGCTCGTTCATATCCAGCTCTGATGGAGAGAGAATGGAAAACATGGTAGGTTTCCAGCCGGTTCTGTCACCCGATGAGTCACTTGTCTCTGGACACTTCATGCTCTGTTCCTCATCCATCTCTTCCACTTTCTTCTCAGTTTCATTCAGAAGCTTAGAGCACTCCGTTGACTTTGAAGAATTATCAAGCTCAGAGGACTTAAAATTGTAGCATGGGCTCTTGCTGTTGTCAGATTCAGACATCATTGAATCCAACTCGGAAATTTTATCGAGGTAGGCAGCGTCCATGGAGGCCTCACTGGAAGTTCTCGTGCGGTTCATCTCAGAAGAGCAGAGAGGGTGTAGCTTTTTAGGTAAACATGAACTTGTTTTATCGCTAGCTTTTGCTGGGGTTTCATTTGACTGACTAGCTACGGTATTTTCTTCTGATTGATCAAAATCCAAATTCTCAGCAAAGTTTGCTGGGCAGGCCCCCCAAAAACCTGATTTTCCTGTGGTAAAACAGTTCAGCTTCTTCTCACTATTACAGCTGCTTGTGCTGTGTTCTGGGGCATCTTTGCTGCTATCATCTGAGGTGTCACAGAACTCTTCAAATTTCAGTTTTCTCAGAAAGGACGAAGATTTCCTTGTGTTTTCCTTCCCATCAGGAGTGTTCAGCTGCAGGCGACTAAGAGACAGAAAAGGGGTGCATGGTGCTGGAAGCTCGTACAGTTCTTCATCCTTGAATGGGGCACATTCCTCTATTTTATTCCACTGCCCTTCCAAGCAGGCACCCATATTTGTAGTGCCTTCATCTAGGAGAACACCGTGGCACCCTGCAAACAGCTCTTTCTGCGGAGCACCCTGGGGCTGTGACCCGTTGGACCCATCTTGACTGGAAGAGCTTGAACACGTCCCCCCACCTGTGAGCTGCTCGAGGCTTTCAGGACCTTCCCTGGCAGCCAAGGTCTTCTCCTCCAAGCGCTCAACCTGGTTTTCCAAGCGTCCTGAGTCTTCTCCGACGCTCTCCGCTTCCTTGGCCTCTGTGGGAAGAGCTCCCTGGCCGAGGGTGCTCGCGGGCCGGGTTCCTTCGCCGGCACTTTTCAGCTGCAGCAGCTGGCACTCCATCTCCTCGATGTACTTGTCGCTTCTCTCCAGTGCCTTTTTCAGGCGGTTCATTTCGCGCTCACTCTGCTCCACTTTGGACTGAAGGGCAGCTACCGTAAACCTACCAAACCTGCAAAAAGACAGACACTGAATCAGGAACGGACGGATCCTCTAGGTGTGTTTTGAGTTCGTTTCCAAGGACACTGCTGCTGTACATAGTGATAATTTGAAAACAAAAACCAGCACGGCACATTGCTGCTATTTATGAAAGAAAAAAAAAATCATCATATATAATGTATAGGTGGGGGTGAATACCTGAAAAGCCAAAATTAAACTATTAGAGGTAGTAAGGCAATAACAAGCAGATTACCCTTTCAGGGGCTGGTTCTATCAATTCAACTCAAATATGCATGAAGAATTATCCCCTAAAACAATGGCAAAGATTTATGATAACATTTGAACAGTGGTCCACATCTTGAAATATTTACATTCAATCATTTTCCTACACTACAGCAGTGTTTTACAATACATTTCTTACCCAATGTCACCTTGTCAACTACAAAATGCCAATATGAAATTCTGGAATTGCAAGAGTCCTTTGTGGTGGTTTTAAATACTTATGTAGACCATTTCAATTATGCTCCCGTTAGATATACAGCTTTTCCCTGACCACCACACGGGTGGCACTTCCACGGATTTCAGAGTTACCTGTTTTTTGAGCCTTACGCCTGCAACAAGCTCATTTCTTTCTTGACTCTGAAACAAAAAATGCTGCTTGTGGCTTGCAAAGATTGTGCTGTTTGTGTGGCTTCCAGCTCGAGCACATTTCCAGCTGCAAAGCTACAGTCCTCATCTTCCCCATCCTCCCCCAGCTTTCAAGAGTGACCTTCCCCAGAGGGCAGGTGAAGGTTTCAGCTACATGCCCTGACTAATTCCAACCTGCCACTGACAGCTGGGCACGAGGGAATTCCCTGCTCCATCCGAGACTTTCAATTTATGGAAAGAAAAAAAACAATTAAAGTTCTGGTATTATTAGGAAGGAAACTGCAGCCAGCCTAAAACTCTGACACATCTGGTGTTTGTATCACAGATAAATGACAAGTCTTTAGGTGAGATTACGCTAAACCCCACTTCCCACCTTGCAAATCCATGTAACAATGCAGGTTTGTATCCACTCCTTCGGTGCTAGGACTGCCTCGCATTTCTCTCCTGTTTCTTAGTCTATCTCCACCTCCCTTCAAAGTTAGAGGAAAATTTCCCTCCCTCCTCCTCATGACTTGCCCAATTCCATCTCTCATCCCAACCCAAGATGCTCCTATTGCAACACTCAGACCAATGAGGTCTGAGGGCCCCGTGACTGGCAAAATAGCCACAAAACTGCGCCTGGATTTCCAGCTCTGCTTCTGGATTTCCTGCTCTGTTTCTTCAGCTCCTGACCACAAAGCAACAGGAAACTGCTCTGTACTTCCTATTGGGAATGGAGGAGGAAGGAGGATCGTGATCTCTGAGCATGTTGGACACCAGTGGTGGTGTAGGAGGCGTAGGAACCCCAGCCTGCATGCTCCGAGACACTGGTTGCACTGGAATCCTACCAAGAGGACCGGGAACGCCCTTTCCCTCAGCAATAATAGCAATGCACATGGTCCTTTCTTTCATTTATTCACATTGTGGGCAGCAAGTTTTCTAATTTCACAGCCGCAGCTCCTCCACTTCTGGTTGTGAGGAAGAGGGAAGGGAAAGGAAAGTTATACACGGTCTCCTCCCGCCCCTACACGAAAGCAGGAATGAGGAGAACGAGGGAATCCAAGGATTTTCCAAGGTATCTGCAGCTGAAGGGGGTTACAATGAAATGACCATCCTCACATATGGCAACATGTATTATCTCCTTCAATGAAAGGAACTTGGATTTTGTTTTAAAATATTAAAGGAGCTGCCAGAGCATGGCAAGGGCCAAGCAAGAGGGTCTGCTTCCTAGACCAGGCAGATCCAGGAGCTTTTACTTCGCCTTCCTAAGAAAGCTAATCACACAGGATTAGAGAATCAACATCTATCCTGCTTAAAAAGGCAGGTAAGAGTCAAGTGAGACAAATAAAAATGATTATATAAAATAAGCACTTATTCTCCATAAGGCACTTAGTGACTTACGGAAATGGTTCCAGGTGCCTCCTGGTCTCCACCTATCACTCCAGAAGGACACAGGTCTCATACAGGAACTGTACCATAGCTGCCAGCCTTGGGCAGACGTAATAGACACTGTCTGGGGACACCGGGTGCCTCTCAGGCAACTCACAGGTCAGGTCCTTTCTTCAGCTAGAGTCCTTCTCCTTGCCCCAACGATGTTCTAACTCGACACAAGAAACCACAAATTCGGCAATCAACTCTCACCTAGTGTTAAGGAAGAACAAACAATACAGCTGTATGGTTTGACTAATTCCTTTTCACATTACTCTACCACTGCTGTCTCACAGTGATGCTCAGAGGGAGCTGTGGGAGTTTGGGTTCAAGTGTGGCAGCCTTTGAACTACAGCAGATCAAACTTCTATAGCTTTTTCTTTCCTTCTTTTCTCAGTTCTGCTATTTCAGCTTTAAGGCTTTGTTTTCAGAGATCACTGTCATAACAGGACTGCCTAGTCAAGCCCTCAACTCCATATGGATTTAGTGTAGAGCCACAAAACCTCACATAAATATTTATTTTTTTGTGTACATTAAGCAGTTGCAGCAAACAGACTTTTCCTGTATAACCACACACAGGACACTGGGCAGGCTGATGTTCCATGGAAAAGATAATTCTCCAACTCTAATCACCTGATAAGCCCAACCAGGGAACAAACTGTGGCTCTTGCTCATGTACCTGAGAACCTGCAAAAGAAACTAAAGCCGGTGGAGGAGGCAGTAGTTATTTTCAATAAGACCACTGCAGCTGGTCTTCAAATATAACCCTCCCCTGGGATGGCAATCTTGTTGGGAGATGGAGGATAGACCAGTTTTACCTCTAGGAAGACAGAAGCCTGCCTTCCTTCTGGACATGTGCCACCACAATCTCATTTGCAGGTTCAGTGAAACTCCGTGAAATATAGACGGAATTAAACAGGAGGTGGGATGAATGGAAATATTAGATTGGGGTAAAAAGTGAATGTTGTACACACCGACCTCAAAAGTCAACAGGATTTCAGTAACTGCAGATACGAATCAAAGAAATATATAAACTGTAAAACTGGAGAAAGAGGGAACGAAAATAAAAAAATAACAAAAACCAAACCCCAAACCCTAAGAGATAATGCAATAATTTTCTGCATGTCATAGATAGTTTTTCAGACTGGGATTTTAACTGGTAGAAGAAATTAAATATTAAGGGACAGGCCTCCTAAGAAGCTTAGAAGTCTGTTTCAAGCTCATTTGAATCTAACCATTCATAAAATACACTATACCCTAGAGTAGACAGACTTACTAGCTATTTTCCTTCAGGTAAAAAGCAAATATTCCTTTGCCAAAAATGCTTTTAGATTCATTGTGCTCTGCCAATGGACCTAACAGTTTTCTATTTTAAGTAGAGCTGGATGTAATAGGGCTTCATCATCCTGCAAAACTTGAGTCTCTGAAGTTTTTGTACTAACCGACAAAAAATCCTTCTGCTTTGCCTGAGAACTGGCAGACTCATTCAGGTTTCTGGTAAGAATCAAAGCAGAAACTTATTCCTTTTTGCTTTTCAGATGCATAACCCCACTGAAAGATGGTTTAGTATTGCGGTCTTTATATCTGGGTTTTGATCTAAGACAAAGAGAAACTGGGTCTTAAAAATTTTTCTTAAAAAACATCTTTCACGGAAAAAAAAAATCTGATGAATTAAGAGTTGTCCATTAAAAATTAGGTATAAAAATAAGTAAAAAAACCCTCTGACACTGATGCAATGTCAATTTTATTGACATTCGTGACATTTTCCAGCAGGTCTTAATGGATACAAGCAAAGAAGAAACAACAACCCAAGACCATGATAAAAGGAAAGTTTTTCATTGACCTTCAAAAAAGGCTAATTATATTTTTTCCTGTGAAGTAACTCAGGGGTTAAATCGGTGCTACAAAGGGACTGTTTACCTGCCCTCGGTGTTTCTGGTGCTATAAAGCAGAACCCACTAACATCCTGGGTGGCAACATTTAGTGGCAGTGTCACTATGCACAGAATGAACCACAACTTGGGCTAATGGGACTGTGAATACTGACAAACCCTTTCAGAAGCAGTTTAATTGACTCCAGTATTAGTTACATAGGCCAAGGGCTAAGCGTGATTCCAGAGCTGGCAGTTTATCTGTATAGAAAGATTGATTACAGTAATGTTGCTGGGATTTAAAATTAATGTTCTCAGCTCTGGATTTCATAAGCAAGATAAAGAAATAGAGTTATGCAGTCACTGTGCAGTGTCTGAAACCTACCTGAAAGACCTTTAAAATATTAGACATCAAAGTCTACCACAGGAACTAGAGAACGAAAGAAGTCTCAATATATCTGTTAGGCACAAGTTTTTTTCTTGCATATACTTGCATTCCTGGAGCACCTGCAAACACAGCAGTGAATTCAAAGCAGGGCTGATGCTGAAGTTGGCTGAAATGGTGCAGACAGGCAACTTTCTGAAAGCTAAAGTGTTAGAATTGTTCCTGAACCACTTTGAGCCAATTCAGCTCGTGTTCTCCAAAAAATATCCAGCCACAGCTCTGGAGTTAACATTGACATGTTAATGTTAACTCCATTAATGACTCCATGTAATGACTCCATTAACATGAGATCCTATTCCCAACAGGTAGGGAAGCTGTGACTATTTGTTTTGCAGATGTGAGAAAAAATGTTTTGGAGATACAGAAAAAAAAAGTACAGACAGGGAAAGGCCAATCCAGCCGGCTTCTCAGTTACAAAACAGGGACTGTCCAGTTACAAAATTGGCACTGTCCAGTTTCCAATAACATTTGGGTCTTCTAAGGAGGATGGCAATCCGGTACTCTTCTAGGCTACATGGGTAAACGATGAGGAAATTACAAAGTCTGAAATCCTCTCCCTTTCCAACATTTTTTTTTTTTCTGGCAACTGGGAAGTAAAATGCGAACAAGTTAGAAGACATTATGAAATTCTCTCCACTGGAAGCTTACCTCACCTCAGTAAAGCAGAATTCAGATAAAAGATCTAGTCTCTTCTAGTTTCCAGTTAGACGACCAAGACCTTAAGCAGTGCTGGGGACACCCAGTCAGAACACACCTTTGTACACTGTAGCACAGGGCTTATATATGTCCCTTCCTGTGGTTTGGAATGCTGAGTTGATTGGCGAGTATATGCTCCATAAAGACTGCTTTCATCTTCAAATGAGTGGCTTGTGAGCAAGAACAAAATCTGCAGAGCTCTCCTCTCACACTACACACACCCAAAAGCCACCTCAATAAAATCATCCTCTCCGCCTCAGAAAAACACTGTTTAAACCTTAGGCTAATGCTACCTTGAGCTTTCTAAGATCTAAATGAGGGGTATTTTGGCTGGAGTCACAAAGACTAGGCTTGCAGAAAGCCAGCGAGAGCAAAGAATGCAAATTTAAAATAAGATCATGTAAGGATCACAAACTGGAGAATTGCTCATGAGATATCCGCAATAAACGGTACCTTAGCACACAAGTGTAATCAATGTGACAGAATTGGTGGTTTTGAAGGTCACTGTCACTGTTGATTGAACTGCTTAGGAGAGAAAATTAATAAGAGACACCACTTGTGAGAGTGATGGCCTCATGCTACAGAATCCTGATTCTTCAAACCTTGACTCAACAGAAAGTTATCAGAGACTGTTCTTGAACTGGGAATTAAGTCCACAGAATAAATACTAAAGGGAGAAGAAGGAAGAAGAAAATGGACCAAACAGAAGGAGTCTGAAATTCTGTACTCTGTCACAGGTCTTCTACTTTGATAAAAGGATACCCAATTTAAAAGAAATCCTTCTAGAACAAAAGAAAGTTAATTGCAGAATTCAATCAATAAATGCAGCCCTTCAGTACGGGCTAGATCATACAAGGACAACATCATTTGTAGTCAATGTATATTCCTTTGCGGAAGACTTGCTGCTATTCTTTAAGTTGTATTTATCACAAATCTAAGAGTATAAATACCAAAGTCTACCTTGGAGACACACATACAACCCACGTACACAACCCACAGTTTTAGGTTAGAGTCCTACAACAGTTAAACAGTCTATAAATAAAATATGGCAGCTTTTAAAATATTTACATACTTTTGGGGTGATCTACTATCAACTTCAGCTTTTAGTCGCAAATTCTCTCTTAAAAGGCTATTGTTTTCCATGCTCAGTTTCTTATTTGCCTAAGGAAAAAAAGTAAAAAAAAAATAATTAAGTATACAGTAAAACAGGAATGACTTCTAATATTTATAAGACAAGCTGTTTCTGCTTTTTAAAGAGACAGAACTAGAAATGTGAAGGCAGGAAACAGCCCTCAGACAGGGACACCACTTAAAAAATTACCATGGGAAATGGCTTGCAAAACTGACTAGCGAACAGACATTTTTTATTTATATTCCCAAAATACACTGCAAGTGTCCTATCTAGGGAAATAAACACAGCCACGTTAGTTAGTACAGAAAGTCATTAAGCGGGTGTACTAATGGCAATTCCGTGTTTTTTTTTTCCACATGACTAAATACTTTAAGCACATTAACATTACAATGTGCAGGTATCAGCAAAACTATGTCGAACAGCTCCCCCCACCCTAAATGAGAGGAAGATTACTCTTTTTTTTTTTTTTCTTTTCCTTTTGGTTTGTTACTTTTAAAGCATAGTTATCCCACGGATGCAAATCCATTATGACAAGCTATTTACAGCCTTCCTTCACTTTCTTCCATGACGTTAGCATTAAGACTCCTGATTCACCACCCTTCTCACTCCTTGAATTGAGGTCAATTCCTTCTTCTCAGTTCAGGGAACACACTTGTTAACAAGATACTTCATAGCAAGTTTTCCTGCTGCTGTGTTTCAGAGTCACGAATGCCACCAGCCTAACAAGGAAAAAAACACTCCTTGCACTTGAGAGTCTGCTCCATCCCCATGTGTTGAAAACAGCACCAATGACCCAAGGCTCGTGACTCGTAGCCTGGCTGAGATGGCAGCGAGGGAATGAGCCCAGGGTTTGGAAGTCTCATTGTCACAGGGCTTTTACTTGCTGAGGCAGAAATGGACCTCCCCAAATTCCTGCTCCCTCAGCAAGTGCTCTAACTTCTAAGCCAGTAGCCTTAAAGGGATCCCCAGTTGTGGTACAACAGCTACATGGATGATTTCAGGTAACTCTGAGTAAGTATGACCATCAGTGAGGGAATTCCCTCTGCTGTATTATTAAGCTTGTATCACTGCTTTACTTTTGCTTCGACCCAATTCAAAGTCACAATGTTTACTTTGGGAGTCTCTTCTCACGGATATTAAAGATGCAAGGTGGCCACCAGCTCTTCACCCAGCCTGGTTTTAAAAAGAAAGTGGCTGCATCTGCATTTTCTGAGGGACCCTCTCTCACAGAGAAGAGTGATGGATGCTTTAAGTTCTTGTTTCAGGTGTTTTAAGGGGAAGAAGGTTTCTAGTTGCACATCAGATTACAAGAGGAAAGGGCTGTCACACTTTTCAGACTGGGGCTATTCAGTTCATGCTCGCAAGCGAAAGAAGGTTAAGAAGAGCCAAGTGACTTCAGGTACTTCCAGGACTGGGCAGTTGCTGAGAGAGAAACAGATGGGAAGAGAGTGCTCGGATCACAGCTTTGGACTCGGTCCCTAAAAACCATCTAAATCTTTATTTGGATCTAATCCTTAACCAAATCCAAAGACTCCATAAACATAAAACCCCTGCTTTGCTAAGGCTCAAGTTACGCTGAGGTAAAAAACAGAAGAACCCTAGGCTACATTATTATGTTACTGATCCAGGGAAAAAGTTAGGAACCCCAATCACCACAAAAAAAGAGGCACTACAGTTTAATATAAGAAAAAAAAAAAAAAAAAGATACACGTCCAAAACAAACAAACATCCCAAAAAACAGCCTAGCAAAGCAGACGAGCATTCCAATTTTTTCCAACTGCATGTGACTGAAGCTCCTGGGATGCTCTTAGATGGCATCCTGACTTTTAAAGTTGAAGTCTGTATTGTGTAACCTATTTATTAAAAATGTTTGCTTCTTTTTCCTGTTTATCAAGTGGGGTTCAATCAAGTTCAGAATCTGCTTCAGACCACACAGAGGAAAGTCTAGAGACATCTCATTAATGACAATAGAGTGGCAGAACCCTGTGAATCTGTGGCAGAAGTTGAAATAGAAGGAAGCAAGGGTACCCTAAATACATAACTCTTTCAGCTAGGGTACCCTAAATGCATAAAGCTTTTGCAGGAGGCAATCCAAGACTGCTGACAGAGGAAATAATGACAGAATTTTGAGTGAATGCAGGTCCAATTTTCTCCCACTTGCCCATCAAATTTGCCTTGACATTTTTTTCCTCATTCAATGTTTGAGGTCATTCTTCTGGTGCCTGTAGGTAGATTTTTGCAAGGTATTTTTATTTAGCTGTATTTTCACATGATTCTTTATCTCCTGCACCCCTCCTCCTGCAGTCTGGAGCTTTGCTTTATAAGACAGTTAAGGTGTACAAAAAGCTGCAGGTTTCCAGTAAAGGATCCTTTGGTCATAAAATGCTGAAGCTTGTCTATTTTAGGTCAAAGGGGCAAGTTACTCTGTCTCAGCAAATTGCACCAAAAATATCGGCTAGCAGAAAGGGCAATAGTGCAAAATCTGCCTCAGCCAATCCTATTGTGTTTGGCCACTGAATGCTGTAAAATAGATATATTATATAGATTATTGCAAGCCTTAGAAATCTGGTCATCAATAGTGGGGACACGTGCTACCATAATCCAATTATCAAGCCATAAAGTGACAGAGGAGCTGAAGAGTCACATACAAGACTCACCAGAACAAGCAGTAACAGGTGACATCTGCTAAGGCTGTATGGAAATACTGTGATACATCAACGGTCACTGAAATTCAATTTTTGCCCTGCTTTCTGGATCTATGAAGTAGCAAGAGGCCATGCTAACTCTCACCTCTGTTTAACCACGTGAAACAGCTACAGCACAACTGAAAAAACACGTTTATTACCTCCTTCAACTTTTCCACATTATCTATCACTTTTTCGCATATATCATTGGCAGCTTTCAGCTTTTTGCTCCATTCTTCCAGGGTTTCTGGGCCAGTGGTACTTGTTTCATCTGTTGACTGGCTAGTTTCCTCACTTTGGCAAGATAAGGATGACATTGTAGGATCCAGAAGAGACTTCAGTTGTGTCTGTAAACCAAGGTTTTTATCCCTCAGATCTTCCACTTCTTTTTGCAGGGATTCTATTTCATCCTGAAGGCACCAAAAATTAAAATATCACAGGAATTAAGACAACAAGTCAGATTAATTAAACAATACCACCAAGTTCCCACAGCATTTTAGAAGCACAGGCTCTCTGGAAAGCCCAAATGTATGCCTTTACTTACACAAGGCTCCGTGTGCTTATGTGCTCTGCTGCAGGCAGGATTTTATCAACATGCATGCTGAAACATGGTACAGGTTTTAGTGAAGGGAATCCCCTGCCTGCACACAGCATACTGAGCAAACTGGCTGGCAGACCACAAGCTTTAGAGCATTCAGCAACAAGGCTCGACTTACTAGGGCGCTCTCTGAGATGATCTCTTGCATAAAGTGTGCTCTTAAGGGAGTCCTCTGCTAATTCATTTGCTGTTACTTGGGTATTATATGTAAGAAATACATCTGAAAACTCATGCTCAGATGTTGAAAGTGGCTACATTAAAACTGGACGCAGGACTGCCTGGAAGAGCCTGCTCAATGTAATAGCTGCAACAATGCAGAAAAGTCCAAGGTAAAAATTCTCAAAAGACCAATGAACAAAGCTCTTAACTGCATCAATTGTGAGCCACAGAGAAGCATGGACTTCAAAAACATCCTGTTTAAAGGGTAAAAGACTTTTTTTCCTGCCTGTCATGCTGATACTTGAGTTGTTCAAGCTCAGACTGCTCAAGCAAGCCATGTAATGATATTAATATAAATCTAGGGTATATTTATTTTAATCATGCTACTACTTTTTTTTCCCCCAATACAAGAACAATCATTTTAAAACTGGAAGGTTTTTCTTTTTGAAGAGATTTATGTTATCTTATCTCTATCCACAGAATTTGGAGGTGACTTAATAGAAATATACGAAACTTTTTTCTCTTGATTCCTCCATGAAAGAAACTGCATCATAGGTACACCTAGCATAAAAGACAACCCTAACCTCCATAATGGTAGGGATATACATAGGGCCCATTTCATAGAAGCATAGAATCCTTAAGGTTGGAAGGGACCTTTAGAGATCGTCTAGTCCAACTCGACTGCCCACGCAGGGTCACCTAGAGCACGTGGCACAGGAGTGCGTCCAAGTGAGTTTTGAAGTTCTCAAGAGAAGGAGCCTCCACAGCCTCTCTTGGCAGCCCGTTCCAGGGCTCTGTCAACCTCACTGTCAAGAAAACAGTTTCCTTTCTCTTGTACTCCTTGCTACAAGACAGGTTTCCTGGAGAAACATAGGATGTCTTCATATTGCTGCTGCTAAGGAAGCAACAGCTGAGAAGAGGAATCAAGCATGTACCTTATTGACAACTTCTCCCTAAGAGAATATTTTTCAGTAGGAGAGTGGCTAAGCATTCAGTAATTTTCAGAAGACAATAAAGCACCAACAATTAAAAATTAATCTATGCTAGCAGATTCTAGCGGGCAATATTCTTCAAAAATGTAGGCTTCCTGAGTTAACATGGAATACATCAAAAGATGTCTGTATTTGTAAAACTAAAATAAATATATATATGTGTGTATGTGCGCGTAAAAAGAGAACCCTCTCATCTCAACTAGTGGTGAAAATTCCATGCTACTCAAGATATACTGGCTATACTTGGTTACCTGTGAGTTAAAGAGAGTTTCACTGCTGACTTCAGTGGAATCACTTCAACTAATAGCAAGCTCTCTCTCTTAACCTCAACCTGGATATGGGATTTTAATGCAGCTGAGTTGCATGTAGATTCAGTATCAAGTTTTTCTCAAAATAAATTATTATTAGAATCATAGAATGCCTAAGGTTGGAAGGGACCTCTAGAGGTCATCTAGTCCAACCCCCCTGCACACGCAGGGCCACCTAGAGCACGTGGCACAGGGTGGCATCCAAGCGGGTCTTGAAGATCTCCAGAGAAGGAGACTCCACAACCTCTCTGGGCAGCCTGTTCCAGTGCTCTGTCACCCTCACTGTCAAAAAATTTTTCCTTAAGTTCCTGTGGAACTTTTGGTGCTTCAGTTTGTGGCCATTTCCTCTTGTTCTGTCAGTGGCCACTACTGAAAAGAGGCCAGCCCCATCCTCCTCACTGCCTCTCTTGAGATACTTGTATACACTGATTAGTAATACAAAATAAAAGCAACACTAGAACCGTGAAAGCAAAGAGACCTCCTGGACTGATTAATTTTTTGTTGTGGTTCATGTGAAAGGTCACAACACTTCTTACACACCCACCTCATACTCTTTGTGGAGTAATTCAAGCCTGGTTTTACGCAGGTGTTTTCTGACTGTTGGACTAAACACAGGATCACTTTCACTTGTTCCTCCTAAAACAACAGAGGATAAGACTCAGCAATATTGTTTCTTTTAAAGTTTCAATGTTACTCACTCATCTTAGGGTGTTTTTCATACTATTATATATACACTCACACACACAAACAGCTGAACAGTGGACCAAACTACCACGAGAGAATATAAATTCCTTTCATTTTTAGAAGAGATGACAAGGAGTATCTCTTAATGATGCTTAGATTAGCATCATGATGTCAAAATCCTCTCAATATTTGAAAATTCAAACTTGTATTTTTGTTGATAGACCCTATTTTATTGAAGATACTATTATTGAAAGAAGGCAAGGGGGGGTTGAAAAAAATCAAGTTTTATTAATTTATCACAAAATTATGCAAATTCGTAACGTAAAATTGTTTAGACTTATTTTTTCCTTGACAGAACCAGATATCAAGACTAATATCAATTTCTACCTCAAATCAAGATCACAGTACTTAATAGTATTTTGGGGATGTTCAGATCCTCATTCAAGTTTCATATTTTGGACTTCTTTATTAGGAGACATTTTCTTAAAAAAAAACCCAAAAAGGTGACAGAAAACAACAACAAAAAAAGAAGACCACAAACCCACTAAAAATTCTGCATCAAAGTATTTTATTTCCCAGCTAAATAATGCCCTCTTAGGTCAAAAGGTTGCAATATGTAGGTAGAGTATCTGAAGTGAGATGCACCTTTCTTCCAGTTAAATGAATTATCCATCAAGATCTAAAAGAGCAGTCATCAGGGCTGCTGGGTACTTGCTGCCTGTGAATAATCAAACCACGAATATAAGCATCATCCTTGAAAGTTTTAATTTGTAGTTATGTACACTCGTAGAGAGGTATAAAGTCATTTCTTCCTTAATTCTGGTAAAAAATGCACACAAATCTGTACATCTCTGAGCTCCAAAGTTCAAAGCTAAAAGTTGTCCTTACCTATAATTTCCTTGCAGGGATTTTCAGGTGTGATAGGAATCCTGCAAGCTGGACACTGATTATTGTTCTTCAGCCACACGTCAATACAAATGGAACAGAAGACATGGTTGTTGACACAGACGACTGGGTGACGCACCTTGTAGTGTTAAGAAAAAAAGCAAGCAAACAGAGAGATGCTATGAGTACTTTATACCTTTTAGAGGTAATGAAATAGGAAAACATACTACTCCAATTCCTCATGTTTATGGTTGCACTTGATGATCTTGAAGGTCTTTTCCAACTATAATGATTCTATCTGGTCATAAACAGGAAAAATACCCTGTTGTTCTGCTGGGCAAGAAGTGATCTCCTGACTCAGCATTTCCAAGCTTCCCCATTAGCGGTGTCACCAAAACCACAACCATCTTTGCAAACCTAAGGGCCTTGGTTCCAAGAGCTCTTTGGTACACAGCGTGCTGGGTACCCCTCTCACTGCATTACCCATACAACTGCAGCCAGCTGCTTCAGTGAAACCCACTTGCCTCTCTAAGCAGAGGGAGGCCACGCAGGAACCAATTCCCGAAAGTGCTCCCCGCGCTGAATCGAGGATTGCCTCTGGCAACAGCCAACATTTTGCCTCGGAAGAGGTATCACTGAAACAGACAGGATTTCGGATTACATTTAGCCTAAATGTAATCAGCTACATGGAAATCAACCTTAAAAAGGATAAGGGCCAAATCCACAAAGCAGAAATATGAACCAGTAATTATTAATTCAACCCTCCTGCTAAATATGCATTACTGGTTAATAAGTCATTACCTAAGAACAGGGCAACTGAAAGCTTCAATATTCCAATCAGATACAGATCCTTTCCACAAGTTTCCCTCCCTTCCAGACCAGCAGTGTAAACAAACATTTAGAAAATATTAACAATAACACATTATTCTCTCTCATTACTTATCTATAAATCCTGTTTGAAAGTGAGGAAGCACAGAAGCACCAAAAAAGTAAACAGAATAAGGAAAAAAAAAAGCATCCCCTATATCTTTGCCTTGCTGAAGCCTGTATTATGGCTTACAGTAATAGGTACTCTCAAGTCTCTCAGCGGTTACCATTAATATCTTCTTAAAAATAATTACTTGATTCCTCTACCACTATCTTCGTCCTAAAGATCTATTTTGAGACATACAAAGAGCGGTATCTATTACTTTATATTCTATTGCATTGCTTCTATGAAGCACTTAAAACTCAAATTCAAGAGAACTCCTATAATTTTCAAAAATCCCTACCACCCTCAAGATCTTCCTCCCTCTACTTTTAGAAAGGTAGTCAAGCTACAGAGAAAGATGAAATGTTGGCAGGGAAAAAGCAAGCAACCGTAGAGGCCAGCTAACTGGATGTGTCCTGTAATAATCATACCTACAGCACCAGTGTTGCCCAAGCTAAACAAAGAAAACCCAAGCATTTTATCACTGAAATACATACAGACCTTATTCAAGGCCCAGATCTGTCAGGCTCTTCCCCAACTTACTTTCTGCACCTCTGTCACATTACAGGATTCACATTATAAAAAATTCCATTACAACAGTCCTAGGAGCCTAAGGGTTTGTGTGTACACAAGCAGAAACTAAGTTCCTAAAGGTGTGAATAGGAAGAGTAAGTGATTTCTCAAAGTGCCTGTGGACTTTTACCTCTAATTAAAGAGGCTTTTTTAATGATTAATGCAAGTGTTCATTCACGAACTCTTGAAAAGTACAAATATTACTGTTTCAAGAATCAAAAATATATCTTTGTCATTTACTTAAAAAAAAAAAAAAAAAAAACAAAACCAAGCCCTTCCAGCTTTCCCACCGTCACTAAAAGAAAGAAAAAAAGACAAATAAAAAATGAAAACTTTTTTTCTGGACCAGCTTCTTCCTTACTCAGGAGGAGTCAGAGAAAAGTTACAAGCTCTGACTGCATATAAAGCAAAAGAAAATAATAAAATCTAAACAGTGAAAGACATTTCAGGAGCGCAGGTCTCCTCCCATGGGAGCGAGAGACCCTCAGCTCCCCCAATCCTGCCATGCAAACGCACTTCCTGCAAGTGAATAATTATTCCATATCTCTAGCAAAGTAGTAAGTCACATTTATTGCTCTCTAGGGTACAGTGCTTGTGATTTACACACCTTCACAACGCTCACCGCAGTGCTGCGGTGTGTGACTGTTTTCAGTAGCTCACAATCTGCACAAAGCAAAGGAGGCAACAACAGCAGAAGATGCAGGTGAAGCTCTTGTCAGGGAACTCAAAGGCCGACCTGCAACTTTTCTCCAAGAAGTCTGCCAGCTGCCACAAGCTCATGGTGGGCAGGTAACACTGCCTACTCGGCACCAAAAAGCAGCCAATTCTACTGTATTACAGTGCAGTTTCAGTTCCTCAGGCAACCACAGAGGCTAAGCAGACTTCAGTTTCTCAGGCGAGGTTCGAGGAGGTGGGTGACTTTCAGGAACTTCTGATTTCTTCCCACTCAAAATAACTCACGTTACCATGCTGCTGGCGTGCACTGAAACCTTGAATCCTGCACATATCTATGCACTTGTAGACCTTTATGCTGCATAAACTGAGCAGCAAGCATATATGCAGAAGAAGGCATCTAACAGTACTGTGTGAATACCTAGAAATAACGGGAGGGATTCCACAACACAAACAAAATTTGTGCTCAAGCCCTGGCAAGCTGTGAGCAATAGGCCCAACAGAAGAGACCCTCTGTCATTCCAGACTGAACAACCCTGGTAGATACAGACAGAAAGGAGTCCTGAATTCCTGAGTTCCTAGTGTTTGGATAGTGATGCACTCAACTACAAATAAAATTTAAGAAGGCTACATTAAAACAGCATTCAGGTTATAAACATAAAATGCAGTTAAGCAATTTAACTGGGTATAAATGCTTATTTACTCATTTGGCAAATAGACTTTACAAATATACCAAAGTGGATAACAATGTTTTTTACACTCCCAAGATTTCTGCTCCATTAAATACAAGGAGTGGATGACATTACCAGAAGAGTCTTTATCTGCTATGTTTTTTTTTTTTTTTTATACTGTCTCACCACTACACACAGAAACTTTAACTAACCTACTTCACTATTTTGCATCAAACCCTTTATAAATTTTGCAGATGTACATGAAGATGCATTTTTTTGATTGTAAGATGAGCCATACATTAAGCAGGAAGCCTGTGCTACAAGTACTAGAATAGGTTAACTCTCCATTTCACTTTATGCTTTCCCCCTCAAAACAGGAGAAAAACTACAAGATTATTCTCTCAATATTAAACAAGACAAAGCGTTTATTTCTCTAGCTTTACTCTTGAAAACAGAAAAGTTTGTCCTAAAGTCTTTCAATGAAGTTACAAGCTGCAGAAAAAGATTCATAAGAAAAAAAAAAAAAAAAAAAGTCAGCCTGAGCAGTCAAATTTTGCCAAAATTTCAAAACTTCAGACTTTTGGGAAAGAAAGCATTCACTGAACTGATTACAGATGTCACAAGATTCATGTGTAATGTTAACATTAGTTCAATGCAAGATACCAAGAAAGCAGAGGGGGAAAAATTCTTCCAGTACAAAACATCAATTCCTTATCGATTTCAGAAGTAGGAAACAGTGACTTGAAATGAGGCTTCACAGCAATCTATGTATGATTTCATAACAAGGTCATTGGGTACTTGGATTACTGGAAATTACTGGGAGAAGATTTAAATTGGCAATAAATTACCAGCTTGTTTTAATCTCCTCCTTTTCAAGAAAATCCACTCAATAATAGGAATAGTTAATTTGTGTTCTTCTCCATTCATACTAACCAGAAAATGAGAGAAAACAGGGCCACAGTTGGGACACTTTGTTTTCTATAGAAAAGCCAAGAAAGGCTGAGGCGCGTGGGGAAGAGGAGATGTCCGCCTGCTTTTACCACCTGTGCTGTGCCTGTTTTGCGTCTCCAATGCATTGATCCCTTCCCCATTTTGTCAAATAAGCTGTAAAGATCTCAGAGCATAAGCCAGGTGAAGTAGAAAGAACCAGGAGAGTAAATACCAGAGAATGAATATAAGGCTTGCATTTCCTTGTAATTTCTGTTATGTTTAAATAAGTTTGCTTTGGCTGGGGGCACGAGGAAATGAGGAAGAACAGAAATGGAGAAAGACAAAGAATCTGAGAATCAACTAATGACAGCTACTAGTTTTGTGGGCTGCTAGAGAAGAATGGATTGGCGACAGTCTCCCCTCCGGAGGAGGAAAAGCACCAAAACCCTCTTGGACGAGAAAGAGGGAAATGAGGCTTTTCCTCCAAATTACTGACACATTGTTCAGTGATTTTTCTTTTTAATCCACTCAGTTGCACAATTTTTATTTACAAACTGTTTTGCTTATCGTCTGTGATATTGGGCTCAGACACAAACTCGCCCAAGTTTTTAAAATGGTCAAGTTCCTACAGACAAAGGCAGAAATAAAACATCCCACAAAACTGTCGCCTGAGGGTGAGACCCCCAACACTTTATCTTTGGGGGAGGGTAAAGGACACCTGTGGTCCCAGCTCCACAGGGCACAAGGTCCCTACCATGGCAGAGGTGGCAACAAGCTTCGCCACCAGTTCTCCCGGGGGCTGGGATCACCCCATTCCCCTGTCTGCGGAATCAGGGATTGGGACCTACTCCAAGGTGGGACCCATGGAGATCCTGGGATGCAGTTGGGGATGGGATCGCCCCTCCTTAGGACTGGGTTGGGGGGTTGTTCCACATTACTCCAAGGCGGGATTATCCCCCCCCCACACACACAAACACACACAAAGGGGCCTGACCCTTCCCCGAGGAAGGAATCCCCCCTCAGGACTAGTTGCTCTTCCTGGATAACCCCCCCCCCCCCCACCCCCCCCCCAACACAAGCCCCCGCCGCCCACCCACCGACCCCCCCCCCCCCCCCCCCCCCCCCCCCCCCCCCCCCCCCCGCCCCCCCCCCACCCGCCCCCCCCCCCCCCNGTTGTTCCATATTACTCCAAGGCGGGATTATCCATCCCCCCCCACAAACACACACAAAGGGGCCTGACCCTTCCCCGAGGAAGGAATCCCCCCCTCAGGACTAGTTGCTCTTCCTGGATAACCCCCCACACACACACACAAAAAAAAGCGGGATCGTCCAGAGAAGGGAATCACCTCTCCCCTCCCCCGCCCCTCGCCCCGGATCTCGCCCCTCCCGGGGCCGGGATCGCCCTCCCACCCCAACTCCCCTCGTCCCGCTCGGAGCGCTCGGTAACGCAGCAGGGCCGGGCAGGGCCCGGCATAGTCCCTCCGAGCAGCCGCCGCCGGTGGAGCCGCCGGTGGAGCCGGGGGACACGAGGCCGCCCCGGCGAAGGGCGGCGGCGCCGTTACCTTGCCCAGGCAGATGTGGCAGGTGATGGGCAGCGTGAGGGAGAGCGTGACGCTGGGGCCGCTCTGCGCCA
>VWPW01022506.1:803377-935877 GCA_013389825.1 Crypturellus undulatus
CGCGCCAAGCGGCGGCTACGGCGAGCGCGCGGGGCCAAGATGCCGCGCGCGCTCGCGCCGCGGGAGGGGCTGAGAGGGTTTTTCCCCCATTTTTTTTTTCCAAGTAATCCGTGGAATAATTTGTGCAATAAACCACAAAAATTAAGTCCTAAGCATGCCCCGTGCACCCTCCGTTCTTCTCTCTCTGGTGGCGTGACCATGGATGGGACCAACCGCACGAGTATTGTGGCCATGGTGCCAAGCAGCCACATCACCGCCTTGGTGGTCACCATCCTGGTGGCCACTAGCTTGGTGGCCATTGCCCTGGTAGCCATTGACTCCATGGCCATAACCCTGATGGCCATTGGCCCGGCTGTGGTTGTGGAGGGCAAAACAAAAATCCCGACCATGGACGGTACAGGCACAGTGATGCTGGATGATGGCCCAAGGAACCTTCCTGTGCTGGGCTGTGGTAGGCAGAGGGTCACCTCCACAGGCCAAAGTCCAGGTGACTGGCACTCCCGAGGACTGTGTTGCCATTCAGAGGGACCTAGACAGCTTGGAAAGTTGGACAGAGAGGAACTTTATGAGGCTCAAAAGGACAAGTGCAGGGTCCTGCACTGGGGAGGAATAACCCCAGGCACCAGGACACATTAGGGGTTGACCTGCTGGAAAGCAGCTCCACGGAGAGGCACTTGGGAGTCCTGGTTGACAACAGGTTAACCATGGGGCAGCAGTGTGCCCTTGTGGCCAAGAAGGCCAGTGGGATCCTGGCTGCGTCAGGAGGAGCGTTGCCAGCAGGTGGAGGGAGGGGATCCTGCCCCTCTGCTCAGCTCTGGTGAGGCCGCAGCTGGGGTATTGGGTGCAGTTCTGGGCTCCCCAGGACAAGAGGGACCTGGAGCTTCTAGAGAGGGTCCACGAAGGTGATTAGGGGAGCATTTGTCATATGAGGAAAAACTAAGTGAGCTGGGCCTGTTTAGCCTGGAGAAGAGAAGGCTGAGAGGAGAATTGATCAATGTGTTCAAGTACCTGAGGGGAGAATGTACGGGGGGACGGGGCCAGGCTCTTCTCGCTGGTGGACAGTGAGAGGACAAGGGGTAATGGGTCCAAATTGAACCACAGGCAGTTCCATCTCCACGTGAGGAAGAACTTTCCTGTGAGGGTGCCAGAGCCCTGGAACAGGCTGCCCAGAGAGGCTGTGGAGTCTCCTTCTCTGGAGATCTTCAAAACCCGCCTGGAAGCAGGTGATGTAAAACAGAAATGTAAATGCGGGAAATGTAAAATTATTACGTTTTGAGCTTTAAACAGAACCACTGAAATGTGAAATACATTAAAAGAATTTATCAAACACTAAGCAAAAAGCACAGGGAGTGAATCCCAGTGAATACCTCTTTCTTAGCTTTATTTCTATATTGATTTTTACTGAAAAGCAGACAATACCAAGAGCAGAAAGGATAAATACATAAAAGAGAAATCAAAACCAAGGAATTACATCCTACAGTTGACTTGTGAAACCCTTTTAAATGAGTCTGGGATAAAGCTGGAGACTTTTCAAAGGCATAACTTTCCCCGCTTCAAAAAAGTGTATGTAACTGGAGAGTGACCTGATAGAGAACAAGATCTGTTAGGATGAATATATTTTCTCTCAACCAAAAATAGCTCATAAAAAAGTAAGTTATTTTTCTGAATAGGCTGCTAAAAGGAATGTATTTTCTGTTTAAGGAGGTTAAACTTATTTGTTTAGCAGATTTCTGCTGAAGTTGGATGCCTAGACAGTGAAAAAATACTTCAAAAATTATTTGTGATCTAATAGTGCCTGAGGTTTAGTTGGAATTTATGGGATGATGTTACCAACTCTTCTGGGGCACAGAAAATATTTAATTCTGCAGTGCTGAGAGAGAGACCGCGGAGAGGGAAGGAGAGAGCTGCAGGGGTAGCAATCTGCTGCAGCTAAGGGGAGCTGAGAAATGTAACGTGACGACAGGACGTAGCGAGT
Organism: Crypturellus undulatus; assembly: GCA_013389825.1. Classification (NCBI taxonomy): domain Eukaryota; kingdom Metazoa; phylum Chordata; class Aves; order Tinamiformes; family Tinamidae; genus Crypturellus; species Crypturellus undulatus. The sequence goes on from VWPW01022506.1 coordinate 805,353, forward strand.
GCTTAAAGCGCCCGAGCTAGTCGAGGCAGCAGTTGTGCAGGCAGGAACAGGGCGTTTTCATCCAGGCGCTAAGAGGAAGCGGATAAAAACCTCCCTGGAATGCCTGGAATGTCTGCCGAGACCGGAGGTGCACGAGAGCGGCTGTGGGTCGGTGGCTGCAGAGAAAGGACAGAAAAGGATGGGTTAAAACCCAAGAATCTGAATCCCCGATTGGCTCTTTTGGGATTAAAGTTTAAATTTGTTAAATTCATCAGCTACTTCCTCACGTGCCCTGTAGTCTCAGGCACTTTGAGATGGTTAATGGTGTAAATATAAAACATTATAACAAAAATGAGGTTATTTGATGAATGTTTTAAAGGAACTGATGTAGGACAGGATAAACTGGCCCGAATAGAAAACTGAGCCAATAGATCTTTTCAAATTGAGACTTCTTCCTGCTTTTTTGACTCTTAAAAGCCAAATGAAGTTACTGCATTTTTTTGCTCACAGAGCTTGGGCTTTTTAGATACATGTACGATATACCCTATGTTTAGATATCTTTCAGAATAGCATGTTGGGGAGAGAGGACTAGGAGAGCATTGGTAATTCATGTCTTCTTGGCTAATTTGTCCACACGATAAACAAGAAGTAATGCAGTTATACTGGTTCTAATAATTCAGATATGTTTGCGTATATAGCTTCATACCATGAAAACCTAACTTAAAAGCTATTTTTTTTATCTACACAAATTAACCACTTTTTTTTTTTTCCCCTTTTTTAAAAATATTTTTTTATGGTGAGGTTGAAGCGACTGTGGAACCTTCCAAACAGTGACAAACCAGAATATTCATTCTTACTGTCCACTTCCACAGCACTGAAGTCTGGCAGAGTTTGCCAAAAGGCTGAATCTTTAGCTTTTAAGAAGGATTCCCCAGGCAATTTTACATGTTTCACAGGAAAATACTGTGAAGTTTTCCTAAAAGCAACAGTAGAGTTTCAAACATGGGATTCTTCTGCCTAAATTTGGAACAGTGATCCTCAGGACAAACTACTTTAAGTAAGAGGAGTGAAGGCAGTCTCCCTTTTTCCCTTCTGTGAATTTTGCTATTGACCTGCTCTGCGCAGTGACAGCCTTCCTATGCAGCTCCTGCCTCGCCAGATCCTACTGTTTGACTCCCGGATGGGGACTCTCAGGCTGCCTGATCCCGTGTTCTTGATGCTGGAAATACGTAACTTGCCATCTATGCTGTGTAAGCTCTGTAAATTACTCTTGCTGCTCGCCCTTTGAGAGTTCCTGTCTGACTTTCATTTTAAAGCAAAGGTTGAATTTTGGCTTTCTCTTTAAAAAGGGGCTTCATTTTGGCTGTGGAGAAAATGCCAAATGTTGCACCTGCAGAAAGGAAATAAAAAGGAGGCCAGAGGCCAGAATGTAAATCTCTGGCCTTTGGGTAAGTGGGCTTACCCAAGTGAAAGCGTCGTTTTGGCAGTTTAATCATGCTTGAGATTGACAGTCATGCATGAGCTCGGTGCAGTTAATCCTCTCCTTCGCATAAAACAATGAAAAATGACCATAACTTTTACAGAGGCAGTTTTCATTTGATTTTAACTACCCTAACTTTATCTCATCTTAAAGTAGAAGACGCCTCCTGTCAGGCACCATTGTCCATAAAGGAATTTAAAGTGACTAGCTCAGGCTCAGACACCTTCCTTTTAGACATCTGAAGTTAAGTGCAAAAGAACAGAACCCGTTCCTTATGACCCTTTTTTAAGATGTTTTTGATCCTGCCCACGTGACACTTTCATTTTTCTTGCTGCACGTCAGCAAGGAGTCAAACAAGTAAATAAAAATGCTGGCGCGTATTTGAAGTCAGTGGTTCAACCTGCGTGCCTCGAAGGTTCAGCTATCTCCCTTTTCACTGTTGAGGAATGCGCAAGAAGTTGACACCCTGTCAGGCCCTTTTTCAGATGAATATTTTATCTGAACAAACCGAGGTGCATTAGGATGACATCCTAGGGCAGGAGGAAGTTCCAGGAGCACTATGCTGTGCAGGCCCTCTCTAACACACCTTCAGTTTATGGCTTAGTCTAAAGATAGATTCATGGGCTCTTTGGGAAGCTCAAAATGTGCGGAAATGGTCTCTGATCCCAAGGCCAAGCGATGCGGTCTGGCTTTGTTCACCTTGCCGAAACTCTTTTCCTACGAAAGGGTCGCTCTAGTCAAATCTGTGCACCTAACTGTGGCACATACAGCATTTTCTGAGCTGTGCAAATGAGCTATTCCATTAAAAAGTGTGGATAAACAGGGCTCTGTCTGTATCTTATGCCTCTTTTATTCACTAGCGTATACAAAGCCTTAGTGAAACAGGCCATATAACAGAGAAGGGTGAATTTTAGCTACTTTTCATTCATGGAAAATTCTGACATCTCCAAAATTGGACTGATTCCAGGAAAACCGTGCCTACATCCAATCCATACACAGAACATCTTCAAGACTGGGCCCTTATTCTGCAAATTGTGGCTGCTACTGAAGCTCTGATGTTCCTCCTTACATCGGAGTTTGGACCACAGAAATGTTAGTGAGGAATAGGTGTGTTACTGCGACAGGACTTTTCCAAGCTTGGAATGTCCTTAGGACAGCCTTAAAGTGCACCTTGTGGCTCCTTATACCATCTGGGCACGTGTCCCCTGGGATGTAGCACAGATAGAGGCCAAGCAGTGCAACACACAGGAAAATTTGGGAAAAAGTTACAAAGATCGTGAAGGTCAAGGATTTCCTTATTTTTCTTCCTTGGGAGCAAGGAGAAGTTGGAATTAACAGTGTAAATCTTAATGGGTGGATTGCGCTGAGCCGTGCGGTTCACCTCAGTTGTTTTCCCTGTCTCAAATGTTTAGCGGCCAATGAGAACATTCCTTCAAACCGGAGATTTATAATGAAAAGTCAACCCTAATTGAATTTCTTCATTAAGAACACCATCAAACAGATACAGAACACCTTACGCCACCTTGTTTAAATTAGATTCATTTTTCTGATTAATTATTAAAAGGAAAGTTTAAAAAATCATAAAATCTTAAGTGCTATTAAAAATTGATTAGGAATGCATTCTTTCATTGACCCAGTTTGTATATTTTTTAATTTTTTTCATCAAAGCTAATACATTTGAGTAGCTGCCTCATGCAGAAGTTTGTAATCATTTGGTCATCAGTCAATTAATCACAGCTTCATAAATATTGATCTCAGATTACATTTATTTTTCATTCTTGAAAGATAGTTTTTTATTAATTTAGGCTTGCTCGCATACATTGCGGCTTGCACTGAAATTATTTTAAAAGTCCTATTAAAATTTAATTTGAGTAGCCAGCCAACAACGTAGGCCCCATGCATGGTGCCTCCTTTTGGCAGGTTTATCACCTCATCCTAAAGGGACCTGGGTACCCAAAACTTGTCCTCGCTGGCAAGCGCCTGTCACCTCTAGAAGTTGCTTTGGTTGGAAGTTACAGGCTGGTGCCATCCTGAATAAAAGTATTTTGCAAGTGTTTCCAGGAAACCCTAGTAGACATGAATATATGGGGGGTAGGAAGGCATAGCTGGAAAGTGGCCTAAAACCCTCACTGGGCAGGAGGAATTCTTTCCTATTCTATCCTTCCTGTTGCAATAGGCTTGGGTCCTCCCCGCTGATCTCTAGTAAAAGGTGTTTTAAGACAAGCTGCTGTTTCCCAAAACCTGCCTTGAGTGAGGGTTTTGGAGTGATTTGATCAGGCAGCAAGTGTTCCCTTTCACACCTCTGTCCCGAGAGGGACATCTTTAACATCTTTAAAAAGTCCCAAGGCTCATCTTTAATGTCTGAAGTCTAAACTGATTCCCCATCGTTACCATTCCAAAACCATGTTTATTTTGGCAGAGCTCTTCTGAAATACAGCCTCAAATCGTGGGCAACTGTGATTCCCACCATCAGTACGAGTGGGAGTCATGAGAACCCCTATCAGCACTGGGTATTTTCCCTGAGATTGGTGTGTGTAGTATGGAGAATGAATCATTTTTAAGGCTATTCATGTATTGAAGATTGAAAAAAACACTCTTCCAGGTCCTTGAATCCAAATTATCTTTTTGAGTCCTATTCCCCAAGCAATCTCTATTATTCCTTTACCATATATGAAATGTAGCGTGACATCCTCATGTACACCTGGCACCTGTTGTATTCATGACACTACTTTTTCCCATTAAAAAATGGATGACACTGCGACAAGTTCTCTTTCCTTTAAATCTCACTTGTCCCCAGTGCTCTTCTGCCCTTTCACAAAAGTTGTGCTGTAAAGACCGTGTCAGAGACACCACGTGAAGAGGGCATCCCAACAAGATGCTTAATAAGCCAAAGTCGTCTAACAAATAACATCTTCCGAGCATTTCTTTGGAGCAGTGTCGCCATCTGAACTAGGCGCTCATTTCTTCTGTGTTTTGACAGATGCTAGTGCAAGTGGCAGCAGTGTGTTAAGTTTTATAATTGAAAACTTTATAAACTATCAGCTCTGTAATCCTGGACAGTCTTTGCTGGCAGAAAAAGAAAGGAAAGAAAAAGCTCCAAAGCAAAAGGGAGAGATGATTCAAATAAAGCTCCAGCTTTTCCTGGCTTTCTGCTGCAGACACCTGCAAAATGGCCCAACTGGAGTTTTTGCACTGAAGTATTGTGCCACTAACTCACTGCTCAACAACTTCGGCACTTCTGAGAATATTAACTTTAGTTTAATATTGAACTACTAGTTTAGGGAAATGCATCTTTTTCTTGGATCTCTTTTTACTTGATATCTCCCTGAATACAGAACTCGTTGAATGGAATGTATGCAAAGCTGTGTGTTTCACCGAAATCATTTTAACTTCAACTTTAAGTTCAGAGGATGCAAAGCTCTGCTGATCTTTGGAAGGCTTTCAGATGGTTTCCTTGTTAATTCTGAGTTTTAGATATTTGCCCTGGGTGCAGAAGCAGAGGCCTTTGGAGTGCAGTGGCAGCCGTATATGGCACCTTGCAGGACTAGACATTCTTCAGCAGGATATATAAGCTGCCACGGATCCAAATCAGTCCCAGACCTTTTCTTGCCTTGCCCCTGAAATCTGCAGTCCCAATTTCTCTGTGTCTCTGTACAACGGTGCTTAGCAAAGATGTTTAGCATTCAAGTAATTTCTGTTGTTGTCATCTGTTATGGTAATGTTACCAGATTAAACCAGAAATACCCAGCCCCATTTTTAGTAGCTTGGTGGCTTGTCAGACATGACTGCAGAGACTTCGAAGCGCTCCTGGGACACCACAGCTCAGGTAAATAAACCTCTGAGGCTACATCCAGGAAAAACACCATCTGAGAAATACACTGCTGTATACATTTTGTACATTAAATAGATGAAAGAGAGAGAGGAAAAGAGGTAGCATCCACCCAGAAACTGCTGGAGTCTAATAGTTTGTTTGCTACTGTTTTCTGAATCTGTCCAGGGGGGCATTATGTTGGGAAGGAAATGGAGAAACGGAAGAGCAAAACCAGAAGCAATTGGAGCAAAGAGCCAATAAGCCAAGGGGAGAGAGGGGATCCAAGGCAAAAAACGTAGCGATATCCTGGTGATGCTGTCAGTATCCATCCACCCTGCTCGAGCAGCCGCTGCAGCTGCTCCTGCAGCGGCTTCGCTCCCGGGCTCGCTCCTCCCCGCAGCTCCCCCGCGGCTCCAGGCTCACGAAGGGACGCGGTGGCAGCTGTAGCAGCTGTGGCACGTGGGTTTCCCAACGCGCCTTTAGCTCAGGCTCCACGTGCAGGCAGCCCTTTGCAGAGCACGCGGGGTGCGCGGCTTTCGTCCTGGCCCTCTGGGCTTCCTCATCACACGCATCATGATTAGAAAAATAGTGGGAACTTTGACAAATAACCAATAGTCTTAATTTCAGTGAAATTTTTTTTGTGATCACATCCTAAGTTCAGTGGGTTTAGAATCAAGTGGTTTATCGTCCTCAGGCAGAAAGTCAGACCTACTAAAAACTCATCTTCCCTTACGAACAGCTAGAATTTTCCTTGCTGATAAATCTGGAAATGAACCATTTGGTCCAATGTATCCTGCCAGGAGCTTTCCTTGTAAGTGCCACTTCCTACAAAACATCCTTCAAAAAAACCTGCATTCTGACAGTTTGGGGAGAAATCTTTTTCTAGATAAATGCACTAGTTTAGTTTGTTCATTTACACATTTTTTTTCATCATCCTATATATTTTTTACTATTAAGGGCAAGAGGTATGATCAGTGATTATGATCAGTGAAAAGAGGGGAATGAATACATATCTGTTGAGAGTGATTGTAGGGAAGCTGGACTGACCTGTCATCTGCACTGAAATATACAGATAATTTATCCATTAAGTGCTGTCAGCAAAAATCAAAGAACTGACAACTGTGTTTGTCTTTTGCTTCATTCTCTTGGCTGTAGAGAGTTAAATAAAACCTTGGAGGTTATAATGGTCTCCCCCCAAACTCCCAATTTAACAGGAATTGGAGGCAAGGAACCCAACCCACAGTGGCCGGGCTCTGCAGACCCCTATGGTTGGAGCATCTACCGACCACAGCAGGATTTTGCCCTGAGCACAAACGGACCTGGAATGGGAGCAGAGGCCACGTTGCAGCTTCACCTGAAAATGCAGCTTATAAAGGTCATAAAAATGTGTTTTTCCTGTAAGAGGCTATGAGTGTTTTAGATTCAAATTGGACGCCTTTAAAGTCGGGAGGAGAACGCTGCTCACCCTGATAACTTAATAGCACATCTAAATGTCTTTTAAAAGACGTCAATTTCCCTATTAAGACCAAATAGACTGTCTGTTAATTTGACAGAATATCCATGTTCCCTGAACTTAGGGCTATAAAAATTGTTCATCTGCTCAGTCACAGGCCATTTAATTTTGGATGCATCATTGCCAGTTGGTTACAGTAATTAGCATTCCCTGTATTGTAGCGGCTCCCCTGAAGCTATGCTAAGCAGGGTTACACGTCTGCACGGAAACATAAGCAGCCCTGCGCAAATGAGCCCGGCCACCCATCTCACAGACAGAAGCCCTGGCTACAGCTTCTTGGCTCAGGGTGCCCTGTATGCCCACCTGCAGATCTTATTTACTGGTTATTAATGACATGAGCTGTAGGCAGCTGGGAAAGGCACAGCAGGGCAGTTTAAAACCCCTTCTCCAAACTACCCTTGCAGCCTTCTTGTTTCTCTGATGCACACCTGATCTTTTTATTTTTTTTTATTTCTTTTTTCTTTAAACCCACTCCTTATACTCTCTTTTAGTGAAGTTTGTGGGATGCAAATCAATTCTTTGGATGTACATTGTGTGTACGTGTATATGAAAGCCTTTGAGCTGATACACATTTGTTAATGCAGTTTCTTGCCACTTAAAACACGTCGGATTTCAAACATTTTCATCAGCCTTTACCTATTATGAAATATGTTTCAGATATTTTGGTTGGAAATGTTTTTCCCTTGTCTCCTAATGACTAAAGTAGTGTTTTTATTGTATTTTTTTTCTATAGAAGCACCAACTGCCAATACAGGCGTATGGGAAGTGCTGGAATCATCGTAAAGGCTGGGATAAACAGCACGATAGCGCAAGCCACGAGGAAATTAAAGAGAGGCCAAGATTTTTGCCGGTTGTTCTGCTTACTCCGCACATTCCGCGGTCCCGGGCCGCGTAGCTGCGCTTCCCCTTCGTTTCCTGGGAAACCAGCGGGCGGCTGTAGGCACTGCAAGACGTAGCGCTGAGAATAATTCCTCCCATTTAATCCACCCCGCTTTTCACTTCTTAATATACTGGAAGGTAACTAATATTTAATACCACGAAATGTATCTGTGCATGTTTAATGATTCAATTAATCAGAGAGAAACCTTCTTTATAATTAAATATAGATAGGCTATAGTCTTTTCTTCTCATTGACTGATGCTGCTGAGAATAAGGGATAAGAATAATTTTATACTATTACTCTGTTTGCCTTTTATTAGGACTCTGAACTGTTTAGGTGAGTAAGATCAACCATAAAACCACATTTTTCCTTAGAGTTATGCACTCTGCAATTTCTGTATTCCATAAAAGTCTGGCGGTTTGAATTTAGATACCAGTCTTACAAAGGCTTGCACATATGTTTAAGCACAGGAGAAGTTCCACTGATGCTAATGCAGTTATTTGCATTAAATTTAAAGCATATATTTGAGGCATTGCAGAACTGACTTTTTGATTCTGAGCTTTTTGGAAAGGAAGTTGACTCATACCATACATACTTGCAGTGTAAGACCATGATTTGGCTGGGACTTGTAGTAATAATTCATTACTTTCAATTGAGTAGTAATTTTATTAACCTGCTTCTGGACCTCTTGACTTGATTACTTAAAGAAAGGTTACAAACTGTCACTGCAGTTTGTATTTCTTTTTCTACAGCTGCGTGTAAAATTCTGTAATTCTGTACAAAGAAGTCAACTGTCTTCAACGCAGTATGCAGATGGGGTGCATATATTGGCAAGTTAATAAAATAAGGTAATGATGTACGTGCAGGCAGATTTAAATATGGAAATGGAGATTTCCTGCTTCTTGACTTCATATAAATTGTTGAATATATTTGTTTAATGATTTATACAGAGCCTCTAGCTATAGCAACTAGGTGCTGTTTACAAAAGTTAAAACATAAATTACATAGACAGGCTACAACGGGCTTCATTAAATGACCACCTCTGCTGCCAAGGATACCACATGTTAGTAGTCACGCTGGGAGGCCATACCTATCTGTTGAAATGCCCTTCTGTTTATACACCTCCTTACCATGGATCCTTCCCAGTGAATCCCGCAGGTACAGGCAAATATGCTACCAGACAGACAACAGTGTTAGGCTGTAAATGATGTGCTACTTCTAATATAAGTAGTTTTAAATGAGTATGTTTCTGTGTTTGTGAGAATCCAGCTGAATATACTTGAGTCCCTGGAAATGAAGGTATGCAGTTTCTGTGTTTCCACAGGAAACACGGGCCTTTTATTATATTAAATCCATATGGGCTGGTAAGCTTAGGTAGCAGTCCCGAGTTTGATCATTTGACCTTTCCACATGAGGGCATAAAAGTTTGCTTTTTCAAGTTTTTCACCACTCACATTTCACATACTCATATTTTCAACATGTATATCTACCTCTTCATGAACGGATATTGTTCCTCATGATCGTAACGGGATAATAACGTATCCCCTCCAAAAAACAACCAAACCAATCAAACAAACAAAAAGGTTATACTTGACAGAAAGACCTAGTTTGGAGAATAAAGACATGACTATACTCTTTCTATAGCACTTCAGTCAAGAAGGACCCATTAATTTGTTTTTAAGATGAGCTTAAAGCAGAAAAAGGAAGGATTTTACTCAGTTTTGCCCAGATGTCTGCAACAAAACTTATATATGTTATTGGTAACATTTCTACTTGGACTTTTATTATGGGTCCAAATTATGGGTACTAAATCCGACTGATACCCATGGGACTAGGTTCTCTTTCTAGGCATTTACTTAAGGGCAGGAATATGCTGCATTCAGATGTATTTGATAAAAAGGTGATATTCAGTGAAAAAAAAAAAGAAACTTCTATAGATAAATGGTGCATTCTACTAATTTCCAGAAGGGCCTTTTAAAAGTTTTTAATAGGAACTGATGGCATTCAGGTAGGCTGGCTATCATGTTTAGAACATTTAGTGCCTCAATATATATTGTAAAGATTGGTGGTTAAGGTTTTAAGAATCCCTTTGTCATTTCTTTTTCCTTTAATTCCAGCAACACAACCAACAATTGCGAGTTTCGAATGTTACACTTAGTCATATGTTTTTTGGATATGATCAGAAGACAAACATTCCTAAAAACATAGTTATCACATGGCCATATCGTTAATACTTCCATACATGCTGTATAAGACATACAAATATCTCTTGTTCAGGAGCATGAAAAAAAAAGTACAAAGAATAATCAAGCTAATTTCTTGCTGGGTCCAAACCACAGAAATTCTCATAATTGAAATTTTCAAGAAAATAGAATCAATATGAAAGCAGTTCATGGTAAATCTACAGCAGAAATTTTAGAAATGATCTGCTCCAAAGCTTATAATAATTATGATGCATTTTTAAAGCTAAGTGGTAAAAGAAGAACAGAAGGAGAACAAATAAGATGATTAACCTTTTACTTTTTAATAAATTACTTTCTTCATTGGCAGATTTGTTTCAAAAATCAACCCTTCTTGGTTTTCTGCCTCTTCCTATAAGCCTTCTTTTTTTAAAGCTGAGATTTTATTTTTGCTTCCTTTTTTCTTCTTTACACTTTTATATCCTGATAGCATTGTCCATTTTTTATCATGTTTACTAAAGAAGAAAGAAGAAAGCCGGCAAACCAGAACTTTACAAAGCAAAATTTGAGGGAATCAAAAATATTCACAGAATCTGAAGAATGCAACAGCCAAGGTGGGAAATGGAAGAGTTCGGGCAGTAGATATAGTCTAATAAGGAACAAAGAAGAGAGGAGAAAAATAAAAAGAGAGAGAGAACAAACACCAGAAAAGCTGCCTGTGAGATCTATTAGACTGTGGAGCAGTGCCTGAAAGAAGTCTAACTACTAAGTTCCATTTAAATCTAGACTGGACAAAGCACTAAAAATATCCATCAGGGAATGATATAGTGTTGGCAGGCGGGTGGAATAGATGATATAATAAATCTTGACTACCTCTTCTTCCTGCAACTCCGTGTTGCAGCATAAGGTATTCTTTATATGCAAATGCAGCGTGGAGCATAGACTATATTGAATAAATAATGTAGTCCTGTTGTGGGGTTTTTGTTGTTGTTGCTGTTGTATCCTGGGATCTCAAAGTGCTTTACACTGGGCTAATGTGTAATCACTGATGTAAAAACACCCTTGTATCACAGCTGCTGGCACCAATCTCACAGCAACACAACTTTTTATTTTTATTAATTTATCTATTTAGATGTATTGCATTTATCAATTATTCTAGGCAATGAGGAATGAATAAACAAATGCACGGAGCCAAATCCATTATAAAAGTAGTTTGTTTGTTTGGTTTGTTTATTTGTATACCCAAACAAGCCTTTAAAGAAACCTCATGGCTCCTTCTACTCAATGAAGGATATAAACTTATGGATAAGATATCAGGAATAGCTGCTTTCCCAGCTATCAGAATGCGTTTATTCCCACTGAACATTGACTCCAGTGTAGTTACTCACCCACTCCCACGTACCTTTCCCAGGAAAAATATGAAAGATCTGGTGACTCCTCTCACAAGACTTGGAGAGCACTAGAGTGGATGATCAGTCTTTCATGAATAATAAGAGAATGGAGAAGGAGAAAAGAAAATGTTCCATGGAATGTTTCCCTCCTTAGGCATTTTTGGTCCTGAAACTTCCATCCCATACTGAAAGGAAGGAAAGGATATGGCCTGTGGCTTGGCATCTTTGATGATAGTTTGTCACATGTGGAAATAAGCCTTTTCTTAGCAGCGCTAGGTGTTCACCTCAGTATATGTAAGAGTGCTCATCCTCCTGATGATGCAGAGGATGGAATAGTGCCGGTCCAATTACATCCTGCTCAGAGAGTGATCTACGTTTCCTCATATTCAACTCAGAGTAATTAAAGGAGGATAAAAAAAAAAAAATGGGGGCATGAGGCTGCTGCATGCTGTAGCCTCATGTACAGAGTTGAGATGTGGCCAGGATACATCTCTGGCCTTAAATACTGGGAAATGTCCTCATCAGGATTGGTTCCTCACTATAAATTCTACATTGCGTAAGCAGTATAAGGCAGATGATCTTTTTCTTTATGGCAGTAAATCCCTAATGCTGTCTTTGCACAGTGCTTTGGAAGGGGCTATAAGGCACGATAATTGAAAAACACATAACATTTCCACTTTGCCATGTAATTCATCAGTTCCATGGATTTGTGTCAGCTCCAGCATTCTCCTGGTAGCAGAACTTTATACACATTCTTAACTTAATACGGAGATGTCTAGGTTTTGTATTTTAGGCTTCTGTGACAGAAGAACAACTCTGCTTTGAGTTTATGATTTCTGTTAACTCAGGTGTTTAGTTAAGCATTCTGCAGAATCGGAAAAAAGAAATTAAATATCTTGACCAGAAGCAGCCACAGTTTTAGTTGTACGTGTGAGAAAAAGAAATAAATCAGTCCCTATTATTTTTTGAGGGCAAGTCTGAGATCTTTCTTAATTTGAATTAAATTACATATGAATTGCATTCTTATGTTTCTTGTTTGGACATATTTATATTTTTATTTCCGAGCAAAACTTCTAGACTTGACCTTCAAATGCATGGCATTTCCATCACTAGTTTCTCCCCTTCTCTCCCTTTGATCATCAATTAATCTTGTTAGTATGCGCTTTCTCAGGCAGATTCTTCTATTCACTGAAAACATGTCCAACGTAAGTGGGATTCTTGTATCTCATTGAAGGCTTAGTTATGAGAGCAAAAGAAATAGTAAATAAATATGGTCTTGAATAGGTAAGTGAATGTCATGGAAAGAAACTAAGAAGGAAAAGGGCCTGCCCTGGCACTGGTTAAGGTCCCTTTCGTTCCCTGGGGCTGGGGAATCAGAGCGGGGTGAGCGTGCGCAGCAGAAGGGAGAGCGGTGCCTCTGTAGAGACTTTTGTCTGAGCTTGGCAAGCAAAACTGGTGCCTGTGCATTAATCTGAATTATCACAGCCAGTTTCCCCCTTGTAGCCAGCTCAGTCACAGCTTCATGATCTCTTTCTTAAGCGGGAGGTGAGCCGAGCCCAGCATGGTGACAACACTAGGAAAACTAGAGGGGAAGAGAATAAAATTGACTGATATTAGACAATTTTGGAATCGAAAAGGCTCTGAGATTGACACAATTTTCCTTTCATCTAACTATTAACATCATAACCCTGCTTTCCGTTAATACTGCCAGTTATCACCCTTTTCCAGAAAAAAATCTCTGCATCTTTCGAGTTTCTCTATTATATCATTTTCTCTAATGTTCATTTATAATTGTTTTCCTCTTTGTGAAAGTTTTTTTCCTTTGAGATTCTATCAAAAACTCCTACTGTGAACTTTCTAAATTTTAAATAATATCCTAATTTTAAGGCCATTTATTACTTCTAATTTGACCACTTGTAGGCGTTTTTCATCATAGTATTACAAGTGAGATGATTGTTTTCTTACAAACCTGTTCACAGACAGAAATGTACTTGTTGGTTCTGAATCAAAAGACATTAAACCCCAATTATTCTATGGGGCTTTGGATCAGACATTCTGTAAATCGCACTTTCAATTTTTAAACCTCTCTCTCTCTCTCCTGTTTTTCCTGCTTGACAGAAGAACTGTTCACCCAGTTATTGCTGCATCCAGTATTTCAGATGTTGCTTAATCCAGTTCTTGTATGGAACCTTCTCATCTATTTTTCATGCATTTGAAACTCTCTGGTATCATAGAGCAATGCAATGCTTGCCTTTTTCAGTCATATTTTCAGTGGCTTCCCCATAGCAACTCACAAATCCTTTTCTCTTAATCATGGCTCTGCATAGTGTGTTCTGTTCAGCTCATATTCCCTTGGTGGGTTAGCAGTTCCCAGAATCCGGGATAAGTGTCAGGATCGAGGTTTGGAGAGTTTTCAGAATCATGCAAAAGTTTATGAGAGAAGAGTATCTGAAATTGTGAAGATTGAAAGCTTATTCATTGTAATTTTATTTTATTATTTTATTTTTATTTTATTTTATTTTATTTTATTTTATTTTATTTATTTTATTTTTTTATTTATTTTTTCTAATTTACCAAAGACCCAACATTTTTTTTTCCAAACTTCTCTCCAAACAACAAAGCTGTTACCTTTCCACAAAGAAAACTATGTAGTTATCTACTATTGTTGTCTTCTTAAGGGAACATTGAAAGCTAGCTGTCACTTGAGGGGAAACTGGATTTGCTGGATGGCTTTAAGGTATGGCTGAGTGTAGGTGGAGAGGGCCATTTCAGTGAGAAAACTAACAGATCCCCAGTTCTTTCTCACTCAGCAGAGTAGAAAAGATTATTCCCAGCTCCAGAAATGCTTGTTGACATTTTGTTTTTCCATCTGGGTAAATGTCACGGTTTCCCTAGGTAGATACCAGCATAAGTGTCTTCAGCTCCAGGTCCGCAGTAGCTGCTGTGTCGTGTACAGTCCCGCGCGCGCAGGATGTGTGTTCATCACCCGGCCACGGTGTGACTCCTGGCTGCGTGTGGATACGTTTCGCTTTGCTTTAGCTTGCTGTGCTGTCCTCAGGCACCACGCTGACCTCCCCGGTAGGGCTGCTCCAGCTTCTCAGCAGCAGCTGCAGTTGGAGCCGCTTGGATAGGCTGCAAATATCTTCTGCCGACTAGAGCCAGGGGAGTTCGGAGAGCGCGGAGCAGCACTTGCAGGCTGAATGCGTAACACAGGTGGTTGGGATTGTGCAGAGAGCTGGAGCTGGATTTCTAAAGGCACTTGGCACACCTAACTGCATTCCTAGAGGGATCTTCCAAAGCCACGCAAAACAACGGAAATGTGCCGTTTATTTCACCCGACTTTGACTATCTAGTTAGCTAGCTGACTTTTCTGGATTTCATCCCACCCCAAAACAGGTGCCTGAAGTAGATGGGTTAGACAGGTCTATCTCAACCCCCTGAATAAAAGGAGCAAGAGAAAATTTACTTTGAAAAAAACAGTATTCCTACCATGAAGACAAAAGTATGGAATCAAATAACTGTGTAAAATGAAGCTTATGGGAGCTCAGGAAGGCTTCAGTTTTAAAAATGCATTTCCTGCTAGATAATGTTTTTTGCTTGTTTGTTTGTTTGCTTGTTTCTAATGGAATCTGACCCTGACCTCCTTTGCTAGACATATTGATTATCAGGCAAAATACTTACTACTAGGTCTAATATCTCTGAGATATAGTTGAATTAAATTCAAAATAATTTCAAAGAATTTGGTCTTTTGGGGTTGAATTGATAAAATGGTCTCCTACCAAAAACCAAAGCAAAGCAGAAAAACACATGTTTTTTATGGTAGTATATTTTCCTGATCCATTTTGTAAAAAAAAATATATATTTTTAGTGTCGCAATGGTATTTCATATCAAATAATTAAGTGATTCCACCAGCAATAAATAAAGTATATGAAATAAACTATAGATGATTCTCCAAGGCCTAAAATACAGTTATAGACTAGATTACAGCAGTCTTACAGCTTGGAACTAATTTTGTCCATTTACGGTGGTTTCATAATCTGAAAAAATACCTATTACATTTATTTCAAATACTAGCCAAATTTGTTCACGATCTATTCAAATCTATTGTCTGCTTGCTGTTGGTGTGGTCCTGGGCATGATCTGGAAGTTTGTGGAAGACACTGCCAGTTCCCAGTAGGCAGTTTGGATGAGGTCAGCCTGTTAGAGGGAGCAGTAGAGTTCGAGTTAATTGTGCTCATCGAGGCTGTTCTGTGCAGCCTGAACCCACTGCTGGAGAACGCAGGAGGGAATATTTGCTTCCCTAGTACAGCTGCATCATCAGCAGTAAGTACAATTGAGAAAAGGGAAGAGGAATGCCACCTATATTACTCTTGTAAGAACATATATGAATTCCAGTAGCAATGTTATCATCATCACTTAACTCAGCAATGGTGATAACAGCCTGGCTTCCTCCCTATGGCATGGTAGAAGGTGGGATTTATTTATTCATTTTGACTGGGATGGCCTATTAAACATGACAATGTCAAGAGACACAATTTAGACACCTATATCCAAAGCTGCAGCACATGAAAACTTCTTCTCAGGATTTGGGACTCCCAAAGCTCATGTTATTTTATTTTTTTTTTCTAAAGTCACAATCCTGAGTTCCAATAGTTTTGTGAGGGGACATTGTTAAAATGTGTGTAAATAATCTTTGGCGATATTCCTTCTTTCTTGTTTATCCCCAGCTAATACTTTCCAGGCTGTTTAATCCTGGCCCACTGGTTATAATATATATTTTATTTTGCTTTCAGTTTAAATTCTCTAGTGTCTCCAATTAAGCTCCATTGGCCCATGAGCCTTTCAGACTTCAAGAATGATCTTGTGCATCTGCCAGAAAGGGTCTCTCCCAAGTCCACCCAGAAAAAGTGATGACTTCCACTCTCAGACAGTGAATCCAAGTCTTTAGTTTGCTACTCTACCTGTCTTTCAAGAACAATTATTGAGCCACATGTGATTTTTTCTTCTATCATCTAGATGGCCTGAAGAAGGGAGGCAAAGGAGGCAGCAGAGTGGTTATGAGTAAGATAAAAATAAATTTGTGCAGGCATACGTAGGTAGGCGAAAGTATATTTAAATTAGCAGACTTTTTTATTATTATTAATTGCATAAACAAAAAGCTCTCTGTGGGTTGAAGGTGACAAAGGAAGGGAGGGAGGAAGATGATGATAACATTGAAACTTCCCCTAATGGGAGCAGGCCCCATCTCTGGGTCTCTTGCACACGTGTGTGCTCTGAGCCTCAAGAATCTGTTAGTTTTGCACAGCCGTTTTCCCTCCACTTGCAAACAGGCTTATGACTACCCAAATCTGTTATGTGCAGAAGGCTTTTTATCGTTAGGTAAAAAACTGTCTGACTGTCTGTGATGGATGCCATATTCTAAACGCGTTCACATTTTTTCTTTCTTGGCAAAAGTACTTCATTTTTCAGAAATCGAAAACAATATGGGACTGTTATTTTATTTTGTGACGATGGTGTTCCTCTTGTGTACAGTATTTAAATGAAATCAGAAGAAAGACCTTGGGTTCTGGTAGAAGCAGAGTTTGAAACGGAAGAGCAAAAGTAGATATTTGATCTTTGATCTTGCACGTGTGTGTGCTGACCATCCCTTTCCTTTGGCTGTATTATTTCTTTTTTTTTTTCAGTGTTTTTTTTCTTGGCGAGTTCCCTGGGCCAATTGCTTGGCCTTCGCAGTGGTGTGCATTTGTGTCCCAACTAGTCCCGCTGAAGCAGCAGGAGTACTTGCCTGAGAGCTGTTTATCACCGAGAAAAAGCCCCGGCGAAGATCGCAATCTGGCCCTTTGCAATTAGCACAACACTGTGAGGGTTTCACTTTCCTGCCTAAATGCCGTAATGAGCAGCCATCGGAAGAAGAGGTAAATAAAGCTGTCATGCATATTGACAGTAATACAATATCACTGCTCATTTTTTTTCCCCCCAAAGTTAGAATTGCAGAATTAACGTGGCACATGATGTCCTCCCCTCTCCAGCTAAACACTACCAGCTGCAGTCTTTTTAAGTCTGCTATCATTTTGTTAGCACAATGACTGCCTACGTGAGCAAAAAAACATGGAAACTGCATCCTACCACAGTTGACAAGATTTTTTATTTTCATGATTACTTCTCTGCCTTTTTTTATTTTGCCTGCAGGCAAAGGTTGGCATACATGTCAAGAGAACATTCTCCAGCTGGGGCCTGCAGTATAGAGAATTGTATACTCCAGAGGGCTCATGGGACCTTAGGCAGATTATTATGGTAATATTGGAGACTGCTGTCCTTTCCCTCCCACAGCTGGGCCGCCTCTCTCATTGTAAGTATTGAAGCAATATGTTTTGCAAATTATACATTGGGAACAACAGGGACCCAGGAAAGTGAGGGAGAAAGAGAAACATGGCAAAGTGTTGCCTTTAATATGGTATTTTTCTTGTTCATCAAGCAAAAATAAATTAAAGCTTTAATTTTTTTTA
Organism: Crypturellus undulatus; assembly: GCA_013389825.1. Lineage (NCBI taxonomy): Eukaryota > Metazoa > Chordata > Aves > Tinamiformes > Tinamidae > Crypturellus > Crypturellus undulatus. The sequence goes on from VWPW01022506.1 coordinate 823,094, forward strand.
ATTAAATGAGGATCATATATTGGGAAAAAACAGCCATAATAGTAAAAAACTTAATATTGATTTTATTGAGTGAGAGTTTTAAGGAAATGTGGTTTATTATAGGGAAATTTCACACAGTAACCTGATGCAAGAGAACCAGAGTAAGATTACATAATAGCTTTTATTACAGATTTCAAAAATCCTTTTGAGTCCAATGAAGCTGGATTAACAAAAACTGCACAAAAAAATATCATTTTAATTAGTGCTAATGTGATCTCGTCATGGTCCAGCTGTTTCACACAGGATGAGATTCTGTGTTGCTTTATTAGCAATTCGCCCTCCAAAATACTGTCAGTTCTTGTTTTAGCATTTCTTATTGATGTATATTTTAATAAAATAGCCAAATGATATGGTGAAAATGAGGATTTTGTTTTGTTTTGCTTTTGAAGCAAGCTAAAGCAAATATGGCTTAAAAGCTTTGCTAGTAGATAAAGAAATATTTCATTTTTTGACCTTTCTGAGAAACATTAGCATATAAGTTAGGTAAAGATTTGTACGTGGCATTTTAAAAGTGATTTGTACCTTTAAGACTAAAAAGAAAAGTAGATATTACTAACTTGGTAACAGGGTGAAATGATGGCTTACGCAGGTCAGACACTTCTCCTTAAAGCACTGACTTTATCGGCTCTTTAGTAAGCATGGCTTCAAATCACAGTCTTTAAACCATATTCCACTTTTCTGTTAGCCAACAGTCATTTTAAATTTAGATCTCCATTTATTTTTGACAGGACTATTTCGCAACTCAATTCCGTTAGGAGCTAAACTTTAATTTTATTCTAAATTAATTTAAAGTTACTGAAACTTACTGCTTCATTTATACATGAAACTATAGCATATGGCCTTAGACACTTACTTGAATTCTACATTAAAAATAAGCAAATGTAGAAAATCTCAGTGCTCACAACTCAATTTTGTTCTCCATTATTTTTATATGTTTTAATACAGTGGAGACCCCTTGTATGCACCATTGTAAAAAAGGACATTTATTTTTAATAACTTTATTCCTTTTCCCTATGTTCCTTAAAAGATTTCATTATGCACTATTGGTGCTGTGCTAATATATTTATCAGCTCTCTAAATTAGCTATGACTTTGCTTATATATTCCAGGATGATGCTTAGTTTTTAGGTTGTTCTGGTTTTAACACCGTGTGGTTTCTTTTCCAGCCCTTAGGTAGAGATTTTATAATAAATAATGGAAATAGACTGAAATCTGGTAGCAATTGTTGTAAATGAAAATGGGATTCATCTGTACCTTATGGTGGATTTTTAGCTGTAATTTTCAATTGTAATAATCAAAGAGGTTACTAAAATTAACATGAAAGCTATTTTCATACACTGCCTTGGTTAACCGTCTTGGAGAATCTTCCAAAACCTTGATGCTACTGATATGAATACCATATTTCCTTCCATCTCTTTATCATGGTCTAAAACAGCATAGGGAAACTACGCTTTTTGGATGGAAAGAACACCCAAATGAGAACGAGCTGGTTTCTTGCATAATCTTGAAGCATTTGCTGCTCTTGAATTGACATGAAGGCTTTTGCTGCATATTACTTGATGCAAGGAGGCAACAGGATAAGGTGGAAAGAAAATTGCAAAGAGGGTGCTTTTCTGTGTACTACAGAAACCCATGTTTCTGGTGTGTTGCATTTTCCTTGGCATTACTCTTCTGAAAGCCAGAAGGTTCCTAAACCAGAGTTACCTTCCTCCCCTTCTTCCTCTCTTTTCTTAAATTCCTCCTTCCATATGCAACATTTTTCGTCCGATCTTTCTGAGTTATAACTCTTCATTTCCAGACGTGTTCCCCCTCAAGTTGCATCATCTATTTTATTATTTTTCTTCATGATAATGTTACCAATTAGTCTTGCTCCAGATTTTTCAGGTTCCTAAACTTCCAGTTCTTGCTTTCAACACTGCTAACGATAGACCACAATCTCTAACTCAGAACTCAAAGTTTGCTTAATTCTTCCCTTCCTAACAAAAAAAAAATCTCTGCTTTGTCATTTGTGGGTCAAGTATGACAACTGGAAGATGACCTATCAGTTTCTTTTTTTCCTATCTTGTCTATAATGAAAAATCCATGTTTAATGAAGAACTCTTGAAGAATTCTACATCCTTTCTTTGGAACTTGTCTCTAAGGTTAAATCTGCACTGTTTAAGGACTCTCTCTGCCTTAGGGAATGATCCTTGGCTAATGGGAAAAAAGTGGTGCACACTGATTTGTTCAGATTCTTCTGTGTAATAGGAGTGTGCAGAGTTAAGGGTGTTATGCTACGCTACCTTTTAATGATGATCTCTAAAGCGAACTATCACCCAAAGTCTCCTCAGTTACTGTTTTGAAGGACATTGGTTGGTACATTCTTAGAGAGATCCCAGGAGCAAAATAACAGCTTTTTGCAGTGTACATAGTCAGAAGAATCAGGACTCATGAGTGAATGGGGAAAGTCAAATTATCTCTCTGTGTAGGTGGACTGTAATAATCCAGCATTTTTTTCCTGTGAAACTATAAGAGAGAGTAGGATGAAGAATATTAGAACCTCAAACCATTTTTGAGTCCCCACACAAGTTTCACTGGCTTGGTATGAAAGGTATCAACATATACCACTGTTAAGCATAAGCTGCCAGTTTTTTTTTTTTTACCTTAGCAGGTGTCAAGGACTTGACACCAGAGGTTTGTTGGATCTTGCTAGCTTGAGGCCCTGGAAGCTTTCTGTATACAAGCAGCTTTACCAAGTAAGTCTTATCCAAGCACTAGAAGCATATATTTATGCTGAAAAAATTCTTGAGGAATGGTAGTGCTCCATACTAGGCTTTGGTGCGTGTTTAATATTTTTGAAGGAGATCAAGCTTGCTACTCAAGCATGAGTAGCAAGAGGTCCTTGTCCATGTGAATAATGCTTAGGTTATAACAAGGTTTTTATCTCTAGACACTAAAGCAATGATCTTTTCTCAGCTGGAAAACTGATTAGAAGGGACCTGTAAACTAGCAGAGCTATCACAAGCACAAGAGGAGACTTGGAATCTGCATGAAGGTTTGCACTTGAAAATCTTAATGGAGCGTTAGTCAGGTTCAGATATTAAATATATAGTTCTTGATTCATTTTCCTAAACACAGCGCTCAGGGACACTTGAAATGTCTTGGATAACCTTGATGTCCTCCCTAAAGGTCCCTATCCTGGGGCATCTGATTGTGCCCCACATTTGGGGGTAGGATTCATCTTCAAAGCAGACACCAAAGCGTGAGTGTCTAAATAGAGCTCTATGCCTATTTGTGTGCTATGGGTTGAGCTCTGATTGCCAGTGGAAGCGATTTAGTTAATACAAAGCCTGCAAAGCCTGCAGAGCAACCCTGTAACCCTAGCCTACATTTTGTCAGCCCAGTAACTCTCTAGACTCCATCGGGGAAGGGTTCGGCTTGACTATGGGTGACAGTTTCAGCACCTAGGGAAGGGTACGGTTGCCGCTGTAGATAACACAGAGCGGTCCATCTGCCTAAATAAGGGCACTGAGTTCTCAAAAGTCCAGTATCATATCTGTCAGTCCTGTGCTGCTGTCTCAAATGGTCCTAGGTATTTAGGCAGAAACAACTAGATCCTGCCCATAACTTCCATATAGACATGTTATTTAGTCTGAAATTGATACCAATACTCTTAACTTCACTTGTTTATTTTATTTTATTATTTTATTTTATTTTATTTCATTTCATTTCATTTCATTTCATTTCATTTCATTTCATTTCATTTCATTTCTGTTCTTTCTGGTGCTTGGAATTTTTGTCCTTGTGACTTTTCCATCATGGTAGCTACGGCCTCTTTCCTTCCTTTTCTTATGGTACTCACAGATACAATTCCTGTTTTTTCGCTATTCTTCTAAAAAATTATGGATGCAGACTGTTTAGCTCATATCTTTTTTTTTGAAAAGAAGAATCCTTCATGGGACCAACAGTAGCCACCTCTACCTTGTAGAGATCCATCTAATTTGGAGGAAATATTTGATGTCTTCACTTTCTCTAGAAGAGAGTCTATTAGATTAACAGATGGAAGGCTATGTGGAATAAAATTGCACTTCATATTATTTTTCTCCCTTTTGTATTGAAAAATTTTCAACTTTTCTAGTGAAAGCTCTTATTTTGTGAATATTTTCTGTTGAAAATGTTTTAAAAGTTTTTGTCATTTTACCTTTTATCAATGTCCCATTTATGGTAAGGGTAATAGACAACAATTATATGCAAGCCTTGTATGACATGTAAGAAGCGAGCATTTCTGAGTAAATTATTAAATTATAGGTAAATGTATAAGTAAATTTGCTGGTTATGATGAAAGAGACTGATATCGTGAAGGGTTATGCTCAAAAGGCAAAATCAAATTTCTTTAAAGGATTATAGTTTGGGGAATAAAAGAATTTTTTTCTGATAAATCTGTTTGACAAGTTTCTGCAGACCCTATGATTTAAACATATTCAGGAAATAATTGGTGTGCAACTCTCCCCTTTGTGAAAGTGTCAGGATTTAACCAATATATACTGAAAAATCCCTCTATGTAGTAACAAAGTCTGATTTTTATCTTCATCTAGGATTTAACTGATGAAACTCTGACTGTTCATGTGAAGAGAAGTTTGGTTTAGTTTAGTTTAGTTTAGTTTAGTTTAGTTTAGTTTAGTTTAGTTTAGTTTAGAGAGAAGAATCAGGGAGGTCTTTGGAGAAGTTATCTAGGAGGTGAAGCATATGCATCCCTTTCTGCTAGCAGTGTCCTATGCATGATCTGTATTTTTCTAACCAGTATTAACCAGTTATTAACCAGTATTTTTCTAACCAGTTTCTCACCCTTTAATCCCTTAGTCTTTAGAGGCAACCAGACCTTGTCCAGCCTAGCGTGATGGGGGAAGAGTCATTATCATCCACCATAGCTTGTATATGTAGTGAAGAAAAGATGTTAGAACGGATGTGACAGATACTAGCCTAAAAATATGACATAAATGCCAAGCAGTTGCTTCATAAGTGCCAAATGTTTGAACTCCTTGCATACAGAAACACAGATAAGGCTTCCTTTAAGTGGCCTTTCTGACATACTAGAGAAAGCTGGTTTAGCCTCTATTTCTCTCTCTCTCTTTTTTTTTTTCCTTTAATACTATAACTTTAACATGCTGGATTGGTTTTATACTGTTGTATTTTCCATATACTCTCCAGGGTATTGAGGGAGAATACATCATTTTTTTTTACTGTGCTATTTTTATTCTTCTACAGCTTATGTACCATGGAACAACTCTGTACCTCTGACCTTTTCATCTCGTATGAAATCAGAGGTATCTAACTCTGATTAGCATGTGAGTAGCTGGAGATACACAAAGGCTTCAGCAGCAGATGTCGAGATGTCATCATCATCAAAATTTGAAGCGACACTGTATGTAAGTTCTGTGCGCCATCGCGTATTGCATTCATCAGTTCATTAAGAAGGTGCAGGAGCCAGCGTAATACCAGCAATTGTGGCACATCTGTTGGGCCTGGGACAGGATTATCTTTTCTGCCCACATTAGTTTTGTGATTCTTTGGCTGATTCTTATTCTTTTTCCAAATTCTGTTATGCTGCAGCAAAGATGGTGGAGAATGTAAAAGACACTCTCTCATAAATATATATCACCAGGATGTCACAAAGCGCTTTAAGTAGAAGAGTTTTCCCATTATCATGCGGACTATTTTTTTGAAACTTGCAACTGTAATTGCCAAATATTGCATAGTTTCGCTAAGATTCTGATCATTTTCTTCTCATAAGTCATAAACTTACTCATTTAGAATAAAGTCTCATTTAGAATAATAAAATAATTATTAGTTTTTATTATATATCTCTGAATCTTACAATGAGATTTCCTATTATTTTTGCTTGCATAATGATTAAGAAAAAATAGGTTGGGTAGGGTTTCTCTCATCTTATTTTAGACAAATGACTTCTAAGTGATTAGCTTGGACCTTTAGGACTATTTGAGGTATCCTAAGGCATTTTCATGAACCTGGGATTTGTTGTAAAAGACACTTTCTAGATCAGTAGCTGGAGAACAGGTATAATATCCTGGAGCATCTCAGAGGGATTGCAAAACTATAATTAGGTGTATTACTGCTTTGTATTCTGTGGTAGACATCTGAATCTGAGATTATCCATGTAGAGTCCCTTTGTATTCACTGAAGAGAAGGAGGCATAGAGAGAATATTCTTTATTTAATTTAATGACATACCTATTGAGCCAGAGAAGGTGTGCCTTAAAAATGTCTCTTTCTTTGACTATGAGGAAGTTCAGAAAGACATGCTCAGATGTAGACATATATTTAACAGATTTCTCTTTTTAGTTAGATGAATCTCAGCCAAGATGACCTTTAAGATTCTACCTAGTATTTCTACTCTGAGAAAAATAAGACAACTCATAACTAGTCTTAGCTGTCAGACAAAAGATAAGTATAGCTAATATGTATCTCTGAACTCAGGATCTTTTTGCTGAGGATGTAAAGGAGTGTTTAGGGAAACTGTAAAAAGCAAGTTACACAGCAGTGCTTTTTTTTCCCAGAAAACATCCTGCTTCATCAACAACTTTTACTTCTCTTCTTGTATAGTGGAAGAAAGAAAATATATATCTTTTTTTTTGGTTGTTAATGCCAGCTTAAAATCTTATTATTTTAGAAAATACCCCCAATCAAATAGCAACCCAAAGCCATTCAATGGGTTTCCATCTGGTAGTGTGTGGCTTCAGACTTGTTGTGTTTCAATCCCCGGTGAAAGGATAGTAATTTAACTGTTTTTTATATATTGACTTATTTGATTAATTATATTTAAAATGTAGGTCTGGAAGTTATTACTCTTCTTTTGAATTACTATTTTGAATTACTATTCTTTTGAATTTTAAGAGTGGATCCTATTTTATTCAACTATAGTCTATATTAACGATTCCACCAGCAAATTTAAAGATATACTGATAAATTAACCAAGAAAAGTCTTCTACTGTCACCTTGCTTAAATTTATTATATATAGGTTAGAAGCTCCGCTGGAATACATTTGAGGGATTTCCAGTATAAAAGAAAAGGCTGGAAACTGCTGTATGAGAAAATCACATTCTCTAGAAATTAATTTCTAAGTTAATGACAAGGCCAGCTGCATGCAACCCTAATTTTGAATTGGGAGACATAATTCAAGAGTAGACCTCATGATACTCCTTCTCCAAAGTGTAAATTCACTTGTTTCCACATTGTGAAAACAATATTTTGTACATTAAGGGAAAAAAGTGCTTTGTTCCATTAAAAGTTAGAAAGTTTACAAGGTAATAAATAAAATAGAAGTCAAAATACTCTGTTTGGAGAATATGGTAACTTTAAGATTCCAGCTGCCTTATTTGAAATCCTATTCAGTTTAAAATACACGAGTTCTAATAAAGTTATCCATAGGATAATATTTTAAATTGCATTTAGTAGTATGTATAATCACTTATGATAAATATAGTATTCACAAAGTAAATCTAAATTTTCCAAAGAAGTTCATCTCACTCACTTTGGACACCTACTTTGGTAAGGAAGGAAAAACCTTTGAAGCAGCTTGTATTTCTCCACTGATAACAGAATGGAACCTGGAAAAGTTATTTAGACTAATTGTCTATTTTAGATGACATTAATTCTACTCTGCTAAGGGCTCTAGTCAGTCATTCATACGGAGATGCCTAGGGCACTCTAAATGCCCTAGAGTATCTCAGACGTGTACATGTGGCTGGCAGATATGACACAGGAGTTAGAGCAGACCAGTGACCTTCTGTGGTGGTAGCAGGAGTCCAGATAGGTTGCCCTAGGGCATCTCAAATGGCTTCAGGTGCCTCTGGGATGTCACTGAATCAAGCTAAGGGGGGTAATTCCTATTGTAATAGTGCAGATGGGTGACTGGTCATCCCCTGAAGTCCTGAACAAACTGAGGTACCTTCTGACACTCTGTGAGTGCAGGTATTGTAGCTTGCTGGTTCTTTAGTTCATTCTTCTCTGGAATAAAACAAAATAGATTATATATTTAGGTCATTCTAAACATGATAGTCAAGTGCCATTCCTGTATTCCTTATCATCCCATGCTTGTGCCAGCACCAGTGATCTTAATTCAGTCTTGTGAGCAGTGCTCTTACCTAAGGATTTGCCCCATAGCCAACACAACAGTAAGATATAGCAAGACTACAACTCCTATGTAAGGCTGTAGGGCAAATGTGAATCAAGGCTTGTTTAGAAACTGAAGCACATCAGAATATAGGTCTGGTTAAAGATTCTGGCATGGTCTTTAACAAAGTTTTACCAGTGCTGGATCGGAGCTAATGATGCTTTTTAAGTGGTGCCTGTCATTAGCCTGCTTCCTCTGGGAATATATCTGAAACTGCTGCTTATCAGCTAACCTTATCATAGCAGAGGAAAGTGAATTCCTGGGTTTCCCTGCTCCTGAGCTTGTAGAGCTTGGAGGCTGGGAAACTACTTTCACAGCACAGCTGCCAACAATACTGCAGAAATCACAAATAGGATCTTTAGCATGGATAATGAGAGATTCTTCATACTGCGTGGAGTCAAATTCCTTCTCGTGCTAGCTATCAAATGTTTCTGCAAGATATTACCTTTGTTAAGTGTCAGAAATAGCGGACATATTTAATGATTCCATTTCCACACTTGTGTGTAAATTTGCAACCTTAATGTTACTTTAATGTTGCACATCATTATGGATGCAGCAATGACTGAGAGAGCAGAAAGGAAACTGCGAAGAGGCCATGCTTCTTGGTAGCAGCCTAGGAATTAAGATGACAGCATTAATAATTTATCCTACAGAATGTCTTCATTGGCAGGTGGTGGTGTGAGGAAAGGGGGAAGGTCAAAAAACATTTCTACTTATATTTTTTAAGGGGAAGCAGTGTAAGAAAATAGAAGCAAGCAGTTAACCATTATACATACTCAAAATCAAGGAATGGCAAGTGCAAATTGTCTACTGACAGAATTTGCTTGTTCTATGTATCAGAAAGTTCTCTGATCCTAAATCCAAAATTAGTACATTTGAGGATAACTTATAAGACATCATCAACAACAAAAAAGCCTAAAAAGGACCTCCAGGGAACAGCTTAGTGTTTAATAGATAGAAAAGACAAGACATCACTGGAGATGGCCGGAGTTCCACAGATAATCCTGACATTACTTTCGTCCTTTGAATACCGGCTGCCATAATCCTTCAAACAGGCTAGAACAATGCTGCAAAGACAGATGCTTCAAAAAGTCCTACAAAATAATGGTGAAAACACATACACATAAGTCACTCCATCTGTTAATACAACTTCTCTTTGTTTGGAGGGGGCCCTCCGTTTTGAAAAAGAAAAGATAGAAAATTGACAGTAGAATATGCAAAGACAATATAATTGTAGACTGCAGATGACGATGATAACACTGCATTTTAGGAGAATCATAACATTATAAAATGCTTGGGAATGTCTTGTTAGCCGGGTAGAACTGAAGTACTTTTGAATAATATTATTTACCTATGGTGCTACAATAGCATCTAGTGGTCCTGAGAGAGACCGCATTGTACCAGATGTTGTGTAATACAGACAGAAAATAATCTTTGCCCAGGAAGATTCACATTTCAAACAGCCAGGAGAGAGGTGGAGGGTAAGCAGCTTGCTCAGGGTCACAGAGGGATAATTCTTTAATTCCCTGGTCTAGTCTTCCATTCATAACCTTGTGTTGCTCCTAAAGCCTGCAAACACATTGCGGTGCTGAAAGTGTCACCTTTTCCTCAGTGACATGAGAGCTGACCAGCTGACCAGTTGTCTGGTTGTTATTTTCTGTACTTGAAAAAAAAGTAAATGAAAAATGATCAATCGTGATTTCTTAAAATGGTAGCAAGCATCTTAGGACAATTTTGTGACAATTTTTTGCCAATTTGTTGTAAGAATTTCTCATTTGGAGACTCCAAATATCTCCCTGTCAGTACCTATCAAGGCAATTCTTTCAGGTTAGTGTGTTTTTTTAAATAATTTCTCTTGTAAGTGAAGACAAAGGTTGCCTTCTCACCAAGGAGTTTGCTATATTTTAAATCTATTTCATAACTTATTTATGATTTCAAATTATCATAATTAAAACATAATTATTTATATAAATGTTATAGTATGTATGCATACATACATATAAAATTACAGAAAGACTCAAATAAATATTATTCTTGCATGTGGTAATTAGGAAATTAACTTCTATGCTTGGGAAAATGAGTGAGAAATAAGAAGAAGTTGACAAATCTGGCTTCCTAATTAGCATCTTGGGGTACTTTTTGAACCCCAGTTTAAGCTGCTGTGAATTTCTTCTTTTGATTCTGTCAAGATTCAAGTACATTTGGGATTTGGTTTTCTTAATAGACTTCTGTAAGTCTTCTCTGATCTCACTATAACTAGTAATCTAGTCTCTCATTGTAGCCAGGAGAGAGAAAAGAGCCTCTTCAGAGAGTGACTCAATGCAGTCTAAACTAGATGCATCTAAAATGAAGGCCCAGTTAGGGTAGAAAACTGAATTTCTTTTTGAAAATGTTCATCTCTACATTGAGGTGTTTCAAATAGCATGAAAATCCCCATTTTATAAGGTAATGCTAATTTAATGATAAATTTAGTTCAAACATAAGAAATAGTACAAGTACATTTAATTTAAAAATATTTTGAAAACTCTTCCTCTTTGTGCACAGTCGGGAGTATATGTGTTTGTGTGTATGACTTTAATCGTATGTCCTTATCACTGCTTATATGTCATTATCCACTGCCTATATGTGTATGTAGATCCTTCTTTTCTGAGAAATAGGCATGCGTAATTTTGCCTTCATCCAAGTGTACTGTTTATGCACGCTTGCCCATGTAGGGAACATTTCAAAATCATTTATCCATAACATAAGCTACTTTCTAACCACCAAAGTAATAATTAATTTTCCCATTTTATCATCACTGTAAAAAATGATACCACATTGTCTCATTCTGCAAATGAGAATTAGTAGCCCATTACTCATAGTCATTCTCATACGCTGGCCCTGGCTATCTTTAGAAAGGAATGAGCTCCAAGGAGAAAAGTTTCAAGCCTTCTGTGCTCTCCTGGGAGCTGGAAGGCCACTCTTTCCCTTTCTGAGATGAGGGACTACTCCCAACAGCTCCAACTGAGCTTCTCTTTTGTGCCAGTATGTACAGAGCATGGTGCTTGCCATTGTAATATTAATCATTCTGTCACCATATTCACCAGTAAGCCCAACTGGACTAAACCACAGGCTCCTCTGCCACTTACTGGTTAATACACTTGATTTTGGGGCTATGCAAACTAATCCTCTCCCTAACAATGCCTGAGTGTGGTTCAGAAGGCAGCATGAATTGGGAATGGTTACTAGTAGCTACTTTGGATGAGACAGAAAGGTGAATTTTAATATACGAGTAAGCACTGTTCCTTGGCAAATTTAATTTTCTAGCATAGGTATAACCTTAGCAATGCTGCTGGCCAGTGCTAGCTGGGCTAAGTAGTGAATGTCCCAACCATTCTGATATTATGGTTCAAATATGGGTGATAACCAAGGGAGACAGGACAGCATGTTGTCAGTTTTCTTTATGGAGAGAATAAGTCTTACTTCCATGCTTTCAGTAGAGTCCATAGGAGCTACTCCTTGTCCTTCCTAGGTGGGATCATACTAGCTCACTGTCCTCCTACTACATATCAGACACTATCAAGAGATTAGCTGTTCATCCAAAATCTTTTTTCTGACGAAGGGTACTGTGAGAATTTTGCCAGAGAGAGAGGGGATGTTGTATAAACCCAAAGAAACTCAGCAGACAAATGTGCCTTTCAGAAGGAGGTGATTTCCATTCAAGGTGCTTGCCCTTTTGTGTTAACAGGCTTTAACTACCAGTCATTTTTTGTTGTTGTTGTTGTTGCAACAAACAATTTAGAAGATATCTATAGATATTTGACTGGAAACGGAAGGATTCCTTAGAAATGGCATGAAGAAATAGGAAGCCTTAGAAAAAAATCTAGGTTAACTTAAAGGGTCGGATGAGATTTTAAAAAGTAGGTACAACTCTTCTGCTTTCTGTGTGCAGTCCGAAGGTTTCAGTCTTCCATTGCAAAACAGTTTTCTCAAAGAGGCCGCTATAGCAGAAAAGACTCTTCTATCTTATTCTTAATAATATTTGTGTCATAGAATGCTAACAGATTCATGCTATAATATATTGTAGAATTGCTTTTGCTTTTACCCAAAGGATAAGCTGTCATCTGGAATAAGGAAGTCACAGTTGTGAAAACATATATGGTTAAGTCAATAATCCATAGGAGATGATGTTTGAAATCATGTAACTGTGTCAATTTTCAGTAAGAAAGATGTGTAGAAGAGCAAGCTGTTGAAGGATTTTGTATTGTGTGTGTCAAATTCCAGTCTCAATAACAAGACAGAATCAGATAAAACAGCAGTATTTCAGAAGTTATGAACCTAAATGAAAAGAAATGAATGTTGAAGTATGCCAGAAGGGCTGGAAAGGTAGAAGGAAGGAGAAATGAAAGACATGATTAAGCTTGTAACACAACCAGGATTTTGAATGAAGCAAGGAAAGGGATGAAAATTAATCAAAAATTTCATAGAAGAAAGAAAATTGAAAACAATAATTTATTTAAATAGGAAAACACAATGAGTAAGGAATTATGGCAATTAATTTGAGAGATAGCTAACATAGAGAGCATGGTTTTGGATTGGAAAGCAGAAGATAAGAGTATATAGATGATGATATGGAACAGATGATGTAAGTATTTAGAAGTACAGACTTCTAAAGGAGGAGGAAGAGGGGTACATTAAGTGATGCTGACCATCCAATTGAGTCAAGATGCTTAAGTCAGTAGTTATCCTAGAAAATGAAATTTTATGTACAATATAACTGCAATCAATGTATGAAGCAGGAAGTTTCCTAAGAAATACAAGCCAGGAGGATTTTCTCAGTCAGTATGGATGATGTAGACACTGCACTGCTGATACAGTAGCATTTTCTATTCTGCAGTGTGCTGCTAATCATTTGATACTCAGGTTGGCAGGCAGAACGAACCAGCTGTGAAAGAGACATCTTTTCCTCCTTTGTGCTTCCTGAGCAATGGTGGGGAGGGGAGTTTCTCGGGGGCAGGAGCTGTTTAACCCAAGCACTCTCAGTTCTGGTAAACTTTGGAGAAAACAAATTGAGAGCTAGGAATTAGAAGATGAGGTTGCTAAATATGCTGGCAGTTGTGTTAACTGCCATTTCCTCAGCTGGTTTTTAAACATCTTTAAAGGAAGGCATAAAAAGAGCTTGTTTTTACTGCCATCAGGTGTGCTAGAATGCAAATAAAGGCTGTTCTCACCTGCAGCCGTGTGAAGCTGATGGTAAGATTGCCTTTACTTCTGGTGTGGTTTGGCCAAGCCCCACTGGCTGTTACCTACTTTGCTTGATGCAGGCATTATCTTGCTAGTCTTCTGTCTGGGAGAAGTTACAGAAATATGAAGACAAAGCAGAATAATTCTGCTTTTGCTGACTGATACCGGTCATAATAAAATCTAAGAAACAAAGTGGTATAGGTGTATCTTCAGGAGGCAGTGTGCAGCTTCATACCAAATCTCAGGACTGGTGATGTCTTCTAGTGCGTGTTGGCCAAGCTTGAAGAGTGTCTTATTCCTAAAGCTACTAGCAGCTCTGGGCAGTGTCACTAATAAAGTGTTTGATGGTATATTCTTGTGAGCGTCACCATACTAGCTACATCAGTAAGGTTGTTGAGGAAGCTTCTGTAAGTACTGTAACTAGAGAGTAGTGACTTTAATGAAGAGAAGGTGAGGCCTTTCTCTTGCACTTGCTGACGGTGAGGTACAATGGAATGGTTTGATAAATGAGAGTATTTGTGAGTGAACCATAAAGAATAGTGAAGGCGATATCTTTATTAAAAAAAACTAAATATATTTGCACAGATTATTTTTGTCAGAACAATATTTGATAAAGTATACTTCTTAAACAATTCCATTCTGGGTAATTGATGGAGAAAAATAATTGTTTATTTTGTAGATATTATTGTTTAATTGTAGATAAATCTGATCTTGTGCCAAAGCTAGAGAAGACAAATCTTTATTCAACTAGGTATTAAAGTAATAAAACTGCCTAAGAGACAAATTTAAGGCTTGTTATGGCTATATATTTGCAATAATTGTTTATATTTTTATTTTAGTAGCAGTTTCACTAGAAAAAAAAGTTTATTCCTTAAAAAAAATCTTGTTAATCCCACCAATGAAGTAAAGTACAGTAATGTTCCTTGTAGAAGGTGTTGTCATAGATTTATTTTGGTTTCATAATGGACAGCAAAACACCATGAAATTAGACAGTAAGGATATTAAAAAGCAAAAGAACTGTTTTCATTTGATCCAGTCATGCATTTCCAGAATTTCTAGGTTTTACATTTTAGATTTTCCTATCTACGTAAGCCCCACGTGAAAAAAAGGCAAAGTACTTCTATGGAGCAGTTCAATGAGACAAATGTAGATGTCTGCTTCAGAATGAGATGAATTGGAGAGTTATGGAAAAGAGAAATATATATATATATTTATATATAGCCAAATGAGCAGCCTCAGCATCTGTCTGATTTAAGATGCCTGGATTGTAGCTGCTATTGGTGCTGCTGTGGGGCTAGGGCTCTGCTGGCACAAGGCTTTTCTGGACACAGCTCCTCATCAGCTACTTGGGCACCCAACTGCTGCTGTAGTGAGAGATCTGCAGCTGGAGCAGGAGCCACCCTCTTCTTGCCAGAAGTCACAGCCCTCTGGCATGTTACCATCATTGCTGGTTGCACGTGGGCTGGGCTCATTGGTGTTCCTGGTCCCTTCTCTGTGCTCTTCTGCACAAACTTCTACATCTGTGGGCTGTGCTTACATAAGTCTCTCCCTGGCACTGAAAGCATTTGTGGCTCTTACAGGTCACACTGGGAACTTCTGGCAGAGTTTGCTAGATGCTGCTGGAGCTTGCTGGGCATCGCAGCTTCCTGTAGCTATCCTCACCCAACAGCCGTGGGCAACTTGGTGTTTCTCAGGGGGATCCTTAGAGTCTCCCCAGTGTTTTCACATGAAGCTCCTGGAAGATCTCCAAGCAGAGCCCAGAAACTGCTGCCTCTGCTTATTGTCCTCCAAATCCAGAGTCCAGACTGGTTCCAGGTCTAACTCCTCCATTTTGAGAATAATTCAAAACTCCTTTTAAATCTATTTGCTTTTTTTTTTTTTTATTTTAAGGTTCACATGGCAAACACTGAATGATTTCTTCTGGAAAATATTTCTGAATATATATTCTGAATATATATATTTTTTTCTGACTTGGCAAAGAATACAGAAAAGAAAGAGGAAGAAAAAAAAAGGCACTCCAAAAACTCCAATTGCCTACATAGCTTCATCTGGGAATGATTTGGTGACTTACTACCTCCAAGTATTAAAACCAATTGGCAGCTGAGCAACACACTCTCTGATTTCTTACCTGAAACATTTTCTTTTGTCCTGTCTTTAAGAGGAAATTATTGAGAGTGCACTTTTCTGGCTAACATGGGGAGAGATTTGAGACAATTTTGGTACCATGCAAGGGGAGACAGCACTGCTGTCAACATTATGATCTGAAAGGTGTGAGAATTAAAACAAACTCTCAGTTCTTCAAATACTTAATACAATGAACTCCCTGCAAAGTCATTTGGTGTTCCATAGACAAAGAACTAAAAGCTTTCACCTTGGAATTATCAAAAACAGCAATTATTTTGTTATTATTTGAACTGATTCAATAACTTGTGAGAAGAACAGATTGCTTTCTTGGTAGTACTTTCATGTGTAAAGCTGTAGATATCACAATATCTGAGTCATAAGCACCAGAAACAGATATCACTGATGGCATAAATATGCATTTACTGTAGTTTCAGATTTATCAGCACATAAAGGACATGGATTACTGCATGTTCCATAGTGTTAACAGAATTAGGGCAATTGTATTTCATCTAAACATATTAAAATCAATGCTCAGTGTTTGGTTTAATTTCAAGCATAAATACTACCAAGGGTTTTCAAGATGTGGAAAACAGTTTCTTAGTGAAATGCATATTTCATACCGTGTGTCACTTGTCCGCTATTTAGCTGCAGAGTGATATATCAATTGAGAAAGCTCGTAATGAACCACAAGTCACTCAATGAAGCAGCAAATAACAATAAATGAGATTTTTTTGCTGTCAATTCAAATTCAATCAAAAGCAGCTTACTCCATTATTCTGAACAAAGTTATGAAAATGCGTTTAGAATTTGTTCTCTTTCCTATGACCACTTTGTGCTTTTTGCTTTTAAAATGCAAATTACTCTAAATCAGGCTCCAGTTGCAGGAGTATTTAACTGAAGACTACTCCTCTAGCTACATCAGAAGTTTTTTTGTTGTTGTTTCATCTGTTTTTGTGCAGATGCTTAGGGTCTTTTGTGACTATGACAACTACTATATCAAGTTTTATCTTGGATCCCTTCTATTCTGGTTTATTCTATTTCTGCAATAACTGTATATTTTTTTTTCTCTCCAGTGTTTCTAATTACCCTTCTGAGAATCTCTGTGCCTTTCTTCTGGCTATTTTTATCCACCTCAGCCTCTCTATGCTTTTTCTGAGCGTTGATCAGACTCACCTTGTGTTTTTCAGTCAGTGTCGATGTACACACCCGTCTAGCTGCTCTTTCAAACTGCTGCCATGAAACATATTCTTGCACATTTGAATATTGCCTATGTATAAAAAGCTTTATTATGAAAGTTCCTTATCTATTGCATCTCTCTGGCTCACATCCTTTTTATGTTTTTACACATGACCGTTCTGTATATGATGAGTATGACTGGACTCCCACTGTAGGTGATGTGAAAAGGCAAAATAAGAGCACCAAGTTCCCATTGATAATAGCATCGGGGTTCTGCCACCTAAAAAGAGCTAAATATGGAGGAGTGAAGAGCAGTAAAGAAGAGAATAGAGAGTTTTGTGAATAGATCACACATTTATGATATTTAACCCTCTATAAATGAGTTGCATATTAGAAGAGTGTTTTCTTTAAAACAGTTTCACTTCTAGAAACTGTTGATGACTATGGTTGCTGTGACTTGAAAATTATTGATTGTCTTTGATGTTAAAAATACCCTGAGCAAATGTCACTTGAGTCGGTCATAGCAAGCAGAACAAAAGTACTATATATAGCAATTTAATATTTTATGGTGTTATAATGATTGGTTTAGCATTCATTAAAAAAAAATCCATTTAAGAACAGAGGAAATTTAACAGATGTTTTTAAGCTTTGATGCAATTTACATTTGTTCTCTAAATGAAGTTTAGAGTGATTAATGAAAATAATGTCAGTGTTAGGAGGTGCACAGATTGAAATATTTCAGTGAAGTAACTGAGGACACTAGCTTCCCATGTGTATTTTTTAAAACACGGAACTGCACAGGTTGCTGAGCACTTTTTCAATGTGCTACAGTCTACGTTTAGAACCACATTTTTTTTTTTTTTAACAATGATCACAGATCTGCAGAATAATGTATGTTGTAGAGAGGCCATCTGCTCTAAAGCCCTGCGTCTTCTAAGTCAGAGCATGTCCAGACATAGCAGGTTGCTCGGGACTATGTTCAGTTTTGATCAGCTCCAGCAATGGGAATTCTCAATATCTCCAGTAACCTGGAGGTCATGTTTGACCATTTTCGCTGGGGACAATATTTTCCTTATGTCTGTCTGGAGTTTTCCCTGCTGCAACTTGTGCCTGTTTCCTCTTGTCCGTTTGTCTTCCTCTACGAAGAGTTTGGGCCTTCCATCTTGTCTGTATCCTCCCATTAAGTAGCCGAAGACAACATTAAGGCCTCCCCTTAAATTCTTCTCGCATGCCATGAGCTCCAAGGTCCTGACCATCTTTGTGGCCCTTCACTGGTCTTGGTCTGTCCATGTCTTTCTTATGTCAAAGCTGTAATCCAAAAAGTGGACACTGCTTAACTGTAAATAAATGCCTGCCTCTTTTATTTGAGTAAAATTTTTATAAAACGTTGTTAATGATAGTAAAACCATACTTTCAATAGCACTATCATGCTGATCTATTTTCTCCACAGCAACCTTAGCTTTTTTCAATGCAGTAAGTAGCAATACTTGCAGGTTTTGTGTCAATGATGGATTTAAACAGTGTTTTCTTTCTTGTTCCTCTGTTTTGCCATGTTCATATTCTGTAATTTTTTAGTTCACGCAGCTACCACTGGAGTTTTATTAAAATTAGCCAAGAATAACACACACACACACATGCAAAAATTATCTATAAGTAAGGAGGCAAGTGGTTATTCTACAGTGTCACAGTGATCATGTGGATGGCCCTTCAATCTCAGTCTCCAAGCACATATGCACTCAGTGACTCTGCGAGTATGGTGATATGATATGTATATAATACAACAGTTTTTCAGTTACAGAAATTCTTACTTTAAAAAAAATATATTTTTAATCTTCCAGTGTACAAGAGTCCACTCCCTTCAGGGAAGTAGTGGTTAAATGCTTTAAAACCAACTCATTTTATAGGATTTTCTTTCAAGTTAATGAGGAAAACAACAGGAAAATCCAGCTTCTACAATTTTCAAAGCACAGATACTTAAAAGAGGGACTATATCTATCGCGTATGATTTATTAAATTATATTTTATGAAACTTTGGTGCAAACAAATCAAAATCGACTGTTTTGCCAATATCAATTCCCCACTGGTGCATCTCAGAGTGCAGTCTCTTCCAGGGACAGGTCCAGTTCCTCAGGGAAGTAAATAACTCAATGATTTACTGATAAAGCCACCCAGTATATATATCATCCATGTCTCATACATCACTGTCACAGGCAACAGCTTGCCTTGCTAAGTGATTCTGTGTTGTCCTTTTCAGACTTCTTTCTCTTGCAATCAGATCATCCTAGAAAACCCACTTATTTTTTTCCCAAGTTTATCTAAATGAATTTAATTATAAAATACAATTCTATAAACTTGAATATACTGATCATGTTTTTATAACTTATCATAGGGAAAAAAAAGTTGATAATTATTAGTAGATGTGATGTGGATTATAATCATCCATTTTATCATAATTCTCCAATATTTTTAGAATCTTTATGTTCTCTGTACTGATAAAGTGCTCCCAAAGTCAGAACATAGTACTGACATTTTGAAGATTGTGAATAAAGCAAGAAGTAGCCAAGTTTGTATCTGAATTGCTATATAAAAAAAGAGGTTGGGATATCAAACACACAAGCTGTTCCCATTTTGAGATTACGGTATTGAAAAACTATGGGCTATCTACCGACACTTGTTATCAATAGTTCTTCTAGCAAAACTTCCGATCAAATTCAGGAGAGACTTCCAGTTTATTTATAGCTACTTATGGCCTCAAAGAAATGTTGCCCTAAATATAGTAGGAATTACAATTTCTCATCTCAGCAATAAAGTTGGAATCATAATACCTGAAGGCACTTTACAGACCTGCAGCAGGAACACCTCACTGCCACCACCAAATCCAGAATCTGAGTTTACTTTTCTTGAATTTTTACCCTCTAAAAATTGTATGGTTAAAGGAGAGCCATTTAGTTCAAGAAGTTCAGTGTTCTTAATTCATTGCATAGAGGAATGAGTTTGGCTATAATCTGCTTTATAGTGTCTGAATTAAGAGTGTGGTCACAGAGACTTCTTGTAGTGGCACTGGGGAGATGAGTCCCTCCAGGATGTAATTCAGATTATTTGAGCATGGATTTAATCCCTATTTAAGGCTGTGGCATTCTCAGACTAAGGAGCACTAGCATAAATGTCTCTTTGAGAGGTGAACTCTCTAATCTCCCCTGGGAATTAGAGTATCTGGAATGCGTGAGCCCACTTAGATTTGTTTTCACTGCCCCGAGGGACTGGTAATCTAGGAGGGATGGTGCAAAGGTCAGCTCAGGCCTTTAAATGTTTTAAGTGAAACACCTTGAACACACCTAATAATTTCATGTTTGCCTAAGCTTGCCTATCTTTGTCCTCAGGTAGCTTTGCTACTAACTCAAAGAGGAAAAGGTTCATTTCCACACCGTAATAGATCCTTTCGGTTGCATACCACCCCAAGACATCCCCCTAGCAAACCCAAACTGTGCAACAATTCTCTTTAACCTCTTAAATCCTAGGGATGCCCTATTGCTCTGACTCTAGGAATCTGGGCACCTCCGGGTATCCTTGTGCTTGGAGGCCTGAAGAACAAGGAGTGAAGAACGGGATAACGCTGAGTGTTGCACCTGCTGGCCCACACTCTTGAACCGTTAGCATGTTCCCCAGATGTATTTTGGGCACCATTTGTAAGCTCTCCCCAAGCAAATTTATCTGAAGAGTGCTAGCTATAGCACTATGGGCTGGAGTCACTTGACCTTGGGCTGGAGATTTGGCTTAGGCTTCTTTTGTTCAGCAGTATAAACAGGATAACTTAGCACAACACAGTAAGTTTAATTACTTATGGCCATAAAACATTAGGCGCGCATGAAATTCAGGTCATTTTTTTCCCTTAAGCCCTGACCAATTTTTTTTTTTTTTCAGAACTGGAATCTCTTATCCCCGGCTGCGTCAATGAGTTTTCCTTATTAGGAGATATTTATCATGTAGCCAACTCATATATGCTCTCCTGGCTGAAAGCCAACCGTGAGGTTGGTTAGACCAGGTAGACCCCCAGCAGTGTAACACCCACATGAAACTGATGTCATCAAAGTGGAAAATAAGGACGTTTAATGGAGAAAAGCTGGCATTTAATTTGCTCGTGGGAAGAAACTGCCCGATTTTAGTAGTTTTACAAGATTATCTGTTAAGGATCAGTGAATGACACAGTGTGGTAGAAATTTTTTGAGTGCAGATGATGGCTTGTGTCCTGAATATTGTCACAGTCTTATTAAATGATTTGAGACCAGCCTTTTCTCATGTGGAGTTCCTTCCCTAAAATGGTTTAACTGATGGCAACACAAAATAAGATGCAAGTGAGAGCAGATAACGTGGTAGTATTTGTCTCTGCTCAGGAAGTTCTGTTTCCACAGCCATCTAGCAAGAGCAATAGCTCTAAATCAACAAATAAAGCAAAAATATAAGTGCAAAACAGATCCGTTGCATTCTAAAGATTACACAGGGCAACCAGAAAAACCTAAAGAGATGATTCCCCTTTGACTGACTGGTGGTAGAGCTTTCGGTCTTTGTTTAAAAAAAAAAATGTAAAAAGCCCCAGACAGTTTTAGCTGAGTGAGTGAGTGCAGCTTGATGTTAGATGTAAGCTGATCCTGGAAATGTGTTTGGAAGGACAAACAGAAGGGCACATCTTTTGAAATAGAAAGTGGAGCTCAAGTTGGAGTTTTTTTTAAAGATATTTTAAAACAGAATTCTAAGGTGTTTCAAAAATATATTCATAGGTGCATTTTGAATCTCTCTCTGAAGATATATTGTGTTTTAGGTAGATATCTTTTAGACAGGATTTCTGTTTGCAGCATATTTTTGCTTTAAAGGGTTTTGCATTTCTGCATAAAAAGCTTATTAATTATTTGTAACTGCTTGTCATCATATTCTGATAATAGAGGCCTGGTTAAGGATAATAAGTACCACATCACTATTTTGGGTCATATAGATAATATATATGTATATATACATATATACATACACGATTCCTGGTGCAATATTACCCAAAGCATCTCCTTTC
Source organism: Crypturellus undulatus (assembly GCA_013389825.1). Lineage (NCBI taxonomy): Eukaryota > Metazoa > Chordata > Aves > Tinamiformes > Tinamidae > Crypturellus > Crypturellus undulatus. The sequence goes on from VWPW01022506.1 coordinate 844,884, forward strand.
TCCCTGTACACAGGACCAAAAGTGCAGGCACATCATTTATTGATAAGACAAAAAGAATGTAATGAAATTATCAATGTTCTTGAATTAATTATGAACATGATTAAGAAAGCTAAAATCTCAGGAGCCAGGATCTCATTACCCATTCAGTCTTAGGGATTGCTTTCATTCAGCAAGGCAAAAAGGCTTTGAGCAGTCCCACAATTGCCTTAGTCTCATTTATTTGTGGTAGTATTAAGGTTTATTTGTTTTCTGGTTTGCACTTCTTCTGAAATTATTTCTCTTACTTTATTCATTTAACAGAATGTTCCTTCCTGTGTCATAGAAGAAAGTGCCTATAAGGCCTACCTAGGTTCTTCAGTCTGCAAACCTCCCTCTGAGAACATTTCTTTCAACTCACATTGCTGGAGCTCCTAAATATCTTTCAAGGTAAGTCTGAGAATGTAGCCAAAAAAGTTCTTTCAGATTTATGTCTGCAGCTGTACTACAGTACTGTCTGATTCCCATTCAGCTCGGAGCCTTAATGACATCATTATTACGCTGTCTGAACCAGATTTAACTTGGAGCCTGCACTATATTGTTGCTTATCTACCTTCCTGTGGGGAAGATTCAGTATTACTTTGCTTGAAAAAATAATACTTAGCAGGCGATGGTGGAGAAAGGCTTCAGATTCTAAACTCTCATAAGCGAGAGAGACCGAAGCAGCACTGGATACCTGCAAGCATGTCTGTTTTAAATTCATTTTGCGGCAAAGAAATGATAATTGGGTTGTGTTTTTTTTTCCTGCACAGTGGTCTGAATGAGAAGTGTGGTGTGCAGCTGTCTTATTTACAGAGTCCTAAAGCACTGTATTACTTAACAGTTTTGACTTTCTGTCTTTACAAGGCCCTTCTGAATTTCTTGTTCTTGCCGTGTTTGTCCCCAGATGAATGTCTGAATGATGGGGCATAATGAATAAATTCTGGGAATAGCCCTGCAGAAATCATGCACTTATCATTTTTTAAAGCTGAAATAATTCTTGTTAGACAGCCCAAGAAGCAGAGAACTGATCAAAGAAGGGGTATATTGTTGTTGTTATTGTTTTGCTTTGTTCTATTAATGGAAGTTTGATATTACATCTTTTTGTGTTTCTTCTGCTTTCTATTTCTAAAAGAAGGAAAAGAATCTGTAGCTATATATATGGTACAAGCTATTATCTACCAGAATAGACCAAGGACAGCAGAGAACATATTTTAGATTTAAATAAGTGCTGCCTGTGACACCCTAGAAAGATTAATTCCAGTTGTTTTCTCCATAATGCAGTGATAGAGCGTTTTACTGCCTTTCCTAATCTCAGTTAATAAATATAAACAAAATGCAAGCCAATTAATTTGCTTAGAGTATGTACATCAGCTAAATGGGACAATCAGACTGAAGAAACAATGATAATGTCTCACTCCCTCTTGGTAACCTTGAAATGTAGAGTTACATTTACAGCATAAAAGCAAAGCATGTGCAAATACGACTGTTCCTCTGTTTCTGTAGCTCTGCAAACGTGCAAAATGACAGTCAGTGTAAAGAAATACATTTAGGGACAATTTTGCTAAAGCTAATACGTGAAAGTCGTTCATACAACTTGCATATACATCCCATGGCAATTAGAAAACAATATTCCCAGATTTCACACAATTCGTGCATGTGGGTTCTTTAAATTCATGTCCGAATGAAAGATTTTACCCTCAATACAATTCTTTGCTGTCTGCTTCAAGATTTCATATTTTATTTAAAAAATGGCTATTGAAGATAATTTGACATATTCTTAAAAACTGTACTCCATAGCTCTGGGCCTTGTTTCAACTTTCATTTTGATGGCAACTTTGCAAGTGTTAAAACCATAGATGATATAAAAGCATTCCATTCTTCTATTTCCGTATCAAATAGAAGGAAAAAAAAGATTTTTCTCCTTCTTAAGACTTTTTTTTGAAAAGCTACTGAAGGCAGAGCTTTTTAATATCCTCTCTTTGTGGAACAGCAAGCATCCCTACCTGTTTTTATATTTCTCTCACTTAATAATCTTATAAAAACAATATTCTGTAAATGCAAGAAATTGATAAGGTGCAGAGCAGTTTCCAGTTTTCTTAAGAAGAGAGACAAGTTCAGTAGTATTTTTAGGTGCTAACCTTCACTTCAGCACCTAAATATTTTCTGATGCTTAGGTAAAATAGTTGGCAGGGCTGAACAAACAGATTGTCGCCTGTATGGGATGAAGCTAGAAAATAAACTAATTTCCTTAAACCATATTATCATAAGAAAATATACTGCTTTGTTTTATTAATGTTGCAATATATTTCTAATACAAAATTCATGCTGATTTGGTTATCTCAAAGAATTCACGTTTGCATAAAGTCTTGTGAAAGCATTTGCCTAACTAAAATTGCACAGTTTAATAGGAAATGTTTAAATCAAGGAATCGGTAAGAATGTAACCTTTTGCATTTGTGGGGAATATTAAATTGTACTAATTAAAATAGCCCGACTGTTGAAACTCAATGAGTTTTCATTTTTGTCCGTGAACCTTTTTAATGAAGAAGGTTTTGCATTTTTGCATATGTTTAATGTATCCTAGATTTCTCTAGATTTCCAGCAAGGGAATGAATTTAGACTGAAAGTACAAAAGCACTTGCATAGTTTGAATCACTGGGGAAGGGGTTATGTAAGAATTACAAGGTCGGACTCTAAGTGAGCTTGGAGAAAATTATTCTTTAAGATGAGAAACAGAGCAGTTGTGTAGTAGAATCTGTTTTTTTTTTAATTGTTATTATGAGGAATGCGCCAGAATAAAGGAAATGTGTCCAAAATAAGTCACAAGGGAATCTAGAAGTTAGAGATCATCAAATTACATATGCTGATTATATGTCATTTCAATCCCATTAACTTCTAAGGCACAAGGGGACTGAAATCTTGCAGTTAATATTTTAAATCATAGTGACTTTGGTCAGGAAGGTTCAGGCCCAAAGTTATGATGAGAAGATCATCTGATACAAATGTTGGGGTTGAAGTTAGTAATAAGAGGGTGTCTTCAATGTATATGGCTTAGGAACTCTTTTTGTTTACCAAAATGCCTTGTTTATCTGGTGGGTCTTTTGGTATGGCTTCTGCAGTCTTTCTAAATGCTAATCAGAAGGCAATGCTTGGAGACACTTTTTACCTAGTTACTGGTAAAACTGCCAATTCATTATTTAAATAAACCATATATGCAGTGTAATTAAGTTGTATTTAAATTCTAGATTTCCCACTTCAAATGAACAAATATAAATTACGTCTTTTTTTAAAATGATTTTTCTTTATTTAAAATTGTGAGGCAATCTCCATTAATAAAAAGTAAGGCAAACCACTGAAGTATTATAGCTGTGGCTTGCTATAGTGTTGACTTACAAGTTAATATTTTAATTTTGCTTTTAGAAGTTCCATAAAAATTACCATTCCATTTATCAATGCAAAAACAAGAATATCCTCATGAGTAAATAAAATCTGAAAATTGTCTTCTGATAAGTGTTTTAACAGAAGACTTCAGTGAATAGGGTTAATGTGGATTTTTTTGTTGTTGTTGTTTGTCTTTTTGAATAGATTTTTGGACAAATGATTAGCAAGCTAATTTTAAACACCTTCATTGGAACTGCAAGGAAGTTCAATTTTACCATTGCAGAATATTGTACCTTTGCAGGTAGCAAGCTCTTACTGAAAAGATCTTTTTTCTGGCGTGCAGCGTTGTCGTTTGCCCTCCTCACTTTTGCTGCTGCTGACATTTGACGTGTATTGCATCCTCGAGCACAAAAATAGTTGCTTTCAGAACAAATTATTTTGAAAGGAGGTCAGTTTTGTTCGGAACGGGTTAAACAGGACTACCTGCTTTAGACTGATTTAAATCAGTAATGGATCTGCTCATAAAGCTGCTGTTACTAGATATTACGCTGCTATCAGTCCTCTGATAGCCCCGATAAGAAGTGCTTACCACAGAGGATGCTCCTAAAGGACAGATATTGTTTCCTGTACCTCAGGGAGTAAAACGCCATACTGCTGGATCAGGAACTTTTACTAACAGCAAGTAAATTCAGGCCTTATCAAGTTACAGCACAAACTGCACTCATATTTTATTATTCTCATTAGAGATTTAAGGACTAATTCCAGTTGTTAGCGCTTAGCAGTTTAATGTTTTCCGTAGATAAGAATTAAGATTCTTCGGGGGGATTTTTTATTTGCTAAACCTTGCAAAATATAAGTGGTAATGTACTTAGTTTGATGTAATACAACTGGATTTCCTAAATGTTTTAAGGCATAAGATTTAAAAAATTTAAATCTAATAACCAAATTTTTCAACTCTAAAATACAGTCATTTTCAATCAACTATGATTTTTAAAGCGAAAAAAAAGCATATGTCTCTTTGGAAAAAAATGATACCAATAGCATTAGTACTTGAGTTTTTCTATGCATTAGTAATGCTTTTTTAAACATATGCAGCTTAACACAGGTAAGAAGAATTTCAGTGTGCAGAAAATTATTATTAATTGAACAAATTCCTTGCAAACCATTCTTTACAAGCAATAATGTTGATACTTTTCAGAGTCAGCAAAAGAGAAAAGGAGAAACTATGGGGTAACTCTGTCCTTATGAAAATGACACATTTAGAAGGATAGTAAATCCTAAACTTTCCATCTATGAATTTCTCAAAAGTTTCATGAAGACTTGAAATTAAATTATGTGAAACAAATAATGATATATTTGCATTAGCTCTCTGAACATAATTATCCATGGAAATGAATTTGTGTTTTAATATGGTAAAGTGACTTGAAACTGAAGCAGCGGCTTCGATCACCTCCACTCTCTAAGTTGAGCTTAATTCAAGAAACTAAGATTTGGGATCTTGCAGGCAGGTTTCAGAGCTGTAGCAGTGTGACTAGTCTCAGCAATAGCTATGGCAAGCACCTTTGCTCCCAAAACTGTGAGGTTCTTGGAGAGCTTTAGGAAATTAAGTATAGACTCCTCCATTTCTGCAAGTAGTTTCCTACAATATTGCAGTTTCACTAAGAATGCCCTTGTTTCTTAGAAAGTTTATGCAGTAAAGTCTACTTAACTGAATTATTAATATAATTAGCTATATCCCACCTGGATGCAATAATCATAATTTCCATTTTTCATGTTTACAAAATGGTGACATGTGCAGATACTGTTGTTTTCTGTGCCAGGTATGGGTCTATTTCTACTCGATTCCTCTTTCTGTTCTTTCTCTCTATAGCTCATTGGACCCATTGCTTTTTGAAAGGTTTTTCTTGCTTCTATTACCAGACAGAGGCAAGTCCTGTAAGAGCATCACAGCTAATCAATAATAATTGTTGTTAGCAATAATTATTGATCGGCTATGACATTGCATTTGGAAGACATTTTTTTGTGGAGCTACAGCAGTACCAGGAATGTACCAGGATGAGTGCCATTGACTCAGGGACATGAAAGGCACACCAAGTGTTTTGGAGAGAGTGGTCATTTGCAGCCTTTTTCAGAGTGGCATCTGAGCATTGTTTTCAAGTTGGGATATACAAAAGCTAGTTCCTTGGAAAACTTCCTCTTTCTTAATATTGGTACTCTTCACTTTGATACAAGGTTGTTATTCTGCGGTGTTTTCCTTGGAAATTTAAAGTTATACTCAGTGCAGTTAGATTACTGGGTGTAATCCTCCCCTCTATCGAGAAAAAAAGAAAAGAAAGGAATAAATTTATTATGAGGAACTCCCACTAGATAACTTGGAAAACTTACATATAGCTGTTCTGTGCCCAAAATGCTGTTCAGTAGATTTTCCAAAGCACCCAGGTAACAGCTGGCGCAGGCCATGTGCCAGCCTCGACAGCCCATATGCTCTCTTTAGTGCTGTAATTATCTCAACACAAAACTCTGATAACCCAGTCTACAGGGTCCAGTTTCACTAGGTTAAATTGACTCAGTGGCTTTGTTAGTTAGTTCCTTTGGCACAGTAAGAACTTCATCAAGACTTTAAGTATTGTGGCAGGCTTGGAAAACCAATATGACTGCTAGTTTCAAGACAGGTGTCTTATTAACCCTAGGAGATTGGAGGTTTCGGTTCATTATAGTGGCACCCAGCAGCACTACTACAGTTAAAGGTCTGTCGCCGCTTCCCCACTCTTCCCTCCTTTTTTCAGAAGACTTTCCAATTTCTTCGGTTTAGCCTGCTTAAGGAGTATAACTCATCAGCCTGGAGGCAATCTTTATCTCTTTCAAAGAAACTTGATCAAAATTGCTTTTGCTGTTTTTTTTTTTTTGTTTTAATTTTGTTTTCCTAGTAAGAATAGCTGCAAGACAGCACTTTCCTTAGCTTTTTTTTTTTTTTTTTTTTTTTTTTTTTTTTTTTAATATTTCCTTCGTTTTGAAAACAAATTATGAACATTCCTTCAAAGTGAACTCATTGAGCATAATGTACAAGTTTCTCAGGTCAAAACAGGATGTAAAATGAATGCATTGAGATCTACAGCATTCACATAGTGAGTGGCAGCAGGAAAACTGAGTGAAGGTCGATACCTTAACTGTTTTTTTTCCTATCAATCTGCATGGGTTAGAAGAAGGTATGCTCAGTCACGTGAGGTTATACAAGGTTATTCTGATACCTCGAAGATGTCTGAGCCAAAGTATGGAAGGGGAAGAAAAGAACAGGCTTGTAATTTATGGTCGACTTGTGTGCTGCTGGAATGGGTTGAATTCCCTGTGGATACAGGGTTCACATCTCTGCGGGTTCTTTGGCTAGTATCCCCATACTGGCTGGTGTGTGGGGACTTCATCCAAAGCCAAATGGAGTCAATGAAATCTTTCTGTTGGGCTTTTGGTCAGGCACTTAATGCATGTGAATTAACCTGGGGTAGTCACTGCCATTAAACCTGATGGTGGGTAGGCTCAGAGAGAGCAAAACTATTGCCTGTGTAGCACATTGCCGAGACCAAAACCTGCCTCATTTACCCAGAGCTTGTGTTGATCTTTGAAGAGCCTTTACATGGGTGAAGCAACACAGTTTGCCATGATAGCCATGTGTTCTGCTTTGCAAACTGACCACTCATCAGCCCAGAACATACTGAACATCTTTAAAAGAAAACCTCCCAAAATTGCAAGCCTTGTGTGCCATCTCTTGCTGAAGCAAAGTGCCTGGGGATGTTGCTACCATATGTTTTACTTTCAAACCCCAACCATTCTGGCACTTGGGGAAGACATATTCTCGCAGCTCTGGGGTGAAAGGACCTCCAGCCTTGCTGTGCTTGAAGAGGAGCACAAGGACTCTTGCTGTTTCGCTGCCTTCCACAGGTAGTCATGCGACTAAAGTCATCATTTATATGTTGTCAGGAGAGCTCACCAAATATATTGACTTGCACATTATTCTTTGCAAATAAGTCCTAGCTGCTCTCTTTGTATTATAATTAAAACGGCGAGGACTTTAATCATTTATGAAATTTTAAACTACAGACTGAATATAAATGTATCATTCAGTGTGATAGAATGAATTAAATTCATCATTGTCAAATAAATGTATGAAAGATGAAATATCTCTCATCCCACATCATTAGCCAATAAAAAGTCTGTTTTCCAAGTACTATAGTATGGCATGTAGTTTGTGTCATCTTTAGGACCTTTCCTCCAAAGGAAAGCCTTTCAAAATACCTTTAGAAAGTGCATTTTTCAAGGGCTGTGTTTTTAATAGCAGCTAGCTGAGATGCGAATAATATATTGAAATCTGACCACAGAATGAAGTACCTGCTCTTTGTTACTACTAGCAGGGGCATTGCGGGTTGGTTAGGCCCTTTCGTTGACCGAGGATGAGGCTGTTGTAGTCCTGGACCTTTTAAGTACAAGAGAGGGAGGCTGTTGCTTGCCTCTTGCTCTGCTGTCCTCAGAAACTATGTCCCACTAGAGAGACCATAAAGCCGTTGCACTTGCATTATGTGTCAGGCCTGGGGCTTTTCAGGGATAGGGATGGAAAACAGGTCCTGGCACAGCGATTCTCATGCAGTTGTGCTGCTGTGACCCTGGGCAAAACATCTGCCAGTGAGGGAAGCCTCCTTTGCCTTCTGGTGATTTCTGTGACCTTGGTTTTAGAGGAGAATCTAGAGATCGCTCCCTGAGATCACTCTTTCTTTGGGAGGAATCAACCTGGGGGAGAAAACATAGCAAAATTCTCATTGATTTATTTTCCTTACCCTATTTCATCTTGTGCAGCTGTGCCTAAAAATAACTCAGTCTAACTTCCATGTTTTCACCAAAAAAAAAGAGCTGAAGAGCAAATATAAAAAAGCTTTGGGTATGGACTTTACTTATAGCTATTCTGTACCTGCCATTACTTCCTGAGACATTTTATTTCTCAATACTCTTTTATCTGTGATTTTTTCCAAGAATGAATTTCTTGTTCTATGTCGGAGACCCATAAACTCCCATGAGTGCTGCTCATTTTTTTTTTCTCTTTTCCTAGTGTCTCATGCAAATTGTCTTGCCGTTATTAATTTTAAAAAGTGGTGGCAAGCCAGCACAGCAGGTCTGGAGTCTTGAACTGAAAGAACACAAAGTACGAGTGTTGAACAGCATCTCCCTGCCCCAGCACACTTCAGTGGATGGGTAGGTCCCTTGGGTCGCTGGACTGTGACAGGGTTGTTTTTTCAGTCAATTACTTATGGATTAAAGCTTTTGCACTGTGAAAATTTATTTTTAAAGCTCAGGACATTGTAGATGAGATAATATGATTTAGATTGTTGAACAACTGTTAGATGGTGTGTTTTTGGACTCCTGCTTGAGAGCACAGATGCCAAAATGGTTCTGCAGAGGGGGGCTGGATCCAACCTCAGATCATTAGTGATGTAGATTGTATTCAAATCACTGACCTACAATTTATTCTGGTTGACAAATACTTAAATTAATGAAGCAATCACTGTCTTCAATAGCACAACAATATATTCTGCATTCATAGTTAATATGCCAGTAGAAAGAAATTAAGAAAATAGAATATATTTAATGTTTCTCATTTGTGTTAGATACATTGCCTTCTTTTTTTTTTTTTTTTTGCATCTCGTATAAATTAGATGCATTGCTCTGTATGTATTATTTGTATAGTGTCTGGCCGTATATCAGAATGAAATACAGTTCTCTAATTAGCTCCTTGCAAGTACTTTGAGTTACCCCAGGCTGGTGATCACCCGTATTAAAGCAAATGTGGCCCCGGCGATTGTTTGTCCATGCAGTTGGACAGCCATGGTAAAAACCTTTTCTAAAGCTTTCTTGTGGCTTGCAACCACATATGTGCAGTAATTGTCTGAGACAGTTCACAGGGATCAGGCAGCTTGCTTGTTATGGTGAAGCATGTATCATGAAAGAAGACACTTGAGGTCTAATGATATCTTTTTAATAGCTGTATGATAGAGCTTCTTTATGCTGAAGGATTTTATGAGGTTGTAAATATAATTTTCATGAAGTCTCGGAATAATAATAATAAAAAAAGAGTAGAAATAAAGTACATTTGCTAAAAACTTTCAATTCTTTTTCTCTCGCTTCCCAGTATTGTTTCAAAGACTAGGAGGTGATGTTGTATTCCTTGGTGTGCTGTTTAAAGTCAGGAGCGGCAATATTTAGCACATGCTTGGGCAGCCGTGTTTGAAATCCATGCTTCCTCTCTCTGGTGTTCTGATGTGCCTTTAGGGGATGCTTGCCTGTTTGTAGTTTGTTTTCTTTTGTTTAAGGTTTCAGCTACTGCATTGACTAATGATTATATAGCAGTAAACTCTCGTCCCTGCTAAATTCAGAGGTAATGCCTCAAAAGCATTTTTCCCCTGTGTGACATAAAACAATAAAAGAACTAGACAATCCCCTTTTGAGGAAGAATAATCCTTTGTTTAAAGAAAAAAAAAGGGTGGGGGGATAGCATCTTCTTGATGCCAGAGGGTGTAGAATTCAAATCAAAGATTAAGCTAATTGATAAAAATAAAACAAATGTCTCTCAGTATACTCCTCTTTAGGCAGAGTTAATGTTTTTCGTATTAACAAGTCTCCAGTATTAATCACCTATGCTGTTTCAGAATGATATTGTGCTTGCTTTTGAGCTATGCAAATGTCTGTTTCATACAGAAATAACATGGAACAGGCTGCATCTGAGTTTCAGCTCACAACTCTAAAGCAATTTTCTTTACCTTAGCATAGAACTGATGGGAGTTCAGAATTCAGAGATAAACATCAATTCATTGCTAATATCATTTACCTACATGCATTTCCTATTTCAGTAAGTAAATAGGTAGCATGTATTTATAATTTTAATTAAGTTTTGGAAAAATCCATACACATCCTTTCCGAATGACATAGTAATCTCAAAATTCAGCAGTCCTGTTAAAGGATTTGCATAAAGACGCTAAATGTTTTGATTAGCTGATAACTTAAGCAAAAAGAAAAAGAAAAAAAGATGTCAACGTGCTGTTGTGCTGTTTATGTACTGCCAGAGTCTTCTGAGCTTCTTTATATTATATGATAAACACAGTGCTGCCAACATGAGGGAGGGGAAGATCCCTAAAATATTAAAAGCTAACTGTACATTAGAAATTAGTTCTGTTTGGAAGTCAAGCTTACAACTAAGAAGTGAAAGAATGACATTGTTGAACTCCTGTTTCAGCTATCATCTGAAATTGTTGAGTATGCTCATGCTAGGCTTCATTAGTAGAAGTTTCAGAGTGATAATTATCCATAGCTTCCCTTTTATCTGAGCAATGCCAAAGCTATCAGAGACAAGTTTTGTATTTGGCTTTCAGAGTGATATATTTTTTTCCTTTTCCTATTTTTTCCCCTTTTGCCTGCACTTCTGGGCTTGCAGTCAATTATTACCATAAAACTGAAGGGGCAATTAGCTCCTGATGCAAATGCTATTGCTGACATGCCTAAATAAATACACAGTAATTATAGACTAGATACCCAGCACTGCACTCTGTCACACTGTTCTTATTCAACTTGACTTGCAGAAGAGGCATCACCGCCGCCACGGTGAACATGCACTCTAATAAAAACTGGATGGCTGCTGCTTGCAGGCTGGGGCTAAACGCTGCTCTGCATTTCTGCAATTAACTGTGTCCTGAACCAACGATGAGCTCAGAAATAGAGACTGCGTTGAGTTCCCTGAAAATTTGAGCCATGCAACATGAGTCTAATCCGGAAATCAGTCCGAATTGGTCCCTAAAAGCAGATGTTCCCAGTCTGAGCTTCATGTTCAGCCTTGCTTGCAGAGAAAGGGAATGAGCTACCCGAGCACAGGTGCAAAATTATGACACTGCTATGGGCAAGAGCCGTGCGTGCAGCCTGAAACCACTGCTTCCCGTGGCCGTTTTCAGCAGACCAACCCTGCTGTCGGTGGGGGCACCTGTGTCAGGACCAATGAGGGAAACGGATGCGTGTTGCAAACACCTACGGCTGCCTGTCGCTTGCTAGCAGCATCACCCGAACTGACACGGTCGCGCAAGCCTTCCTGGCCATAGAGGTATTTTCAAACGATTGCCTTGTGTCCATTAGCCTAATGGTTTGTGGGGAGACTGAAGTCTATAAAAATATTTATATTCATAAAAATGAAGCACCCAAGCCACCAATGCATTTTCCCTGCAATGAGTTCTTAACATTTTGGAGGCTTGTCCTTTAGCAAAACCGCCATGCCACAAAGGTATAAAATACAGCACTTAATGGAGATAGTGCATTTACTCAAGTGCATTAGACAGTTCCTCCTCCTCCTCCTCTTCCTGGTTGATTGGCAGCCAGAGATCCTAGCTGCAGCACCAGAGGAGATGTTTATAGCCAAAGCAGCAGGATCTGGCACCAGAAAGGGCTCCACAGGCGCTTGTGTTGATGGTGGCTTTGCAGTTGCCTCTGGGTCTTTCGTGTGGCTGGGCTGATGAAAGCTATCTGGGCAGTTATATGCTCTTGGAAAACATTTCTCTTGCCACTGACATTTTAAATGGTTGTGGTGGTTAACTGTTTGTAAGCAGAGAATTTTAAATCCTGCACCACAGTACCTCTCTGCAGAGGCTACTGGTACATGGTGTGCATCTATATTTCTCTTTTCTGCCAAAAAATCCCATCCCAGTGTCAGCAAAAACATTTGTTTAAGTGTATTTGTGCATTTTTGCAGAGCTTCTGCCCAGATGAAGGTAATTTGAGGCTCTGGGTGAGGTTTCAGTCTCTGTTTTTTTTTAGGTAGTATCAACACCATCAAAGAAAAGTTTTGCATTTTGCTTTTAGAATGATTTTTAGAATTTTTTTTTGCATCATGAGGCTCATGATGTGAGGCTTTAGTTTTGCTTTAGTTTTGCTGAATAGTGTGCTTCTCAAGAAGCAAGAAAAGGTGATAGAAAACCACCCAGAAGTTCAGTTACACCTTTTGCAGCAATTGAGCAATGCTGTGCATAGGCCCTGTCATTTTTTTTTCTCAGCTTCTGCTTGTGCCTTGCTACACATACTGCTCAACAAGGGGGAAAAAAAAAAGGAAAGTTTTTTGGCCTGCAGTGGTTTTATATTGGATAATCCACCAAAGTATGTGGTGTTGTGCTCCCTCCAAAAATTTTGGATATTGCCTGCAGACTCAGACACACGTGTTCTCTTAGGTAAAAACCACAGGGGGTACCTTCAAAAATAAATGAAAACAAAAGATAACTAGGGCTTGCATTGTTCATCAAAGGGGCCCTAGTTCCAAACGGCATCACACTTTCAATCTCAGTGAAAGTACTTGTGTGCTTAAATGTTGACAGAGCCATGTCTGAACAGGATTGAAGAGTACATCTATTTATTAAATTCATCAGTGGTAAAGCTGCCCCCTTTGAGCCAAAGTTCTAACTCTGCATTAGACTAAAATATTGTGATTTTATTTTAAAAGGTGAAATCAATGATTTCCAAACACCGGCACTGTGAAAGAAGCAATGACTGAAGCTATGCTCTACATTTTCTTCTTCAAATTAGAATTTAGCTGGTACAAAATTGTTGGAGTTTTGGCTTGTTTGAATTGCATCCATACGGATAGAACTTTTAGAGAACTATTTTGCCATAGTTTCTCTTTTTATTTAAGTAGTATCAACATCATCAAAGAAAAGTTTTGTGTTTAGGTTTAGAATGATTTTTTGAATTTTTTTATACAATATAAGTTTTGTTTTAAAGGTATGCTCTTTTACATTGTACTACTAATTTATTTGACTCTGTATTTATTTTCAATATTCTTTCTTTCTTTTTTACAATTCAAAATTATTCATGTCTAATATGAAAGGAACGAGTTCCCAAATCCACAAATTGAATCAGTGAAAATACAAAATTAAAAAGCTTACATTTCACAGAAATCTCTGAAACTTTGGACAAACTCTGCAGTTGTTTTGAGTTTACGCCTGTTTGGAACCTGAAAGCAAACAAGACGTATGAAGTGTGGTGTCACTAGGAAGAGCTTGCAAGCTTAAACCATGTCAAAACGAGCTATAAAACAGAAGGTGTTTTGCAGTGATGCTGAGCATGATGTTACTTTTCAAAATGAATAGCCCAGCAGAAATTTTAAGTAAATTGCTATAACGAAACTAAGGAAAGGATTTAAAAAAAAATTAAAAAAGAAGAGAGTTGCATGTGCTTGCGAACCACATACAGATTACTGTTCTTCCACTAAAAACAGCATGGGGGGTACAAGACAAATATTTCACTGTATGTCATAGGCTTGTATTGGCTCTGAAAAATCCTGGAAGAAATCCTGAATTGCTGTATGTGGTAGACTGTTTATGACAAGTATCCTGAATTATTCCTGTGGACCTGCTGCAGTCCTTCCATTTCTCTGGAAACCAAGGCTGCTTCATCTCCGTTGCAAGTGATACAACGGAAGGGAAGGGAAGAGTGAAACATTGGCAGACAAATACACTGAGACAAAAAATGAGGCAAATAAATACACTGAGAAAAAAAACACAGGAAAGATGCATACAATTATAATTATATTGCAATTTTTCCATCCTCGTTTTGCTAGTGCAAGCCCTTTTGAGCTTCTACATGAGCAGACTTAATTGTGGTTAAAGTGCATGTTACATATTGATCTACAAAGGGAAGACTGGAGCTTTGCAGCAGACAAACATACTTTACAAATGTAATAACCATTTAGTTTGTTGGCATTTTGCTATTTCCCCACACTGTGATTCTTCTTTTCTAAGTGCTTCTTTTCAAACTGTGCAGCTTCTCTGCCTCAGAAGTATTATCATGGCATTTAACAGCAGCAGACTAAGAAACACCGTACTCAGGTCTTGTTAGGACCCTTTTGCAAAGTTCATTGACTCAGTAAAACTTAAGTATGTAGGATCAGGCTTCTAGCCTCAATTTAAACAGAGTTCCTGCTAGCTTCAGTGTGAATTCCGCCTGAGAATAAACTCAGACTTTGGCTTAATTACTTACTAAAGCACCTTGTACCTTGTAAATTATTATGATACCAAACCATCAACAGTATGGCTCCAATCAAAGAGCTATAGGAGGGAATAAGTGTGCTGAAAAAATGCTGTTTTCAACAAAATGTTCCATAGAGCCGTGCTGGTTTCAGCAATATCTTGCTCTGAAAAACTGTAAGAATTATGGAACTTAAGAATTTTGGAAAAGTCTGCGTAGACTATGTCTAAAAGGTGATATTTGTTTTTATTTAGATCAAAATTTAATTTTAGTTTGAAAAGGTATAACATTTCATATTTTACTCTTAATTCCTGCTATGCTACATTTTCTTATTTTTATATTTTATTTTGCAATTAAAAATATTCTTAAATAATAAAAAATATACTGCTTTTCAAAATATAAGCTGTCAAAATTTACACAATTTCCCATCTCTCTTATTGTAGAAATTCCTGAGAAAAATCAAAGCATAATCTTGCCTTCTTTATGAAACTTTGTTTTTTAACTGCTGTGCTTAGTTTAGTTGAAGGAAAATTAAATTTAATTTTGAAGTTCAGAGTTTCAATCAGGTATATTTTTGTCTGACGTGGTGGATAATCTGTCATAGAGGAGTCTACAGGGTAATCTGTCATAGAGGAGTAGAGACACAAAACCCACTAACAATTCTCTGCTTCTGAGCGTTTCTTAATTTGTTGGAGACACAGAAAACAGCTCTTCATATTGACATATTCCTTCAACTATGCCTTCACTTTTCCTTTGGTGATAACACAGTCTAAATGGAAACAAGCTTTCAGAGACCATCTCTGTAGATGCAGAAAATCTATCTTTTATTAGTCCATTTTGTGCTATGTCCATCCAAATTAATCTTTTGATTTTAAATTGATCCCTTCCTAACAAGGTGTACTTTATTTCCTACACCGCTGAACATTTTGTTGCTATCACTCACATTGAAAGATGAAAGCTTTTATATATTTTTACTATTTTGTACTAAATTAACTTATAGAGTATTTCTTTTCATTTCAAATGTTTGTTGGGAACAGCATATTATAATTAATGCAGGTTTGAATGTTTTTGAACTTCTATGCTCCATCAAATGCAGTGATATTGAAATTCTGTGAGATATCCATCTATTCTATTCCAAGAAGAAGTTACCTTAGATGTTTGGATTCAGAGAGACTACTGATGGAGCTAAGGGAAGCTCTGGTGGAGCTCATGCTCTTCCTTAGGTATGAGTATGTACCTGAAACAGCTGAAATTTCACTTTCTAGAACTTTCTGGAATTTGCCAAGCTCTGCTACTGTGAAAGTAAGTAAAATGTGGTCAAACCTTGGATATAGTCTTAGTTTAGGCTTTTCCTGTAGTCATGGAAACTAGGACTGTATAGAAGTCACATAACATGTACTGTGTAAGTACTTTAGTGGGAAATGTATACCTGGTATACATAGAAATATAACAAATACTATTAATATATTAAAAAGTCCAGGCTTTTTGCAAAGGTACTCTATACCATAAAATCTTAGGGCCGTGTTTTGTTCCTTAGTGACTTCTTTAATAGATAGAGTTAAGGAAATCTCTTGCTTCCTTCACTGTGAACCTTTGAAGAAGTTATTCAGCTGTGATGTAATTCAGTTCTCTTGATGTTCAAAATGAAGAGAAAAATGTCAGAAAATGTGAGAACTTCAAAATCCTCCAAAGAGTAAAAACAAAATAAAACAAAATAGAATGTTGTAGAGGTGTCAGATATCATTAGAGCTAATATGGTTAAACATATTATTATCAGTCTGTAGCTAAGCAGGCTTCCATTATAGACCCGTAATTTCTAAGCAGTCTGATCGGGATGCACATGCATGCTACTATTTTGATCTACTTTTGTAATTTCCTAACTTATTAGTTATGATGAGTGACCTGCTTTATTGCAAGGATACAAAAAGCATTTCTTATCCTAATTTCACATGTAGTTGATGAAGAGCAATAGTCATGAGCTTAATTTTAAAGCCTACAATAAGCAGTCTCAGTATAGGCGTTTCCTTTTTCATTGGTTTAATGATTTTCATTAGAACTGGGCTGCAGAGAGGAGAATTGGATAGGTCTTTTAAAATTCTTGCATATTCTGGTCATGGCTAATGATTGATAATAAAATAAACTTTAAAATAATCTTTTAAACAACACTCTATTATCCTCAAGTGCTCTTGGGAATTGCAGTCTCTTGGCAAGCCTGTGCCATGGAGCTGCTGTTATTCTTCCACTTTTCCTTTCAATAGTGCTTCTGAGGCTGTGCTCAAGACTTGGGGGGATGTAGCTGTAGGTAAAACAGCTAGGGGTGAAGAAAGGGGAAGTAGGGGTGAAGAAAGTTCACTCAACTCACGACAGAACCAAACCTCAGTGCTGTGGAGAATGAAGTATGATGCTAATGTGAAAGGTCAGGAGGAGACCAAGATGTTTTTTAAGATGTTTAGGATGATGGAGTGTTGGGTGCAGTTCTGGGCTCCCCAGGACAAAAGGGACATGGAGCTTCTAGAGAGGGTCCAGCGGAGAGGCGCAAAGGTGACTAAGGGGCTGAAGCATCTATTGTATGAGGAAAGACTAAGCGAGCTTGGCCTGTTTAGCCTAGAAAAGAGAAGACTGAGAGGAGATCTGATCAATATGTACAAGTACCTGAGGGGAGAATGTAGGGAGGATGGGGACAAAAACTTCTTCATGAAGGCCAGTACCCCCAGGACAAGGGGTAATGGGTACAAGTTGAAACACAGGAAGCTCCACCTCCATGTGAGGAAGAACTCTTTCCCGTTAAGGTGCCAGAGCCCTGGAACAGGCTGCCCAGAGAGGCTGTGGAGTCTCCTTCTCTGGAGATCTTCCAAACCCACCTGGATGCCACCCTGTGCCACGTGCTCTAGGTGTCCGTGCTGGAGCAGAGGGTTGAACTGGATGATCTCTAGAGGTTCCTTCCAACCTCAACCACTCTGTGATTCTGTGATCCTGTAAGCCTCTCAGCATGCAAACCTATTGCTGCAGGGTCTAAACAGGCCAATAGTCACAAAGGTGGGATTCATCTTGCCTAGCTTTAGACATCCAAAACTGGCATATCTAAACCTGAGCTTGTCATTCTAGGTTTTAGGTCTAACTAATGAGGAGGAAAAATTACCTTCAGAAAAAAATTGCCTCATGCTAAAACACATGCCTTAACTGTCTGGAGATGCCTATGGAAGTGGTGTAAAAGTCATCTTTCCCTGTGACTATAAAGGGAATTATATATAACTAGCTCAGACTTAAATATTTAAGTTCTATATATCTTAATTGAAGCCAGATGAATCCAATCCGAGAAGCTCACCAGAAGCATTTTTACTGTACACAGGATGCTCACAGTTAGCTAAAACTGCATATACATGTTCAGAACAGCTACATGGTAGCTTTTCGGACTACAGCAGGTTTAGAGGCAAGACACCTAAAGACTGCACCCATGCTAGCAAGATACATGGGTCAGGTTTTATACTGTGATCCTTTGGAGAGAGCAGCCTTTGGTCCATGCCATGCCCCAAGCTGTGCCTGGGCATTGCTGCGGTGGCCCCAGCACGCTGCTGTGCCAGCAAGCACCGTGAACACTGTGGACCTGGACCAGTGCGTGAGCCCATGAACCGGCCTGCATAATTTATACTATGCAGGCTCTGTTGTCTCCTGAAATTTTGAAGGTTTAAACATTTCAGAGGATGCCCTCTTTGTCTGGTCGCTTCATAGGTCTTGCTTCTTTCTTCTGCTTTGATATCATGGCTCCTCTAACGTGTGCAAAATGGCACAACCGTAGCGATGTTCACCGAGTAACTGTGCTCTGCCCCCACAGCCGTCCTCTCTCGTCCTGTTTGTATTTTGCATGCTCCCCTCTGCTCATGCAAGTCCTGGGTTGCAATATCTAGAACTCCTCTTCGGATCTGCCTATTTCTGCTTTCTAATTTCTTTCTCCCCCTTCTCTTTGCCTGTCAGCATCTCAAGGATACTCTTTCTCCTACTGCTTTGAATATTTCTGTATTAATTCTCTCTCTGATATAGTGTTGTCTTGCTTCTGCTGCTTTTAATGTGCTGCTGCGATCTAACTGTGCTTCTGCTGATTTTGTTCTATGGTTACAAAGCAGAGGGTCCTTCACAGCTCTGTCTCTGTGCTCATCCTACTTTTCTGGGACGTTCGATGTTATTGAATTATTAATATTTACTAAAGTCCGCTTTGGAAATGTTGAAAAAAGGTTAAAATATGTTAATAAACCTGAGAAAAACACAGATGAAAGCATCCCTACATAAACTATGCTAAAATGCTATGCCTGTATCAAGAAGTATTCCTCTAAATAAAGGATATAAGTGGAGATAGATGCGTACAATTAATTGTCAAATTTATGCCTAGGTATTCTGTAATTGAATCTCCTGATTTATCCCTGTTTAAAAATATGCTTTAAGTTTTATAATAAGATGTGCAAAAGCCAGAAGATTTTTTTGAAAGCTGTATTCTATTCTATTAAATGATTTATCCCTGAGTGAATATGAGCATATTCTTCTGTAGGAATAAAGTTAAATTCTCATACTGTATTCTGATGATGTAGATGGTTACCTCATCTACTGATATTTTTGTAATTAATAGCTTCACACATTTAAGCCAGGACTTTCTATCTTTGACAAAACCATTTTTTATCCATTTCTTTCCATTTTGAGTTCAGACACGCTTTGCTAAAATACCATCAGAATCTGTGGTCTGTACGACTGATTAAATGAGCTTCCTAAATATAATTTGAAGCATTAATGATAAATGAGTACTATTTCTGTCTGCTCTTGCAGAACTTTGAGTTGTCTCAAACAACTGAAGTACCTAGAAAGTCTTCCTGGACCTTCCTGGGATCCAGGTGTTTAGAGATTTACATCATTAAGGCAGATTTCCAGTAGTTCTAACTTGTACATGTCCTAATGACTTTTCTTGAGGATTTCCTGCTGATTTCTCTTTGAGAAAACCAGAATCTTCCTCAAAGCACTTAAGTATGAATAGATGGCCATCCAGTCTGTGCTTTACTAGCTGTGATGCCTCTCGCTATTTTGCCAGTGCTGGAGCCCATGCTGTGGGCATGGATCCTCACCTCTGTTAACGGGCATCACAGATACGGACTTAGTGTATATAAAATTTCCCCGGCCTATGAAGAGGGCATAAAGGGAATTGTAGCATCCACCAACCCCTATAAAGACACAATTCAAAGAAATTGCCAGTCGCCTCCTCCTGCGTCACAAACCACTGCCTCTGGCCTCCCGTTTACCAAAGGCACCTTGCGAGCCGCTAACAATTTGAGCAGCGTCTACTTTTTAATTAAAGGCTGCCCCGTTTAGGCGCACGCCGCTAATCGGGGCGCCAGATCTGCAGCCCTCAGCGTTACAAGCCGCCGCCGCAGCCGCGGCTGTCAGGCCCTCGATAAGCGGGGCAGGGAGCAAGGTGCGAGTCCCCCAGCGATAACCTCCTGACTCCCACATTATAGGTCTTTTCGGACGGAATTGAGTGCTACATCTTCCTCGATGGGCTCTTGTCAGGGATGAGTAATGGGGCGCCCCCGCCGCACCAGCCGCTCCGGCAGCAGCTGCCGGCCGCGGGGCCGGCAGATAACGCGGAGGGAGCCCAGGGAGCCGCCAAAGGCACCGCGGCCGCTGGCCCCCGGCCGCCTACCTGCTCCCGCCGCTCCGGTGCCGCGCGCGGCCGGCATCAATCACGTCCTTCCCGGGCCAGCGGAGCAGAGCGGATAAAGCACCACAAACTTGTCAGAGACGTGCACTTAGCTGGGTGCTACCCTTGCAAAACTGCCTAGTTTCCTGCTGAGGAGCAAGTCGCACTTGCATTTTTATTTTTATTTTTATTTTTATTTTTATTTTTATTTTTATTTTTATTTTTATTTTTATTTTTATTTTATTTTTATTTTTATTTTATTTTTATTTTTATTTTTATTTCATTTTCATTTTCATTTTCATTTTTTATTTTTATTTTTATTTTTAATTTATTTTTATTTTTTTAATTTCAATTTTTTATTTTTATTTTTTATTGCTATTTGTTTTTATCGATTTTTTTTGCTATCAGTGACAATAACAAAAAAGTTAGTGGTATTTTGCTCAGCTGTCGAGAAAATTTGTTCACGCTGGCTGGGAAGTGAATAAACAGGTAAATAAGATTGTGCCAGTCAGTGTTTGTTAATTTATTAAACATCCTCTTTCACAGTGGCCTGGCTAACATTGCTTTTGCTAGCATAAAGGTCTCACTAGAAGTTTTCTTCTGGAAGGCGGTAAAGAGAATTTCTCTTTAACCTCTCAGATATATCTGGAGATCCCCTTGGTTTTAAAATAGGTCTAGCTTAGACAAGTGGCGTGTGCACCTCTACAGTGGTTTGTAGTATCACACTGCTAGCATAATATTACCCCTAACTATATTTTAGGAAGTGCTGTTTTGTTATCACTTTAACACTTGGAATAATAATGATCTCTGATTTAACAGTCCAGAAGCAGCTTTTCAAAGTGCGTAACTGGAACTCTATTGAGACCATATTTTCAAGCAAATTTAAATTCTGATTAATCAGCCGTATAGATGTTAAAGCTTCAAAATTGATCAGAAAGCAGCATCTTGGAGAAAAGTAATAAGAACTATTGTGTATTGAGCTTCTTTAGTACCTGGTTATAATCAAACATCTGTTTGACATCTGTAATGTCTTATTTGTGTAGGATTTCCTCTGTTCTATTCAGCAATGCTTGAACTTCACAGAAGGTATTAAACAACACATCATCACACAAGGCAGGACACATCATAGAACAGAAAAAAAAAAACCTTGAAATTCCTTTGGATTTATATATATATATAAATATGTATACATACATATATATGCAAAGGATTTTGTGTAATACAAAGGAAAAGCTCGCAAACTGCCTATAAGTCACCCTTCTAGCAGTCATGAATTCTGTGAGAAAATGGGGAATGAGAGAGAAGATGAAAGGAAAAAGTGAATAAAATCTAAATTCCATATTATTATGAATGCTACTATTCAAACTTTCAAAATTACAAAACATATTATTTATGTCGTTTTTTCCCATTATGTTTCAGATTGATTCTGTGATTCTGCATGTGGATCTTTTCTGTCTTTCCAGGGTGACCACATTAAAAAAAATAATTCTAAAAGCCTCCTAGCTCCCCCAAGACAGTGTATTTACAATAATTCAAAGTGGATCTCTCAAGAACACATATGGTTATACATTTATTTCCCCTATAATACCTTTTTTTTTCAGTTGGTTCTAACTCTTTGACTGTTTGGGCTGAAGTTTTTATGACCTTTTTTTTTTTTTCTGGAAGGAAATCAGCACAGATTGTTCAGCATTTCTAGGAAGAGGCTTGCTGAGAACAACCGAAAAAAGCCCATAAAAATGAGTATCATTCTTACAGCTTTTTTTTTAAAGGTCTAGAAACTGCACGCCTTAGAATGCTCCTGAACCTACAGATGCTTTTTCCCATCCGTATTCAAAGTCACCCAAATTGATCCAAATTATAAGTACATGTATATGGTCCTTTTTGCTCTGTGGGGATTTGGGGGGTTGGCAGAACCGTGTCTGCGGTCAGCTCTGTGGCTTCTCTGCCAAGACTATTAGGGTAAGGGAAAGCTAAGGTTTTCCTTTTGGCTATTTGTTCCTGAGGCCAGGTATTGGTACCAAATATGAAGAATTTTGCTCTCTTTTTTTTTTTTTTTGACTTTTTTTTTTAATTCTTCCTGATGCCACAATTGCATTAAANATTCTTTTTCTTCCTGATGCCACAATTGCATTAAAAAGAGGAACCAGCGGCTTCTCTTGAGTTGTGAGTGAGGAGGAGATAGGAATCGATAGAACCCTGCAGAGTTGTAGAAGGGGGAAATAGGATAGACTGTAGGAAGGCAGAAACACGAAGGAGAAATAGAGAGGAAAGGGAATTCTAGCAAAGCACCAAAACGAAAGGATGAAAGCTCCCATTAAATTCAATTTGCAGACAGGAGTGCTAAGATAACCTGTATTTATTTAGTATGCTGATGTTATATAGAGGCCACACTGTGCTGTGGGGATAGGAGTGCTTCTTACCTTCTGAATTTCCCCTTCTCAAGCACTTCTGTGCATCAAGCCCTTGGCCTGTTGATGTGAGCGTCCCAAGCCAAGGAACTGGTCATTAGTGCCTGCTTGATCCTGTCTGAGGTCTGTATCACCCTCGGAGACGCCGGTGTCCCCATCAGTTCCCTTACGGTGACCGTGCCTCTATTCCAGCTGCCTAGGGTAGGGATCTACGAAAAAGGGAATGGCAGGAGAAAATCTGGGCTCTGTGACATACTTAGCATCGCTCCTCTGAAGAAAGTGCAGAAAGGAGCTGTCTCTCTGGAGTGGCATTCCTCTGTATGGACTGGGAGTCTGTGCGTCCCTTCCTGTGATCACTTGATTTCTTTTTGTCCATGGCCCTTATCTTCACAAATTCCCAATACCGGGGAAACTCCAGGAAACTCCCAGCACCTCTGATGGCAGGCTTCGAGTTTGATCCTGCATCCAATGGAGTCAACAGAAATACTAACTGGAAAACACTGGGCTGATATTGAAAATAATTAATAAAAAGGACAGCGTGGCAAAATATGATTATAGGATTGGGTAATCCACTACAAGGTCACCTGTTATTTTGAAAGAGTTGCATGTAAACTTAAGAGAAAAGGTATGACAAGTGTCTCAATCAATAAACATAAGGGGAGCGTATATCCCATCAAATCCAGTTTTATTTTCCAAGAGCTGTATGACCCTGAGCTCCATTCAAAACTAGCTATCCCTTTAAATCATTTAATTCCATTTTAATCAGGACTAAGCTAAGGAAAAAAAATCTTCCCAAATTATTTTAATGAAATTCCAATTCTTGGAAAGAAAAGCCCCAGCCATAAACATAACAGAGGATCTCAGTGCAGTTAACTGAGTGCAGTTTTCACCATTTCCAAAACTAATTGGACCTAAGTACAGGCAGAAAAGTCACTCAGGTTGTCTTGAAAATATCACCCTGGGAACTGCAGGGAAAACGGACTTAAGGACAAGTCACCCTGTGTCCTGAATTGAATGAATCTGAATTTTTACCAATCACACCTCCTCACTGGAAGACATTATCAGCTGAAACCTTGTTTTCTGCAGAAGGCTTTATAGGGTGTTCTTGATCCTAAATGCTTTTCCTGAGCACACAGAATAGGTGCTCTGTGTATTGTCTTTGCAAAGTGTGTTTGTTTCCATGTTTGACATACGCAAAATGCAAGCTTTGTTGGTTATATTACAATCTTAAAATAATAATAATGTTTACCCCCAAAATGAATTCATTTTTAGAGTTCACCGCTGCCTGAGCATTAACCTCGCTGCTGTGCTCAAAGTGCTACCTCAGAGAAACAAACTTCTTGTTAGGATTTAAGACGTAAGGATCCATTTCTGCCTCACAATCTTGTACTCCTGCATTCCCTGAAGTGTATCCCATCTGCTTTTGGGAGCTCTCATTGCAATATGCAGTGATTGCAGGATAAGCACACCATTTTCCTGTCAATACTTTCCTATTAGCCTCCTGGATCCATACATCATCGTCTTGCTGGCCTGCAGTTTGCTTATCTCAGTCTCGGAGGCTGCCTTTGATTTATCTAACACCCAGGTTAATGAGGCTTGGAGCCCAGGGTGGCTCCAAGGATAATGCACTCCTGTATAAAAATGCTTAAGGAAGGATCAAGTGATAATCCATTCTAGACTAAAAGGCCCAGCTCTTCAACAAATGTTGTATTTCTTAATCGCTAAGCTAAGACTATAATAGCTCCCTCTTAAGCTACTGCCATCAGTAAAAACGATACACGCTAACTATATGGAATTTACAAAAGAACAGAAAATTAGATTTTAATTTGTGTTCCAAAAAAGGCAAAGAAAAGTTCATTTCTTAGGAACAGTTATCACCATTATTTGACAGTGTTCTTATGCAAAAATAAGTTAGCTTTAATATTTAATTTACAGTAATAGTTTTATATTCCCTCACTGGGACCTATGTTTTTCTAAAGACAAAAATAACAGAAGCTAGAACGTTACTGTGGCAAGGATAAATCAAACTTGCTATTTCAATAATGGAGGTAATTACAAAGTGTATATATCTGAGATGTACTGAGTGGTTAGGGGTTGTTTAATTAACATAAAAATTTCAATATCATCAGCAAGTGTGTTGGTATCGCAAAAGCATTGTTAAAAATGCATCTTAAAATAGTTATGCCTTCCTCTATTTCTAGCTAGTACATAAGGCTAATATACCTTAGCTTCCCAGTTCTGCTAATTACCATCTCGCACAGAAACATTTTTAATGAAAGAAAGGTGATGCTACAAGCAAGCTTTCAAAGACATAATTATTTATTTATTTTTAAAGTGCTCTGCCGCACGCTGCTCCGATTTCTGGAGTGTTGTTGTTGTGTTTGTTTTGTTATGCTTGGGTTGACCTTCCTAGCATGGCTGTGCCACGGGCTCCTGAAATAGGTGTAATGTGTAACCATTTAGAGAATGACATAGCACCAAATAAAGGGATCATTCCTATGGGACACCACGCTTATATTTTGGAGAAAAGGCTGCATACAAGCAAGGCTTTCACCATTTGGCCCATCACTGTCCCAGAGGACTTGACCCAGGTAATAAGTCCTTTACTGGTCACTAACCTACATTATTGAGATTTAGTTTGGATTTTAATGACATGACATTGTTAGGAGATGTTATTGAGATGTAAATGATCTTCTGTTGGGTTATTTAACACATGTGAAGGACCTGGTTTAGAATGAAAATTAGTTATTGATTATTCCAGCAATTAACAAAGTAAATTTTAGCACCTATATTAACATTTTCAGAAGTCTTTTTTTTTTTTTTTTAACTCAAGCTGACCCATGGAGTTTAATTGATTCCTTAGAAATCTTGAAGATGTTTTGAACAAATAGAATAATAATAAGGATAAACAGATATTGTTCACTGAGCTCTCCATTGTATTTGGTCTTCTGTTTCAAATGTCAGTTTTTGCTCCTATGTTTAATGCAAAATCAAGCTAGTATGTGATGCAGTTGTTCACACATTGACACAATTCTTAAGTATTAAAGTGCTGAGCACACATAAAATTTAAATCTTCATCCTATTTATTCCTTTCTCTTCCTCAAAACCTCTATCTTTAGATGAATGTAATTTGTCATTTATAGAATTCACTTTGTCTTGTTACTCTTCTTTCATTAGTACTCTAGATCTACTGACTTAAAAACACCCTGAGATAGGAGGCAGCCTTTTCAGATACCTAAAATTACCTACAGGCACCTCTTCATGGTTCTGGTAACACAAATATTAGCAAAATACATTTCCCTGTCTGACTGAAAATGGAGAATTTGTTAATTTATCCCTAGATATTTTAACTGGAAGATATGTTTCCTGAAACTCTGTTTTTTTATTTTTTTCATCTGGAATAGATCTGAGACATCCTTAAAGGCTGTTACACATACCAAACGGATCAGACAGCTCTACTACGTGCTCACTTTGGTGGCAAAAATCAGAGGAAATAGTGTACGTATGTCTTTATAACTCACAATTTAGACCTTTCCTTTTCTATAATCTCCTAATCTCCGGTCAATGAAGAGTGCATGACACTGAACTCGTGGTTTTAGTGAGAATTTCAGTGTTTGGGCTACAATGACCCTTCAATCTATGAAATATTTCACCAGAGAGCTGGCACGAACAGCTTGGCTGGGCTTTGCTGCCAGAGCGCGTTACTTAATGTGTCGCCCTGTGGATGGTACCAGGCTCATGGAAACTAATCCCGGGGTCATGTGCTGCCGTTTGTGTTTCTGTATTGTGCTAGTCTCCTCCAGATGATATTACATGCAAGATAAGCTACCTACCCAGTGTAGCCTGAGAACGGCTTTCGGAGGACTCCTCCACACCAGGTTATTTCAATTTAAAGGTCCCTGTACGATTCGCAGCAGGTAGTGGAAGGGCTGCATTTTCTAGCATTGCTTTTCCTCAAACTATTCTCTTTTTCTTATCTCATACATTATTTTCTCTAGTCTACATCTGCTGTGCGGGTGCAGGCAAAGTACCCATTGATTTCAATGAGTTTTCTTTCCTGTGTTTATGAATCCCTGTCATCTTTTCAATGACTGAATTTTTTTTTGCTTCTTCTCTTTCAACAAATGACAGACTTCATTGCCTCCAACCTTAAAAGTGGATTTCATGAATGGGTATTTACAGCTACTTTCAAGTCATTCTCTGCACATGTGAAGTATTTGGAGTCAGCCCAATTGTTTTTGCTTTGTTTCAATTTTTCTTTGATAATCTGTCTAATAAGACATAAGCATGGTTTTCTGGTGTATGAAGTTTAGGCTTTTTAATTATAGGGGTTAAATGCTAGCTCACCTTGTTAGTATTTTGAAATGCAGAGAAAATCTAGTTAAGTCAACATATGTTGGTATAGAAAAGATAATTAAAACAGAAGTGTAAAAAAACACCTTCTATATAAGATTTTTTTTCAGATCCCCCAAAACCCAAAGGTGTCTGCCAAACACACTAACAAGTATTCACAGTTATAAAAAATACTTTAAAATACAGAATCAGACACATGATTCTCCTTAACTCTCATGAATAACCAAGCAGCAAAACGGAGAGACAATCTATTTTCTCTACACATCACCCACTAACTATTGATTTCTGTAGGTGTTCTCCCTCAAGCAGGGGTCTTCTATTATATGCTCTAAACAGCAGCAGTCGTGGAGGTGTTTAATGCAGATTCGTCTCACCCACCTGCAGGTTTTTCAGTAGGGCACGTGAGTTAGGAGATGCCACCTGTATTGTAAATTGAGAGAGATCGCAGATTAAGAGGCGAAAGACAGATTCTCTGGAAATGTCTGATTTTCTCCATTAATAAATTAGTAAGGAGTGAGGTAGTAGTTCTACTATTAACTAAAGCATGTGAGTTGTTAACTATTATAAGGGAGATGCTTCTGGGCTTTCAGACCAGGAATGAGGAGAACTTGCAGAGGTCCCAGCCACCTCATCCAGCAGAAGCTGAATGCAACTCTGCAATATCCTGAAGATCCTGAAGCAACTTCCAAACCTAAATGCCATTAGCTTAAAAGAAGGAGGTTCACATGCACTTTGCAACACATCCACTATGACAGTGGCTGAGACGATTCCGCGGTTCCACGGGCAGCGCGGAGGCTGCAGCGCGCCGGCTCGGCTCCGCCACGCGCTCCCTCTCTCCGCAGACGTGCTACCCAAGCGCCAGCCATGCATATATCCCGTCGCCGAAAGCACACTCCAGCGTGCGCTCTGACCCCTGCTTGCAAGCCCAGATTATTCCCCTCAGACGGCCCCGTAATGGGGATGTCTGTAATGTGCTGCTGGCATATAGAAAAATTCCAAGACTGGAGAGAGGCGTGTGCGAGTGAGCGCGGCTCTGTGGAGCTGGATGCCACGCCAGAGGAATGGAGTCTGGAGACGAGCACATCTTGGGGTATAGAGGTGCGTGTCCAGCTGCCTGTGGAAATTCCATCCTGTGGACTCCGAGAGAGACTGCTTGCTTTCTTGAAATAACATCTGCCAAACACAACAATTGCACCTACAAATATCACCTGCAAACACAACGATTTTAGCAAAGATTCGTGTATCTTGCATTAATAATAAATGTGCAGCAAAGCCTAATATTTTATTTTATAAAAGTAAAACATACTAGTGTATACTCAAGCAACATTCATAATAAACGTCAGTTTGGGGTACAAAAGGCCATGCTAGCTGTATAAAGTATTAAAGGATTGTTTTATTTTATTAACTGGAAAGAAAATTCAAAACGCTCACTTTCCAGACATTTTAACTTAAGCTGTAGCAGCTCTGTGGAATTTAGTTTATGCTTTGCTGTTAACTGAGATGACAGACAAGACCTGAGTAACTGACTGTTACCACCAAAGACATCCAGGTGGCCGGCTAGGGGGAAAGGTGACTGAGCAGATCCTTGTTCCTCGGGTGTCTCAGCGGGACAAGAAGAGCTTGAGCACATAAACCATTGCTCCATGTTGGCAGTCACTTACATGACTGCACAGACAGGTAATTTATATATACACATATATGTATATTTATGTATATAAAACCCTCATCTTTCATGGATCCTTAAGCAGCAAGGGTGGTCATTGCTGTCTGACACTGGCCTGGTCTATTGTGTTTTGTGTGTAACAAAGTCACAAAGCCTCCCTAGTGGTGGCTTTTTTCATTATAATTGTATACATTTATATATTATTAGTATATATATATATATATATATATATATATATATATATAAAGTATTTGTAAGTACACACACACACCCCTATATATTTGTATATATGGGGAAATAGGGTACTCCATGCAAAAGCGATAAAACACAACGCACAATCTGCTGTGTGAATCTGGCCTGTGACAAATATGCTGTGAAGAACAGACTTAAATATGCACAAGAAGAGAGATCATCTAATGGCAATATAATATTGGCAACTTCTTATTGCTTTTATTGGACAATATGTAAAGTAGCTTCAGAGCAAAGGAGAAAAATTCTTTTGGAAGTAATTCCAAAGGAGAGGTGATTTAAGAGGTCCAGATCTCTAGCAGACCATCTGAATGAAAATACACTCCGCTTCTTTAAGCAGAACAAGTCCTGTTTTTAGCAAAAGCTACAAGCATCCACTCTGCCGTGCCAGTGTTGGACCTACCCTGTGATACTATATTCCAGCAATTCAGTGGCTTTAGCGAGCCCTTCAGACAGAGACAGTGAAATGTAAAAGGTCAGCCATGAAGAAAGGAAGGATAAAGAATTTGCCTTTGCATCATTAGCAAGTAAAGCCCCTGGGATGATGAAAGAGGAAGAAAGGAGCAGCTGTACATCGAGCTATCCTCTATGACTTGTCTTGCCCAGCAACACAGCAAGCGGGACTCTGGTGAAAAAAAAGCTAAGGAGATATATTTGCTAATGCGAATAAAGACATTTGCCAGCATGATATCTGCAGCTGAGGTCTTCAAAGGGATATGCTAGCCCATATGTTGGGATTTGGACAAACACACAGAGTTTGTAGTTGAATTAGAATTTCTGACGTGAGAATTTTTTTTTTTTTGTGAGTTACTCTTTCAAAAACGTTGTAGCTTCCTGACAAGTGATATGTCTTTATTTCAACTTTTCTGATTTCCACCTGTCCAGTTTAGTTCTTCTCTTACCATGGTTATGTGTATGTGAAAGGTAGAAGGAAGAGGAGGAGGAGGAACTGTACGAGTGAAGTCCTGAGTTCAGATTCATCCCCAAAGGTGGATACATACATCTACAGTATTAAAAAAAAAAAAAGTTTTTTACACAAAAGGTTAAGGTCAGGTAATTTGTGAATTCCTGAAGCCTCACACCTTTCTGAAAGAAAAATCAATATTGACATTTTTTTCTAGGTAATTTTACATGCAGGGATTTAAAATTCGTGGTAATTTCAACTGTTTGGTCATAAAATAGGTTTTTGTATTTTTCTTCTTCCTCTTCAGTGGCAAAATCAAAAGTGAAAAAAATAATGGTGTGAGATCAGAAGGAAGATGAGAAATTGAGAGCAAAAATAGAAAATCTTTTCTGTTTTATTTATTTATCAAAAATACTTTCTCTAATTTTTCAGTTGAAATCAATTTGATGATTGCATCTTGTATTTACTAGCAGTGTGTTTCTGTTGTATAAGACAGGGCCTCTTCCCAAAGATCTTGCAGCTGAAATACAAACTGCGTAGACAAAGCACTCAGCAGAATTTTCATGCAAAATCCCTTTGCCCCTGAGTACTAATGATGTATATAAATGTATATAAATAAAGGGTTTCCTGCGCCCACAAAAGTGAGCGTGCTGATGTGGATTGCAGCTGCTCTGATTCTGAATTTTTCCCTTCAGGTGCTAGACTGCTTCTAAGTGGGCTTTGCCTTTGGCCCCATAGCCCTACAGATCTGCGTTTCTGCAGTTCTGTGAGCCAGGAGCCCGCTACTTGTGCGTTCAAACCCTGCCAGGGACATGGGCTGCCTGAGTGATGCTGGGCAGCCCCGTGGCTGGGCGCCTCGCAGTCGGGTGAAAATACCGCTGTAGAAAACACGGAGTTCAACAGACATAAGAGAACGCTGTGATGCACAAGGCAAAGCGTTTCTCTGGTTCTGGTAAAGCTGATATCTCCTTCCCCAGATCAGAAGAAAAGCTTCAAACTGCCTTTTTGTTTTTCCACAGCCTGAGAGTGCCTGGCCTCTCTTGAAAAAACTCGTAGTCAAAGAAAGAAGTTAAAAAGCAGCAATGAAATTCCCTGAAGCCAAACTTTTCTTTATTTTCCTTTTCCCTTAATTAGTATGTAGAGCATCTATGAATGGGTCCCTTCTTCCCTTTTGGTCTTTTTTCTTTATACAGATTTAGAACAAGTATCATTTCAAAGGCTGGTGCTATTGATACTATTTTGTCTTTAGTTATTACCAAAAAAAAAAAAAGAGGTTTCTTGTGGCTACAACCATACAGAGAAATTTGCATTTAGAGAACTACAGATTTTTCTAGGAGCTACTTGGGCCCAGAATGTGAAGTGCCAAATACACTGAAATAACAAAATTCGTGTCTGGTTCAAATGTGCTGCCTCCTGGCAAAGTTTATACTCAAAACAGTATAGGAGGTAGGAACTGGAGCCATTATGCAGAAATATGAATGCAACGCTAACATGCGAAGGATGCGTATCTGCAGCACTGCATTATCTTAATATTCCCACCGGTTAAGATATCCATCTGATTAGTCTGAAGACATCACATGGTCTAGTCGTGCCAAATATACATTAAAATGGGGAAGCCTGTGGACGGGATAGAGCTGTGATAACATATGGTTTGTACAGCCTCTTAAGAACTTAACTTCCAGCTGGGTTCTGTGTAACATAAGAAACAGGGATATCACATTTCCCCCATTTCTGCTTCTGGCAGGTGTGTGCTAGACACTGACTGCTAAATACTTTGTAATTAGTATGCCTTGGAGCAGTCACTGTCATCTTACATCTGTAACTGGAGTGAGGGCACTGTTAGCCTGACTGTGTTCATTTCTTTAGCCTCCCAAGCCTATAGACCTATACAAGGCAGCCTGAAGGATCAGTATTTGATGCCTGAACCATAGGCAGACCTCAGAAATGTATCTAATTATACTAGTGTCTGACTGCACTATTCTGGCAGGATGTATTATTCATAGCCAAAAATGAACTGCTGTTCAAGGAGAGAAAAATCTTATGTGTTCTGCCACTCCTAAAGCTCAGTGTTTATTTGAAGATTAAATAGTTTGAGACAATCAAGAAGTGTATTATAGATTTTTAGAACTATTCCTGCTCTATGTGAACTACTGCAGTATTTTCCTGTATACAGTAAAATACAGGTGTTTTCTTCAAAACATTAGAGGTAAAGAGAGAGAGAAAGGTAAATCTAATACTAAGGTATCAAATAAACAATTTTCAGGAAATGAGTAATAAGTACCTGAAACCTTTGAATTCTCTACAAAATCTTGTGTTTTCTTTCAGAAGTACCATGGAGGTATTGCTGGTTTTGTTATCATTTCTGTCAAAACTAGTCCCTTGTGAAGGGAGTGCAGTTGGAAGCAAGAACAATTCTTTTTTGACCAGTTGATAGATTTTATTCGTTTGTTGCTCTAATCCTCAGAACTTATTTTAAAAGCATCTGTGCTAATCAGAAGCTGTATGCCACAATATATAAAGTCCAGAGCATTCCCCACCTACAGCTCTAGCTACCGAGTGGAAAGGCGCTCTGATCAACAGGGAATTAGGATGCACTTGAGCATAACAATCCCCACAGGTATTTTCTGTAAAAATAGGAGGATTTTGGTAGAACACTTCTGAGGGCAGTAACACAGAAAGGGTCTCAGCACTAACTAGATCCTATTTAGTTCTTCAAATACACCTTTAATTTTATCCTGAAATCAACTGGTAACACTCTAGAGCTGATACTGTGTAGCTAGGACTACTCCTAGCCAAAGAAAATGTTTCTCAGGTCATTTTTCCACACATTATTGAAGCTGTTTTCCAGGAATTAATCCAACTGATAAAATAAATGCTTTGAGGGAGATGCTGTATATCTAGTTTTCACTTAAATGTTTTGATGCGTAGCAAAGCAGCCTTCTTTATTTAAGTCGTTACGTAGCCACAGCCAAGACACATTCAGGCCTCTCAGGGCAAAATTGCCTCTCAGGGCATACCTCTGAAGGGCAAAATTGTTCTTAAACACTAACTAATTAATCTTACAAACACTTTAATAAGGTAACTAATTTAGACAAAAAATACTATTTTTTTTAGCAGGATCTATCCTTCGGCTAGAATCAATTTACCTTTGTCTGAGCGTCCTATCCCTATGCTTGACCTTTCACATATTGAAGGACCTCTTAAACTTAATAAACCAAATAGATGGAGGATCTTTGATCTCTAAGGCAGATTTTCCAGACCCTGTTCCTGAGATTAAATTAGTGCTTTAATGTCAGGATTTGGAAATTCTCAGCATGTTTCAGGAGATAGTGTTTATCGAAAAAAATACCTTAAATGTTTCTTAAATGTTTCAGAACTCAGAGTTCTTCAATCTTCATAAAAAGAGCCGACACACGCTCCTGGATATTTAAAGAATGTTTTGCATTAAATAGTCAATATTCATGCAAATGTCTGAGACAATGTCTGCCTGAAACCTGACTCTGTTCTTAGGCACAGAGAATTGCGATGGATCCCGAGCTTTTTTTTTTTGAAGTTCTGAAAGAAACATCTAGGAAACAATAGCTTGGAAAATTATTCAAAGGAATCTTTGAATCCAGTGTGTAATATCCTTCAAATGATAAATGGCTGTGGTAAGTTGAGTAGGGAAGGATAAAAGCTAATACGGTTGTAGCCACCACGACTTTTACAGTGCCGTTGCTTGAAGATATTTTCGTGGGAGGAAAGGAAGTGCCTCTGCTCCTGCCTCAACTGAATATGCGATGCAAAGGTCTGAAATAGGGAGGGAGCCTCCCTATTTCAAGTGCTTCGGAGAGGTGTCAGAACCAGAGGAGGAACCTGACCTGAGATACTCTGCACTGCCCTCTCAGGAACCTTAACTGTCTGCATCAGCTATAGAAATAAGCTATGGAGATGGGGCTGCCCTGAGTAATCACCAAGAAGGAACGTTTCCCTTATTCATTATCGGATAGGCTGCTGATTTACCACCAGTCTGCGTAGAGGACATTGCAGAGTTGCGCTGCCTGAGGCTGCTTGGTAAAAGACATTGCATCCAGTAGTCCAAATCTGTCTCAGCCTCCTGAGCTGTGTGAGAGACATACTTTCTGGCCTAGATTCATCCCAGCTAGTTGAGGCATCTAGTCATCCCTGTGAACTCTCTCGCAGGAGAAACGTGTCACTGGAGCTCTCTGTCTTTGGACTAAACCAGGAGCTTATGGCAACTTGCTCCTAGTCTATGCTCCTTGGTTAAGTCAATCCGAGGTTAAATTAGTCTTGTCAAGAAGTCAATACCACCTTCTAAGAGAGATTAGAGTTTGGCATGGTAACATCAAAGGAGCTGGTACAATGCAAAATTCCCCTAAAACCTGAAGCACTATCAGGCAATAGTAGCAAATTGTTAGAACCATATTTGCATTCAGTTGTTGACACTTGCACTGTTTGTGAGCCACCGGATCATCTGATCTTAAAATCAATCTTATTTAGTTGGCAAAAAACTCCTCTAAGGCATGAGATACATAAGTCCTTAAAGAACTTAAGTAGTAAGAAAAGATTTATTGATAACAGCACAGTTCAGCCTCCTCTTTATTGATAATAGGATGTTATCATCCCCAGATGATTTCTTTGGGAGATAAATGATAGCATAATATTTGACTAAGTTCATATTGTTTATTTTTCCTTTCTTCTTTCTCTTGTTTCTTACTATTACTTTCTTCTTGCTTTGCTTGTAGCTCTGGCTTTTAAACTGTCTTTAATTCCTGACACTCCATGCTCATGGGAGTCCCTGCACTTTGAGAATACTTGACATTCAGGAAAATACACTTTATATGTTAAAAATCAATGGTGACACAATATTTACAGCCCAAAGGCCAAACATTTGTGTTTCTTTATAGAGAGTAAGTGCTTAGAGACCAGCTTTGTGCTGCTAAGCTATAGACATCAAAGAATAATAATACCACAGTTTTAAACTCAATGGATTGAGTGGGTTCCAACATGCTTACATAAGGGACTAGCTGATTTTATGGATACTCTTAGTACAGAAATGGATATAAGCATCATTATTTTCCCTGGATTATTAACAAAACCTCTTTGTGAAAGAAAAGGCCATCTCTTTTCTCCATATAATGTCAAAATTATAGGATAATACTTTTTTCTTCTCATTAAAAAGATAATTTTTAAAAGGCATTTTTGTTAAAGTCAAGATTAAGTCTTTGCAGAAAAAAGATGTCTTCAAGTGATATTGCTCTCTCTTTCTTTCTCTCTCATTCTTGCTGTTTATATAACAAATATTTCTGAAGGCCATTTCTGAAGGTTTGATTTTAACTGAGATCTGAATAAAAGCTATTTTAAAGAGGAAGCCTCTCTAATGCAAAAGAGAGTTTGTCATTTTAGCACTATATATCAAGGTTTGTTTTATATTCCGGGCAAGATTTATACTGTTTTCAACTGGCATATTTTACTTTAATAGGCTTAATTTTGGTGGGTGAGACAAAAACACTGCAAGGCATTTATTACATCATTAGAAACTGCATTATGTATCTAGGGAATGCAGTATCATTTGGTTTGTACGTTTGACCCCTGCTTGTTATTAGGTGCACTTTACTAAATCAGCAGAAAGAGATAGGTCACTAACGACTATTACCAAGCTAATAATAATTATAAGGGCAAAAAACTGTTATTGATGTTTCAGACATTGTTTCATATATGCTGTTCCTGAGACACTGATTTGTGATTTGCATTATTAGGAGTGAACTTTCTTTGACCTGTCATTTAACATAAGTTAGAGTGCTTGGTCTGATAGTTAAATAAGGGCCTTGATAATAATGGAATTATTATATTTAACACTAGCTTTGAATGGGTTTTTGAATGATTTTGATTTCTTTGTAGCTCTAAAATAAATGAAAAGAGGGAAGATAAATTAAAAATAGTGCATCTGAGGAAAAAAAAAGAACTGATAACAGGGAAACCAACAGCACTTAGAATATATTTTAAAATGTTATGTTATGCATTAAAAATACACATCACGTGATATTTATTGTAATCTCACCATCATTTTGAACATAGCACATGTTCAGCATACAAATAAATGCAAAGACTTCAGCAGTGCTTGTGCTTTGGGTTAAATTCTCTTCTGTGTCAGCGCTGAACTGTGCAACTAGTGGCTATTTTGCTGGTTGTGATGGTCTCAATAAAGCTCAACAGCCTGAAGTGTGTGAAAAGAAATAGCTTGGGTAGGTTTGTATTTGCCAAGTTATTTCTTTGACCTTTGCAGTACTGTTCAGTCAATAAAGGCATACATTTCTTTAAGAGGCTCTGTAATATGTTCTCTATTGCTATTTTTGCTCTTTCTAGAAAGATCTAAGTTATGAGTCAGGAGACAATTTATCAGGTTTGAGGTATGGGCCGTATCAGGGCCATCAACTGGAGAAATGGAGAAAAAGGTGTTTCTTTGCCAGATCCAGTAACTCAGAATGAAGCAGCTTGTTGGGGAAAAGCATCATCCCCACCTGAGTGAAAACTCATCAGATTAAGGCAGTCTGTCCAAGACAACTGGGGGATTTTGGCAGTCCATAGATGAGCAGGTTGATATCGGGACCCTTCGTCGGCAGGGACTGGCAGTCTGAACTTGGTTGGGTAGGAACAGCCAGTCCTTTCCTCTGTTTCTCACGGAGCACAACGCAGCTGTGTGTTCAGGATGCTCTGCAGCTCTGAAGCCCAGGTTCAAGAGTCAACATGCCCCATGGGGACGGTGATCACGAGCTCCTGGGTTCTACATCCTGCCCGTCTACATGCATGGGGATGATGTGCAGTAATAGTAGGCTCAAAAGAAGCAAAAGAGGATGTTTTTAGACATGTAATTCCCTGTCAGAGGCCATCTGATAGACCGCTAGTCACAAAATCACTGGTGCCTGAGAGTGTTATGGAGAAGTATTATTATCTGCTAGTTCGGTTTCTGAAGGTTATACTATTCTTAGCTAGTAATGGCAATTTTGGAAAGCAAGATACAGGACTAATCAGGACTTTGATCCAGTTGGCACAGAAGTTCTCTTGTCCTTATGGTGATCTGAGTCACAAAATGCAACTTGCAGAGCCAACATTTTCTATAACTTTTCAAATTTTCATTCTTCCCATTTCTTTCTCTTTTTTTTTTTTTTTCTATTTTAGCTTTTTAGAATGTGCATCTGTGTCTCTCATATCTGTGTCTCTCATTCTAGTTTGACATTACATAGGAGTAGATCTTTTTGAGTATATCATGCTGGTTTCTCACGGTTTGCCTTCCTTAGAAAAAAGAAGAAAACGAGGGTTTTCTTCCACGTGTTTATAGTTGTGAGAGTCAAACTACAATGAAATAGATATCAGAGAGCAGCAGTCTTTCTATTGCCATACCAGGAAAAAAAGATGTACGCCCAGCATGTTAGTGAATCTGTGCTAAAATCCTAGGGAGACAAAGACAAATCTCAGCAGAATGGAAGTAACAACTATATTCCTGTCTAGTACTTTACCTGCTAACACACTTTACAATCCAGAGATGACTGTGTATGACCCTGGGATTTTGCAACACGTTGTCTGGTATATGATGAGAAGCAGGAGGAATGTAGTCATGATCTAAACATAAGGTATCTCCATGAAGCTGTGACTTGCTATGCTGCATATAAAAATATAATGCATGGATGACTAGAGAGGGAAAAAGGAATGAATACTGGGAAAATTCCAGTATTCACAGAAATTTTGCTAGTTTTATACAGAAAAAAAAGACTATACATACAGATAAAATATACCACAGATAGGTATTATTTTTTTCCTTCTTTTATATCATAATCCTAGACTTGATATTGCTCTACATGCTTGTAGTATACCTTTAAGGCACATATCCTGTAGAACTAGAAAGTAAAAATGATGATCTCTCTGTTTTCCATATGCACAGCAGATTTTTCATCATTCTTATGCATAGAAACATACCGCTCACTGGGAAAGTAGGGAGAAGAGGAAAAATGAGTTAGTTTACTTAAAGATCTCAATATATTTTTTAATCAAAGTGAGAGTTTGAGTAGAAAAGCATTTGTAAATGTTCAGGGGAGATTGGGTAAGTTGATTAAAGAGAAATCTGCTGATGTTTATCTAGACATATAGAAACCCAAACCATCTCAGGAAATCCCAGAGCTGTAAACTGCTGGAGACTAGGCAAGCACTAGGGAAAGGACTACATATGCTCATACACCTTGTCCATGTATCCTTCCTTTTAGAGGGATGAAATGAATGCTTTTTTGAACCATTTTAGAGACAAGTGACAGTATATGGACCTTATAGCTCAGGTCCATATGGAGCTCAGGACCCTGCCCTGGAAAACCTTTCAGCACCTGAGGAAAACTGCAAGGAACATTTTTATTAGGAAACATTTCTATTAGAGCAACAAAGATGGTTAAGGGAATGAAGCATCTCTCTTATGAGGAAAGACTAAGCGAGCTAGGCCTATTTAGCCTGGTGAAGACTGAGAGAGGATCTATCAACATGTATAAAAACCTGAGGGGAGGATGTAAAGAGAATGAGGCCAGATTCTTCTTGGTGGTGGCCAGTAACAGGGCAAGGGGTAATGGGTATGAATTAAAATACAAGAAATTTAACCTCCATGTGAGGAAGAACTTCTTTCCTGTGAGGGTGACAGAGCCCTGGAACAGGCTGCCCAGAGAGGCTGTGGAGTCTCCTTCTCTGGAGATCTTCCAAACCCGCCTGGATGCCACCCTGTGCCCTGTGGTCTAGGTATCCCTGCTGGAGCAGGGGGTTGGACTAGGTGATCTCTAGAGGTCCCTTCCAACCTCAACCATTCTGTGATTTCTCTTTCTCTCCCAAAGGAAGAACAAAGTAGTAATAAGAAGCAGGATCAGACACTTAGCAAAGGTGACTAGATGCTGCAATGATAAATCCTGCAATGACTTCTGAACTTCATCCTAAAAGCAGAATTTACAAAACTGACCCCAGCATAATCAGTGAATGGGGAAAGAGTTCAATATCTATGTGGGGATTCACTAAAGATGGGGACTGAAGCAGACAACGGCAATAGGAAAGCATGTCAGAGCCCATCCATCTTCTGTGTGGCACTTCTGTGAAACTGGGATTTGATATTTGAAACCCATTCATGAAATTATGCGACTAGGTGGGACAGGGCAGTGCTCCAGGGATTAATTCCAAGGTGTTCTTCAATCATTGTCTAATGTGAAATACACAAACACTCCTCAGGGCAGGGACCAAAGTTTCAGATCTGGTTCTCACTTGAGCACACTGCCACCCACCTAGGATGCTGCACATACATCTGCTCACTTTCCTTCCGACCTTGTGCATCTTTCCAGGCACTGACCTTCCCTCCCCCTTTCCCATAGTTCATTAAGGAGCAGCAAATGCTTTCGCTAGAAACCCTTTAGCTCTGACTGCTTGCAGGACTCCTCTATAGCTCAGCAGCAATCTCAGGCTACACCCAGGATGTCCTTTCTGGCAGGAGACCTCTAACCATTAGGCTATTATGCAAAATATGGGCTGTACCACGGTAATGATAATTTATGAGTTGAGAATGGTTGATGCAAACCTAGCAAGTGAGATTTCCCTGGAGAGGCAAGTGCTGCAGTGCCTGTTTTCTGATTCTGAAAGAGCCATAGGCAGGACATAGATACTTACTCATCTTATGAGAGAAAAAGAAACTATTCAGCATTCTCTGAAAAACAGGTGTCCAGAGTATCCCAGGTGAGGCAAGAAATGCCAGAATCTCTCTCCTAAGTTTACACACACAAACATGGTAGAAAATGGTTAGCTGACTGCTGCCAGAAACAATTAAGTTTGTGGCACAGGAGGTTTGTCAACTCCTATGGTCGTGTTTTATATTTCCCTCCCCTTTCTCTTCCTTCCTTCCTTCCTTCTCTCTTTCTCTCCCTTTCTCTCTCTTCCTCTCCCCCTCTCCTCACTCCTCCTTTTTGCCTTTCCCCCTCTCTTTCCTCCCCCTCGCGCCCGCCCTTTCTTCCTCCCGTTCTCATTTCCTTTCTTCGTCTTTCTTTCTTCCCCCCCCTTTCTCTTCCCTCCTTCCTCCCTCCCTTCCTTCCTCCCTTCCTCTCTCCCTCCCTCCTCCTCTTCCTCTCTTTCTCCCTCCCTCTCCCTCCCCCCCTCCCTTCCTTCCTCCCTTCCTCTCTCCCTCCCTCCTCCTCTTCCTCTCTTTCTCCCTCCCTCTCCCTCCCCCCCTCCCTTCCTTCCTCCCTTCCTCTCTCCCTCCCTCCTCCTCTTCCTCTCTTTCTCACTCTCTTTCTTTCTTAATCCTACCTGCCCTTCACTCTCCCCTTTGGAGAACACCGACATTATCTCTGCTCCTTCAGCTCGTCTGGGGCCAACAGCCTCATTCCTGAACTCCAGCTTCACTTTCATCTCCGCAGTGAGCACACAGGAGCTGACTGGGGCCTTGCGTATTCCAGAACTGAAAAGTGGCTAATGTGCAATTCATGCTGAGTGTCTGATTAAAATTCACAGAAGCCAGAGGCACACGAGGCCAACTTTTCAACTGCCTCCAAGCCAGCATCTGAATTCACCCACACGTTTGACTTCATATTCACCCAGTGAAAAGAAATCTGTGCATGACAGTTGGAGAGATGCAAACCTAAGAAAACTGCCATTGAGGGCATATTTAATATACTCCTTTATCAGAGTTATTTTGCATATTGTTGATTGCAGAATCATTCTGCTCTAGGATGCACATAACTCCCCTCCTCCCATCCACACACTTGCGCTTGTACAAGTATTTCCTGTAATAGAAAACTTAGCACTCTGCCTCTTAATGAGTGGTGCTGATGGGAAATGACCCCTGCTTTCCTAAACACACAGCAATCTAATTTGAACCTGTGTGCCAATTACTGGCCTCTGTGGAGCACTTTGCTGTGAAACAATCAAGTCACAATAGGATTAGAATGCGTTGCAGGGAGACCACAAGGGAAAGCAAACACGGGCATAACTGCAAGTTTATTCCTTTAAATTGTCTGTAAATAGTGTTGATAGCCTCCTCAGTGCCACCTAGGTATTGTTTCTATAAATCCTCTGTAGGTACAATCTAAAATGAATAGAGACGATGAGTCTTTTATAGCGTGCCAGCTCTCCTCACTGAGCTGGTCTCTCCTTAGGAAGACTGTGGGTGATTACCTAAGCATCCTCTGAAGGTAAAAATAGACAAAGCAGGGCAGAGCTCCTGAATGCATGCAAGTAACTTGAGTTTTAGTTTTAATTTCAGCCAATACCTTTTGATCTTCTTGCTGTTAAATGATGACTGCCATTCCTGTGAGAGTGGCTATGATGGTTTCTGGTGGCGTATGGATAGATGTGGCAGATAGGCAAGACACAATTGCTCATATTGTAATTAATATCCTTGTTCCTGAACCAACACAGTAGTTCAGCATAAAGTCAGTCCCATGTACTTCAGCAGAGACACTGCCCTGCCTGATGTAATAGATGTGCTGAATAATCTTGCGAAAATAGGATGTTCATCTGTCATTATCTCCTTCCTTTAATTCCTTTTCTGTTTTATTCTGGCTGTCCAATTCAAAATGGTAATCTCCTTGCTATTTCTTTAGGTAAACAAAACATCTATCTCAAAAAGACTTACAGACACAGAATGCTCTGGATCTCCTGCATTTAGTCAGGTTAACTCTGTGGAAAGATTTGATAACAACTAGGAATAGATGCCCCTTACATAGGCAGGATGCTGTCAATCACCTTACCAGCCGGATCTTGACTTTGTGACGGGATGTTTCTCATGGTTGCAACTTGCTGTACCCACATGCACCTCCCAAAAAGCTGTGTGTGTCAGCTCAGTCCCGGTGCTGGCTCTTTCCATGTACCCGTCAGTATTTGCATCCATATATACAGGGCTGATGCCTGCACTGAACAAAATGAAATTAAACTCAAAGCAAAGTATGGAGACACCACACACTTATTTCACAGTCATTCATACAACACCCATCCAGAATGTGTTAGAGATGCTGACCTCACCGTTACATGGTAAAGTGTGGACCATCCAGTTTACACAACTCGTCTGCATTCATCCTTGCCCGTGCCCTGGGCCTGGGCCTGACCAGTCTCTCAACCTTTTGCTTTGTGTTTGAATTAGGACATAAGTCAGCATTTCCCCCACCTAGTGAACAGGTACGTTCTCTGC
Source organism: Crypturellus undulatus (assembly GCA_013389825.1). Classification (NCBI taxonomy): domain Eukaryota; kingdom Metazoa; phylum Chordata; class Aves; order Tinamiformes; family Tinamidae; genus Crypturellus; species Crypturellus undulatus. Next base: position 886,760 of record VWPW01022506.1, read on the forward strand.
TGAGTGTGATGAACCTTCTGCAAACACTTTTCCTCTTTGCTTCAGGGTGGAAACATATTAATTTAAATTACAGATATTTCAAGCTACCTTACATAAGAACAGGAGTGCAAAGAAGGAAGTGTTTGCAAAGAAGCCCAGATTTATGCAGATTGGGTCAAGGACACTGGGGACTCAGACAGAAAGTCTTAAAATTGGGGGCTAAATTTGGATGCACAGGGTTTAAGAACTGAGGGTGAAAAGAGAGAAGCCCATGGGAAGAAATGTTTGAATGGGTTTGAGTAAAAAGAAAAAGCTGAGAGTCTGGATAATCCCTTTAAGAGTAGACAGTGCAATCCAGGAGACCAGAGTCTCTCTGTTCCATTTCTGTTTTGTCAGAAAGCAGCTGTGTAACTTGCTGGCAAACTGAGCACACACCATCACCCTCTGGTTAGAGGATTGTTTTGGGACTGTTAACAGTTATTTTGTTGTCGCATCAATCATAGTAATTCCTATTTTTTGGAATGCTTGAATTTGCAACCCTGTGAATAACCATTCACGATACTTTCAGCATTTGATATTTGAAGAATATTAGCTAGTTGTGGCACAACTCCTATATTATGATTTTTTTATGCTCAGAAATCAATTGAAAGACCAATATAAGGCTAACTGTTGAAACTACTTTCCCATCTTAAGATCTTCATGAGCAGCAGCCTCTTGCTGCTGCATCTCTAGTACAGTCATCTGAAAATTAGCTGTTATAATTTTTTTTCCCCCCTCGGGAATATTTGTATTAACAGACTCAACTATATCTATATAACACCTGTAACTGTTATTTCTAAATAAACTATGCAGGTGCAAAAGAAACATCTTTAATGTTGCTCTGCTTAGAGCTAGTGGATGCACCCCTACTGTATCAAAATAATGTACAAGTTGTGTGGCTTCTATCACTGCATGGGATGCATTCAGGCCACCCGTCATGGGTACCTCACTTAACTCTTTAAACTATTATGCCACTGTTCTAGAAATCAGTCAGATAGATAATCAGAGCAGGCTTTGATTGCCAATAGCTCTCGTAGCTTTTCTCTGGTCAGTCAAAAGTATAGACAATAGCTTTAGGTCAAGAAGCTTTGTGTGTCTAGTGGATCAGCTAAAATGCTGCTAGGTCCATCAGATTTAGCTAAACGCTGTGTGCCAACAGCATTTGACCTGCAAGGAGGGACCACAGGAAGATGAAGCCAGACTTTCCACAGAGCCATGGGGAGCGTAAGAGGGACAGTGAGCATAAGTTGAAACAAGAGGCATTCAGAATGGAAAGGAAAAACCCTTTGACTGGCAGGACAGCCAAGCAGAGGAACAGGTTGCACAAAGAGGTTGTGCAGTCCCAGTCCTTGGTGACTTTCAAGACCCATCTGAGCAAACCGACCTGATCTCAGAGTTGCCTCTGCTTTGAATGGAAGTTTGAGCAGGAGACCTCCTGAATCACCCTGTGATTCCATGACTGCTGTATGCTATCCTGATTGACTGCAGGGGAATGCTTCTTGGCCACTATGTGTTTTCGTGCTTCGCTGTCTAGGGTAAACTTACATCACATTTCAAGCAGAACTGTGCAGCACAAAGAATATGCGGATGGTCAGGGGACAGTTCATATGCCTCTATAGAAACATTCAATGACATTTTAAATACTCTTGGGTATCTTGCATGGGCTGCCACAGAAGGGCTCTTGTTTCTATCAGAAAATATCTTTCCGACACCAAGGTGTCTGCACGGTACCAAATGATAATATTTAGGTACGTGAATCACTCTCGTTGCAAGTTCAGTCAGCCTATTGACACCACAACACTTAGAAGACAATAGCCTGAAGCAAAGTTTCAGCACCAAGGCCATTGTTAATCTATATTATTTAAATGTCCATAATATGTACATATCAATATGAGATTGAACCTTAATTAACCTAGCTGTTCAGAGTGGGATGCATTAATTTATATCTTTGCAAATTATAACATTATTGAAATAAAGACAGTCCAGTTTGGAAAAAGAAAATCAAAAAAAAAAAAGGATCGTACACTACAAGTGATCTTGCTGGGTTGAGTCTTCTAAAACTATGAATATTTGATCTCTTAATTGTAGTTGTGCCTTGAATGACATTTAAAAACCTCTGATTTTATTAAGTTTCATCTTAATAATTTAATTAGATAAAATCAAGATAGGAGGTTTAGTAACATACATTTTGAAATTAATGAGCTGAGTGCCAGAGGATGAACTACATTACCCACTTTAAGTGCACATACAGCACTAATTAATGTAATCTAGCTTTGTTTTAAGTGCGTTTGATAATCTACTATGTGCAGTACTTACTTCAAGTTTAAAATGAGGAGCCGGAAAAAGGAAAGAAAGAGTTCATGCAGTCAATGTAGGAAAGAAATAATTATTTTTAATAAACAATTCAAGTACTGAAAGGAGTATAAGCTTCAGAAGTCATTTTATTTTAAACTGGAGATGTAGGTTAAGGTTAATACTTTATTTCAGAATATCCCTGATCATTGAGGGGAGGTATGGTAATGTCATCTACAAAGGAAAATCAGAGAAAAAGGCTTTTTTTTCTGACAAGGAAGAAAGTATATTTCAAATTGCTTAACAATAAAATAAGAGGAAGGGAGAGAATAAAGGCATTTTAAATAATAGAAAATATAGTGATGATCATTTGGGCAACCTTTTTAGAAAAACTAATGAAAAGGTCTGTATTTCATCAGCATTTTATACTTTGAACAGTTAATAACGTCTTTCTGATGGTTGCCTTTTTCATATAAATTTTTTTACAAGTATCTATAGTGTTCTATTTCTTCCCCTCCCTCCCCGCAAGATCTGAAGCTACCAAATGTAAATTTATCTTGATTACCACTATCACTAGCAGTCGTGTCAGTAGGAATTGTTACAGCACTGTTTTAAGGCACGTCGCCTAGATTTGTACTAATGGAATATTGTAAGGCCTATGACTTATGTGGTTTCCTTCCTGTGGTTCAGGAGATGCTGTGAATTCTAGAGACAGAGAGGTGGTTTTTGGAATCACTAGATTCCCTGGGATGGATGATGGATGGCCCATATATCACTTCTTTCTAATATATTGATCTTTTAAAAGTCTTTATTTTGTAAATATATATATACACACACACACATAACATATATGAGTGTGTGTATATACGCACAAATATTTACATTACATTAATTTCACAGTGTTCACCCCAGACACTAGTGGTGTCACTGATAAATGGCAACGACAGACATTCTTAGCTCAGCTATAAGGAGAGTAGGGGAGTAAAGAGAGTAGGAACTTCTTGAAGAAATCTGGTGACAGCGGTACCAGTAAGGCACTGTTGGGCTGAAACTGGTGCAGTTTTTCCACCAATGCAGATGAGAAGCCTGTGTCACAGTGAGGATCCAGCTCATGGGGAGCTTTGTGTCTCCCAGTTTGTTTGAGCTCATTTTGCCTGTCTTTCCCTGTGTTTGGTGAGTGTATACCTTTTTCAGGCCTTTTTCAGGCAAACTTCATGATCTTTACTGCACAAATCCATCTGTCAAATCCATCTGTCAGGATGCCTCCACCATTCAGTGAGCTGACCACAGAACAAGAAGCTGGTTGTATCCATGCTGTGAAGGGCCCTGGGTGAATTAAGAAAGTCACGACTGTTTAGTCTAAGTCCTCAAATTTATGGCAATGTAGCTACACAGCTTGTGGGCCCTGGCACGTATCTCCACAAGTGCCCACTATGTAGATGGATGAGCTGCCTGGACGTGTATCTGGTTTCTCTAACTTGGCATCCTGTTGTGCCATGCAGTCATAGCCTTTGATTTTATGCACCATAGCGTACAGATGTCTTTCTTTTTCGTGTTGTCAGTGAAGGCCTAAAAATGCTTGTGGGTGCCTTGAAATCAATATTTATGATGGTAATATAGTATGAAGTCCACAAGTTTGAAAATCGAGCTCTGGATTGCATTAATAATACATCACTTTATAACAACAATACTGGAACTGGAAGTGATATAACAACCAAATGTTAAAAAAAAACTTTAGATAAATAGCCAATGTGATGCAGAGGTTGGCAAACTGTGGGACGAGAGCAAGGAAACAAGAGGGAAGACACGAGGTGTTCTGAAGTATTATTTCCCCCAGGCATCGTGAGTAGCCAGGGCTAGGTGAAAAACAGACGAGCAGCTAAACTGCAAGGCGTGATCCTTCTGAGGCCTGATAGAAACTTATCACCGTCAGGCAGAACTGCAGACGTTTCGCCCCGTCGCTCCCTGCATCAGGAGCAAGACCACGGAGGCAGCAGTGCCTTGATTTACACCCTTCCTAGCAGTATCTGAAAAGGCAACCAGCTCTCTGGTTCTTGTGTGGACTTTTCCATAGCAAGGCAATGCACCGTAGGTAATAACAGTCTGTCCTTTGCTTACAAGCAGCTCCCACAGCATGACAAGCTAGTAGTCAATCTGCTTACATTTTATTGCTTTGCATACTTATGAGAGAAGCATTTAATTGCACAATTTGGCATATGTTCTTCAAAGCCTCCGGCGCGTGATACATGAGATCTTCTTTCTATTCAGCTACCAGAGGAAAGGGGAAGGCACACTTTTTGCATTTTTTAGCTCCAACTGTCTCGCACGATAAAAATGCGCTTCAATAATGTGCATTTTAAGTAGAACACAACATCCTTGTGAAATTTTATTAATGTGAAATTACAGTGAATTGTTCCAAATAAGCACCATGCTATGACTTTTTAAATTTGTTTTCTTCATCAGAAAGGATGGAAGAAGCAATGAACAAGCTCATAACCTATTCTGAATAGGAGGAATGCTGTTTTTCATTTGAACTGCAAAGCAACATTTGTTCCCTTGCCAGTAGTGGGGGTTTTTGAAGTAATAAAACTGACTTCTATATAAAAGTGTAATAATAATAATAGTACATTAATGATAATAGGTGATAATAACAGTAATGCATAAAAAAAGCTAAGCTGAAAGAATGTGGACTAACTTTTATTCAATATATGTTTTATTTAATATATATTTTACAGCAGTTTTGAACCCTGAAAAGCTGGGATTATAATGGAAGTGCTGGCAGACCTGTAACTATACTGGTGTGAATGGGGCTGCTATAATGAGAGGAACTATTGCTTGGAACGAGGACAAGTATATTCTTCTCTGAGCTTCCACAGTCCCCACACCCCTGGAGTACCATTCGAGACAATGATGAACTGTGGTCTCAATTCCCTTATTAGCTGTAAGACCTAAAAATTATATGTGCAATTAAAAGGCAAAATGCTGATATTACTCATAGGAAGCACTTTGTACATTAGCAAGGTACAAAAGTCTGCTGACACTTTGCAACAGAGAGAGTCAGCAGGGCAGAAGATTAATAGAGCCTCATAAATTTGCAGGGTGAAAACAGTAGATGGGGCAGAATAAGCATGTTGTGTTAGAGATAAATAAAGGGCATGGTCATCATGACAAAACATTTAACCAGGAATACATTCCCTTTTTTCAGACAATTTGCTGGGCTAGCATTAGACTGTTTTATGTAACTACACATAATTACCTCACAGCAGTTCCAGTCAGGATCACAAAGACCTTGTAGCATCTCAGGCAGAACGGCACCACGAAGAAGCCTTTTAAAATGAAATGAGTTGCCTTGTGCTTTCTTTTTCGTTCCTACAGAATATTCCTTCCCTTTCCTTCTGGGCACAGACTTGTCCAAGGAAATGCCAGACATTCCTAATCTTTCTCACAGTTCTGAACTAAGAGTCTTCTTGCCCTTACACACGGAACAAACTGCTATATTAATCGATGTACACAGATCTTTCTTGAGTTCTGGAAGGACTTCCTTCTTAGAGAAACATTGGCCTGTGAAATCGTGACATAATTTTATCTTGATCTCTTCTGTTTTCCTTCACAGAAATCATGGGACAAGTGTTCATTTTAGGAAGTTCTAAATAATCAGAATTGAGTATTAAAAACCTAACGTTGTACTGAGCATGACTAATCTGCCACATTTTTTTTTTTGTCAAAAATGCCTTCTCTGTTCTGATGACAGCACAACCTGAAATGGTTCAAAACGTGAAATATTTGTAATGCGGTGTTTCTAGTGCTTTGTGCTTGCAGGCTAGCTGAGCCACAGAGTTGAATATGTGCATAACAATAAGAAAACAACAGGGGAGAAGTGTTAAACCAACCGGTTGAAACAGAAAAACATAAGCAAAAATAATAATAAATAAAGTCTGTGTTGCAGTGACAGATGCATCCCTAAAGTGATGGAGAACTGATGTTCGGAAGAGGGAGGGCTGTGCAGCTGTTTAACTCTGAACATCTGTCAGTTATTCTGTACCAGCCATTCTGATGGGAAAGAAGAGCAAATGCCTTCTGTCCTTTGGCATGATTATTTTAAGTGGACTAATCCGCAAAGATATTTTTTCTTCCTTCTTTTTTATTTGCTTTTTTTTCAGTATGGATGCAGCTTGACCATCCCTTAAGTGTTGCTACAAACCAGACCTAACATGTAAGAGGCAAAATGAAGAGGAGGAGCAATCTGAATTTTCCCATTTTTTTTCATACCTTTTTTTCTTGTTAAAGAAAGACACACCTTATCTGCATAAGATGCCTATCACTGACCAACAATATGCCTGCTAATAAGGTATTTTACACCTAAACCTGTCATACATGTTAATGTCAACTATGCTTTTTAGGGTATCAGCAAGCGATCAGAGACTTATGTACCACAAAGACCGTCATTTTCCTACAATTTTAATGTCAAGAGGGTAGCTTATAAAGCTATGATTCTTATCTAATCCAAATACAATTCCAAATGTTTATATTTCATTAATCTACTCCTGTTTGAGGAATCACCTTTTCTTATTAGTTATGTGAGTAAGAGGTCATACATGGTATAGTGGGTCAGTGACAGCATCTTGTGATCATCCAGTTCTTCCCTATATGCTTGTTCACACTCGTGGATTTACATTCTGGTTTCATTTACATGGAGGCACGCATTGTGTATTTTAGTGCACACATAGTGGCATGTGTTTGTTGGTATGGTTTAATAAAGAGGTAGTAGGAAAACGCAGGGAAAACCTTGGGAATGTTTGAATTGCACTGGAAATCTGAAGGGAAGGGAGACTGAATCCCATGGGATCTGCAATATGAAGAGTGGTCTAATAGGGGCAGTTTCATCCTTGCAGAAGGAAACATATCGATAATCATCAGAAGAAGTTCGTTTAAGTGCTGGAGTAGAATTTGACCTCAGAAAAGTGTATTCCTAGGGGAATCCGCAGTCTCACTAGATTTTGCAAATCCCTCCCATGCAGGCAGTGTAATGAGCACCGTTCATTGTAGCAAAATCCCTGTTCTGGAAAGCTTAAAGAAAGGCAAAGTGGTCTCCTGAGACAAGAGGATGGGGCACATTCATTTTGCAAGATAGGTTTTGCTCCTGAGGAAGCCGCCTCAATATTCTAGCACGCCTCTTTTAGGGAAGTTTTGCCTTAAGAGATGCTTAGTTTTATGCAATGCCTCTATCTAGTGCCTAGGGAGCAGAGCATTGTGTTTTGCTTTGGAATAAAATTGGCTGTTTGTTGAATTCACTGACATTGTCACCTGCAAAATGCATAGAGTGAAAAGGGGTTCTGTGATGTGATTATGTCTGTCTGGTCTTAGGTCTTTGATGTGTTTTCTTTAAAGGAAGTTAAAAAAATAGCTAAAACATTTACGAATTTAAAATCATCTCAAAAACATACACCTTTTAAACCAGATGAGAAAGTAACCTCCTGTTTTCAAGTTCTTTACTCTGAACCTGTATTTACCATATTACAATCAGTGAAGATTTTTTAAATGACTTTTTTAAATTCATAAACTAAATAATGCACCCTTACTTGGGGAATTGATGCAGTGTAGACTTATTACAAGCGACATTAAAGAAGAACTATAACCATTTACATTTTTAAATAAGGTTGTTATGCTAAATGTAATCAGAGCATGTGTTAATCTACTTGTTCTAGACACTGTTGGCAAAATCCTCCAAGAAAAATAGCATGATGTTTCACTAGTAGAAAACTGAATGCATTCTCTACAAAGAGTGGAAGCTTCTCCGACACAAAATCCAGTGATAGGGCTCTGGACATGCTTCAAATTTAATTCTTTTGATAAGGCATTTGAAGAAGTAGGTGCTCTTTCCCGAAAATTTACAGGTTCAGGTCAGACTTAAGAGCTAACTTCCTCACTGTTCTCCTCATATTTTATATATTTATATACTTTATATTTTTATTTACTATGGATATAGTTGGAGCTAAGGAACAGAAGGAGCTGCCCCTACTTGAGATATTATAAGGAATAAAGAGTCTCAGGTCTGTAGTGAGTGAGGGATGTCACTCTCCTTTTTGAATCGAAAGAACAGGATGTCCTGAATTATACAGTCACATTCAGACACAAATTTCACACAGGTTTTTAAATCTAAGGGTTTCTGTGGAAAACAGACTATGAAATGGCATCTAGGCCTTATTTTTATTACAAGTGTGGAAATTATGAGCTGATGTAAGCATAGATATGTTTTCCATTTTGGAGAAGAGTGAGTTTATGATGTACCTTGTTTCTCTAATTTAAATGACAATGTTTCCTTTTTAATTTTATTTTTATTTATTTTTCTCGCATTAATTTGGGGATTACAGACCCTAGCCACTCAAAAAATTGGATTTTATAAAAATAGAAATAATGACAACAAAATATCAATGATAACACATTGTATCTTGTACTTGTGATCTGGCTATTTGACTATATACTTGACTATATTTCGTATGAAAATATGAACTGACATTTCAAAATGTACTTCAGATTTTCTTCTGCAGAAGGAGTAAAATCTGAATCAGAAGCAAAATTCAGTAACATATGCAATCTCTTGTTTTTCCAATTTCTCTATGGAGAATGCTAAATTAGGAAAATTTTACAACACAATTACTGGAAATCAATGATTTTGAGCTATCATCAGACCCACAACTAAAATGCAATTAATTTTAAAGCTAAAGCCTAGTTTTATGATATTCATGGTGCTAAAATTAGAACAAAATTAGGGTTGTTTTTACTGTTCCCTTCCAACTCCCCTTATGGGCCTCAGAACTCACTGAGAATTTAAATTTTTCTTTCAAAAAGACACAAAAGGGATCCTGACTCTATAGTGAAATTTCTGGGAGAGACTACCCCAAACTCCTGGTCAGTAGTTTCAGATCTCTCCATTTTATTTTAAATCATTTTTGGATAACTAGGTAAAATCAGAAGAAAAGGACAAAAACCTTTATGCCTTTGACACCTCTATTGCTTATTTAATATCATCCTAACTATTGCAAAGCATTAAGATCATAAATATCATAAAAAGAATCTATCATCAATAGAGAGATCTTTAAAACAAGAGAAAGCTTGTTTCATTTTTCATGTGTTGTTTCATCTCTAAAGATGATCAGATATTTGCTGTAAAAATTGTAGTCAATAAACATATCATTTATTTTCTTGAATAAATAATTATTGAATATATTTTTTTAATTCAATCTGTACCAAATACAAAGTTTGGTCATTTCTTTTGCAACTTAACAAGCACATTATTCAAATATGTTTACTCTTATTTGATCAGCTCTTGACTGAGCTAATTCACATATAATAGATCTGCATTAATTGTTTGAGTAAATAAGTCTCACTGTTGAAAGAACTCTAAGGAAATAAAATACATCATTTTTGATTCTAGAGTAGAAAACAAATGCCTATATCACACAATCAGCTCTGCTATGGGGTTTTCCTGTCATGCTAGGGAGAATTAACTTTGCATTCCCATTACTGCTGACGGGTAGCTGTAACTAGTGAAAAAGAAAGGAAGCAAAAAGCAAGGGTGAGCACAACCACTGTTTTCGCTCAGTTCTCCATCTTTCCTGCATAATAATTCTACCTTTGAATGAAGCAGGGATAGTTATTAATTTGAGTAGAAGTTATACTAGATTATTCAAGGGCTATAGCTTGATCTCCACCAAGAGGTAAAGAAATGGGACAAAATTTGCTTTTCTAGCTTGCGCTCGTTGCTAAATAAAGACAAAGTTAGTTATACTATTTAAATAAACTGTTGACTAGCTACTACCACTATCTACCTGATCATTTTACCACAATGACTTCTAAGTGAAATGAAGTTTTGGTACATCTGCATTTACCGAATAAAGTAAAAATAGTGGTTGCTTTACTATTTATTTGCATATAGATTTATTTATTGATTTGCCAGGGGTAGCTGACAGAAAGCAATCTCACTGACAGATAAATTGAATTAGTGCTCTGCTTCTCAAGCATATGGACTTTTTGTTTAGCAGGTGGTGGTACCACTTCAAGCAGTTAGTTAGGTTTTTATTGCCTTTTCCCATATTTCCTGCATTTCTTTAATCTTGGTGATTTATCAAATACTGCATGAACAAAGCTTTCATCATAAACTATCAGATTATATGAAGATAATACTAAATATACATTAATTATGGCAGGAAAACAAAATATAACTTATACATTTACAATCTAGTTAACAAGATTTAACAATGCCTGATAACAGGGTATTTATTATTGGTATAATTATTGGGTCAAATTCCAATATGTGTACTCTTTTTCAAGGTTAAGTTCTCATTGAATGCAACATGCGTCCTTTGAAGAGGTTGAATAAAGACACTTTGGAATATGAGTCTTAGCCTAAAAATAAAAGTTGGAAATATATATATATAAAATATAAGTTGGTAGATCTTGCTGAAGGATGGGCAAAACTTTATTAAAAAGCTCACTTGCTTGGCTGCCTTGTAATCCCATATTTACTTGACATGAATCCATGCTTAAAGCATAGACATAACACTTAGACTTAAGGTTAAAGTCATGGAAAAAGTTTTGATTTGTATGTGCTTAATGCTTCTTTTTTTATCATTGATTTTTTAACCTTTGCAGACAAGCTACGATGTGGGATTTTCCACCACGGTGAGAGGAGCTGAGCAGAAGTCAGGTTGGGTAGGCCAGGCGAAGGAGCTGTGCTTGAGCTGGTTTTTAAAGGAGGGAGCTACTGAAAGTGTACAAATACTCCCCATGGCTTTTCAGAAAACATTACCAAAATTAACTGAACTCTGTTACTGCTCCAGAACCCATTTATGTCAATTCTACGCACAGGTGAGCTGAAGCAGTAAATCTGGAGCCAACACTTCCTCTTAAAATCCAAAGTTCGGGTCCATGAAATCTCATGGTTGTGTGTATTAAAGCTTAAGATGAACAAGAATTTTTGTTATTTTGCAGGCTGAATACACTGGACATGCCCATGAGTGAGATTCCCATCTCTACCCTCATATTTTGAGAAACAGGCCCTTACCTCTTTCAAGACTTTTTTTGTAGTCTTCACCTGTGGGGATAATTCAAAGCTCAGTGAAGCTGGTGAAAATACCTTAATGACTTTACTCAGCTTTGTGTTAAATCTTCAAAACTGATGTCTGTTCGTAGACATGACTTCCTTCCTTCAACCGCTGTGATCGTGTGTCTGAAGGCAGAGCAATATTGATTGGAACTTACTAGCGCTGCAGCTTGCTAGCAAGAACCAGAGGCAAAAACTAGAGTGTGCTGAGTTCGTGCTAAAAGTGAACAGCTTTTGTAGATATTAAAAGCAATAGATATCCGCCAGTAATGACCAAAGAGGTAAATGAGTTTCAAAGAGGAGCTAGTGAATCTTGGCATTAGAAATGCTTACAGAATATGATTTTAGCAGTGCGGATAGTTTCTCTCTTTACTTCGGGAAGAGGAAGTGAATTCCACATCCAGAGCAGTGCTCCCACCACCAGGATTTTGGCTGTCGTAAAATGGGCCTCCCTAATCTCCGCTTGTAAAGTTGTCCCACTTTGTAAAATTAATGAACTGTTTGTTAAAGCAGAGACTTCAACGCTGGTCTCCCATATCCCCGAAGAGTTCTGTAAATGCTGGGTTACAGAGTCAATTTCTCCCTCATGCTTTGCCTCAATTAATTTTTAATTATTTTTTAAACAAAACAAACCATTTTGCAATAAAGGATCAAACCGAGCTTTTTCAATACTTTCATGTGTATTTTCGTACTGTTTTTACCGATCTGAGGAGTCGCTTAGAGAGCGAGCTGTGTTTTTTTTGGTTGTTTTGGGCAGGATTCTAAGCAAAGAAACATGAGTTTTTAATAAGCTCCCTTTACAACAGCATTTATACCTAGTGAAATGCTACTAATAACATTTAGGCTTCAATACTGCACAGACCTGGCAGTTTGCCAAGACCTGCAGTCATGAAGCAGGGCTTGTATATAAAAAAACTTGCCTGTTTTTTCCAATTAGATCTGTAGATCTAATGAAAGATATGACTTCTCATTACAAACTTTTCCTTGTTTAACTCTAGGCTTTGAAAGTAGTCTCCTTGGGTTTAATTATAGCATGTAAATTTGAGCACACATATAGATCTTCACAGAATCAGGGCCTCAGCAATTATTGGGGCAGGTCAGGTATTAAAAATTGTCGTAATTCCTTAGCACAGCTCTGAAAATGCGTTGATCTGCTCTGGCATATTTTTGTGTACAGATATCTAACATCTTACAAGAAAACAAAGTGTCCTTCATGCACAGATTAATGATGACACAGGGAAATCAAGGCTGGGATCACACAGCAGGAAGCAGGTGCTGGATTGCCTGTCCTGAGCCCCATCCACTCTTGCTGGAGCCTCCTTTTTAGACTTGTCCTCTGCTATTTCGATCTTCATTCGGAAACACTGGCACTCCTCAGACTCGAGCTTAAATGTAAGCTTTCAACAACTGGCATTTCTCCAGTTCAGCAATCCTTTTCACCCAACAGCTCTCATTTTTACATATCGACCTGCAGAGTTAGCCTCTTTGGTGCCAGCTCAATTCCTACTCAACCCCTACTATTGTATTTAAAGCTTTGATTATTATCAAGTTCTACTGAGGGTCTCTGGTGATCCTATAAAAATCATCTTAATCAATCCGCTCCAACTGTACATTGTTCAAAGCTCTAATTAAGTGCATTATATGTGTACTGTATGATTATACCACTACTGAGCATTTATCTATCTATAGTTTATTCGTGTAAATATATCTTCATATCTGTATGTGGGCACACACAAATAATATGAGGTTGTTAATGAAGTCAGAAAACATCATTATACTACAAATTAAAAAAGAAAAATATAGGATGAAACTCCTTGTATTAAAACAGTCGCAACCACACTGATTCATCATCAGAATAAACCTTACTGCTCCGTTCTACTCCCGTAGAACAGTTGTCTAATAATAGGATGCATCCAAATCATTTGTCAATTATTAGCCTAATTCCCCGTGCTGCTAGCAGTCATCATTCTGTTTTGGGACACATTCAAATTAGTTTGCAGACAGTCAATACTCTCCTTATATGATTTTAAATTGTGATAATTTCATTTTGGACTCAGTTTCAGATCTTTCAGTGCAGATCAATATATTTGACCATTATTTCTCATCAAAGCACTCTAATTCCTTTCTACCTTGGAGACACTAAAATGAACAATTAACATAAGATAGTCCAGCTAATACTATATATACTGTTTTGAGGTTAGGGTTGTTTCATATTGAAAAGTTCAGATGTTTTAGGCCAGGAAGAGTGCAAAGAAATTGAAATCAGAGCTTCCAATATCTCAGCTGCTGTATCTCAGTTAAATACATTTGTACAAGTCTTTCTCTTATATCATGGCCTTTTCTTCTACAGGGAGATAGACATAATGTGTTTTATACCAGCCTTTTATTAGGATAATGTGGCAGAATGTAAGTACCTTGAACCCACAGAGGTTCAGCTGGATTTTTGACTCTATGGATGGCTCCATAATGTTAACAGATGATATTTCATGAACCCTTCTGATAAAATAGCTTACACTGTCCCTTGCCATTATTTCCAATCAATCACATCATGCCGAAGCACAAAACTCACTTTAGCAACCAATCCACTTAGAGCGCATTTTTTAAATGCTTTACTGCTATGTCATATATTTATGTGATATATTATACCTTATATTTAGATGATATATATTTATATAAATACAAATAGAATAATGTACATACATAAAAATGAAAATAATTCAAAATATCTATTATTCATATTACAGACAATGTGTTTTGGCTAGTATACTATACAGAAGAATAATTAAGAACATTATAGAGCACCTATTTGATATTTCAAAGATTAATTTTCATTTACTAGTGTAAGACCCTGAATTTTGCACAAAGCAGACTCTTCATGAGTGCTAGTGGTTTAAAGATTTTCCATTCTTTTCAATTAGTGATCATCATTGATAACAGGACTCGGTAGGATTTTTCCCTGAGTAAGGAGTATAGAATAGAGTTTTTATTCTTATAATGTAAGTTTATACTTATCAGATTGGCACTACGGAAAAACTACACGTGCACTATTACATTTTGATTGTATAGTCATAAATACGTGTGGGAAAACACCCACCCTCAGATAAAGAGTTTGTAGTTCATTATTTGCAATAGAGAAAGATCATTTTAGAGTGATACAAAGTATCTTGCCTTCACATTAGGTTACTATTATCGAACCATTATTTGGCATGATATTAATAGCTTCCATTTTCTTAATAGCTTTTAGCTAACCAGTAAGCTCTTAGCAGCAATATTTGGTCTTTGGGTTTGCAGCTCTGTGTTTTCACTAGCGTCATTTAAAAACAGAAAGGAATAAGACTGAGACATATCATTCTTCTCTTAAAAATGTAAACTCTGAATGTCTTCCCCACAGCTGTCCGCTTCGGGTTTGAAGTGAAAAGGCTTGCACCATCTCCACGGAGTGATTCATCCCAATTCTCTGGAACAGGAGGAATCTGGTTCATTTAATGGAAGTGTGAGCTTATTTTAGGTACCTTTGAGTGAACCTTCCAACTGCAAGTGAATCTGTTCCTTAACTAAAGATGTGTACAAGTTAGTACTGAAGTCTAAGGGAGATATTCCTGATTCCCTCTATTGCTAGTGGCACCTTCAGAGACCATCCCATTTCAGCTCTGTTACAGACCTATTTAAGTGCAAGATAAATTGCTTCCTGGAAGAAGTGACATCTCTTCACCGACTAAGGTGATAAGTTAGACTTTGATAACTATTTTTAAGTTACCTTGCTAAGTTACAGAAATTCTACTATTCTGTTAAAACTTCAGTGGAGTTATTACTGGAATGTGCTATACTTTCAACAATGATTTTAGGTGTAAGGATAAAAATTTTGTAGTTAATGCTATGCCGGGTTAATTAGCTTAAATAAAATATTCTAATGGCACTTCCTTGCCTGAAATTTAAAGTAAGGATAATTATTAAATAAAAAATGGGCTGCTGAATCATAATTTGTTTGTGACAATCTCTCTTTCTTGAAATTAGGGGTATGATAATGGCCTGTTCTTCTGCAAATGTTAGTGGAGGAAGAAAATCCAGCTTTGTCCTCTGTGCTCTGCTTTGTTCAGTGTACTTTCCAGATTCTTCTATTTATTAACTGTACTTTCATCAAGCATTTTTTGTTTATACACATGCGTAGTAAATAATTTCGTATCTTGGCAAATTTTATGTGGGGCCTGTGATTTAGTTCCATCATTTTAATTCTGTATATTAGTAAGATTCATGTTTTGGATTAAAAAAAAAAAACATAGTGAGGAGGGTTAATCTCATTTCATTTGCAAGTGGTGAACCCTGTACATTCAATTCTCTGCTAAGCACCATAGAGTTTATTCACATGAACTTCTACAGAACATTAAAATCCAAGATGCCGTATTTATTTAACGGTTGTGCTCATCACTTTTTTTTTTTTTTTTTGAGGACACTTGTACTCTATCATCACATCACATCTCACAGCATGGATTTTAAATCTTCTAGTTAACCAAATTCCTAATATTTTTGGTCGCTCCCTAGTCTCTATGAAATTATCACTCTCCTCTAGTATATCCAAATTCTAATGGGTTATTCCTGAAAACCTGATTCTTCTGGGCCCTTGAAAGAAGAGAAGAAACAGCATTACAGTCCTAGGAATTACAGGTCCTTCCTCTTTTCTGTTTTGAAAAGAGAAAAAGAAAGCAGACTCTTCCACACAAAGTGAGATGTTTTCATTTTCACCTGAGAGTATGAGTTGGAATGAAAGGACAAGATTGGGAGGGAAGTCGCCAGAATCATGGAGACATGGCTGCATAAAGAATGTTGGATGTGAAGACCAAATAGATATGAAAGTTGATCTGACAATTTTTCATCTATTTCATTTCACATGCTTTAAAATGCAGGGATGGGGGGAGCTGGACCTCTCTCAAAATGCTTCTATGTTTGGCCTGTCAGAAGGTGGGAGAAGATGCGCCATTAACATCAACAAAAAAGTGACTTCTATTCCTTCAGCTGTGTACTAATTCTTCTACCAACTTCACAAATATCTGCTTGTCAGAGGTGCTCTTCTTACGTGCTTTTCACATCTTACAGCACTTTACTATAGCTAGCTTTTAGCCTCCTGAGAGACAGTGTGTGCTGGAGACAAGGGCATTGTCACCAGAACAATACATGTCAAGGAAGCTAACAGCAAGGATTAGCCTAATCTCCTTCACTTTATGAAAATATGAAAGGGTCAAAGGAAGTGGCTGTCCATAAAGACAAAGACTCATTCTCTTGTATCTTTTGAAGTTCATCAGCACCATTGGCACACAGCTGTCGTTGGATGAAGAAAAAATTAAACTTGTATTAAGCATGGAGAAGACTAGAAAGTTTGCTTATTCCTAAAGTGTTACGCAGTGCATACTGTGATTTGTCAGGATATCTGTACCCACAAATAGACAAATCACCTTGTAACTGTTATTCCTGGGATCCTTGCAGACTCTGAACTCTTACGTACACTGGCAATGTGCCTGCACTTTCTTTGCGCAGAGGATGATGTAATTTTCATAATATTTTTCCCTGTTTTTTTTTTAAATATGGGTGGGTAGCTCACATGGCTATATGTGGCTATACCTGTCTCTTCCTTTACCTGTGAAAATGAAGACGTTTTCACAAGCGTTGACCACGCTAATGCCCCTCCACAGAGATGCTGCTCAGTGTAAGGTGTCTCGGTAGAAATGGGCAGTGTGAGTTCTGCCTCCAGCGCATTGTGTACTCCCTCCTAAAAGACATTGATTAAATTCAAGCTTTTATTTCCTGTCTTCCAAGAATTTTAATGGTCTGACTACAACTGTTTCACATTGAATCACAGTAACAAGCTTCTACTCCGCTGCTGGACACTGGGAGGACAGTGAGGACACTGGGAGTGTCCTCAAACTCAGGGGTAAATGATCTAGAGTTACTCAATTTTGTGCTTTCGGTTACAAGTGCAAAATATTTTATTAATCTTGATTTCTATGATAATTGTGCATAATGCGTAGTATTTACTTAGGAATGTGATGTATCCTTGTATGTAATCTTTAAAGAGATTATAGATATCTTGCTAGAAGCTGGGTTTTCTGGAGGAATCATTGTGCTATGCAGGAAGTCAGATCAGATAATTATCATAGTTGCTTATGTACTTAAAAATCTATAAATCTATGAATAGAGAGATTTAAGTGCTATAGAGGAGAGGAGATACTTGTGGTAGTCTGTAAAAGATCACCAAGATACCATGGCACTTACATAGCATAGTAAACATCACAGCATATATTTTCGGTATGACAGAGTAATAAGTGACTATAGACAGAATGAAGATAACAGATTGAAAGAACTTCAGAATAAATAGTGCTTCTTATTTCTACTAAAAGCTATTTCTAGTTTGAGAGCACCATAAGGAATTTTTTTTTTTTTGCCTAACCATCATTCTGTAATGAGCCTGGTGCATGTTATGGAAATTCTATTTATTGTAAAATCTTCATTGTCGGCAGACTATAGGATAGGAAAAATCTGTGCACTAATTTAGTGTTACCAATTCTGTGTTTCTGAAGGAGAAAAATGCCACTTATTTTAACACAGAATGGAGAATTGGTCAAAAATAATCCTCAGCATTTCTCAAGCCATTTACTGTTTTATACCCAGGTACTTCTGAGGAAGGTTTTTCCTTAAAAAATCCAGTGCCATAAAGTTATTTTTATTATTCAGTGACCTTCTACAGCAGTGGCTCTGCTTTTTGGAGAGTGTAATAGATTTTCCTAATTATGTCATATGTAGATTCTGAGTGTGCCCCTTGACACATCATCTGCTAACCTGATACCGTGCAGAGGCATCAGGGAAAGCTGAAGCGACAGCAACACCAAGAGCATTAGAATAAGCATGTTGCAGGATGTGGAAGTGAGCTATCAACATGTGAAAAAAATGCATCTTCTCTGCCCTGCACGGAGTGTGGACTGTGAGAATAACATAGATGAGGGGGACGGGTGTAAAAGCTTCTGATTTTTGAGTAGGTCAGTATACTTTCCACCACAGGATGTTTGTCAATGTTTCCTTAGTCCTCCGCTATATCTGGAATCATACAGTACCTCTTACAATGCCCATCTTTCTATTTTTTGAGAGTACTAATCCTTTTTTTTTCTCTTTTTCTGTTTAAAAAGATCATTCTGCTTAAAATAAATCTTTTTATCTGCTAATGAAACCTTGCAAAGTCAATGGTATAAATAAAAGTCATAAACTATGAAAAAATAATTTAAAAATAACTTATTGTCGTTGTCAGTGGGATTTCTAAAAGTGAATTGGTGATTTTTTTCCAAAAATCCCTCAGTAGATTATGATCTTAGATCCTGTCTAAGATGGTTGTCATTTAATTATCTCCTAAAACTGAATTAGGAGCTGCATGAAGAACTGGGAGCTTCTCTCTCGTTTGATGGGAATCAGTTAGCGGGCTTCAGATAAAATAAGTTGTCTTTTCATGTTAAACCTGTAATTCTGGGTGAGATCCACAATTTCAAAATTGCCAGATCTCTGAATGAGATGGCTAAGATATGTAATGAAGCCTTTTCTGGAAATGCTTCTCTCACTTTGCTCACTCTTTCCTGGCAATAAACAAACTTAGTCAAAATGGATAGCTTCTGGAGACCTAAATTTAGGTCAAATAAATGTAATCCTTCAAGTGTCCATGCCTACTTCTAAAACACTCCGAATCAGCTTGTATAACTCCTATGGACTCACCATAGGAAGTACTAATGTGTGCCCACAGGCAAAATGCAGTCTCGAAGAAGCAAATGTCTTGGACATTTCATCTCACAGGCAAGTGTTCTAGCTTTTCTTCTCAATACATAACAGATTGAAGTCTCATTTTGAGCCCCAGAGGTCCTGAAAAGCTTTTTATTTCAGTTTATGGTCTAGTGATTTTTCTCACTGAGGGAAAGTCCCTCTAACTTTTAAATTATCACTTTAGATAGATGTGAATCATCTAGTGCTTGAGTTCATCTGCCTCTTCTTACTTTCAAATAATTTTAATTCATTAAGGAATAGGATGTTTCTTTTCGAAAGCACCAAAATTGGCCTTAGTGAACACTCCTACTTCAAATATCATATTAGATCAAAGGTTCAGGTTCTTCTAGACTGTTCCCAAGTTAGTCTGCAATCGACTTATTTTATAGTCAGTTTTTATAGCCAGAAAGATACCAACCTCTAGAAAATTCAAAGATAATTGAAATGAAACATAAATCATTAAATGCCATCTGTCTTCAACATGTATATTAGGTTGGAGAGACTACAAGTTTCTTTCCATTGGTTAGGAGAAAGTCTACAAACCCACCTAGAGCAAACATTGAAAACCAGAATAAAGACCCTTCTCACTAAAATAGGCATATAAAGTGGCACAACTTTTCAGCATAAATACTGATGGAAAAAGCCCCAACAGTTTGAACACAGCAGTTTGATCCATTTATCAAAACATTCATATAACACAAGTGTCTGTGTTGACCGAGGAGGTCGCTGCTTCTCCTATTTCTTCTATCACTCTCAGCTGAGCTTACATATATGTCATCTGTTCAGCCTCCTGGCAATTTGTGCCTAGTTTCTATATTTTTTCTCTGTTATTTTCCTTTTCTTACATCTAAACATTTGTTTTTGGAATACTGATCCTGGTCTGCTTGGGACGTATAGATATATTTCAGTTGTGGAAGTGCTTTTTGTATTGTTCTTAATTTGGTTAATTTTTCTGCATGCAATGTCCTAGGTACAGTGTTCTAATCAGAGGGCTATGGCATTTTTAAAAATACAATGAAAAACTCCATTCTAGAGAATGGGCAAAACTTCAGCTTACACAAAGTGGCAAGATGGGATGGGATGATGGTGGAAGACTAGACAAAACCATCTCAGCTCGGAGCTATTAAAAATGTGTTCATTTTCATCACTGAAAATTACTGTACCTTAATTTATACTCTTTGATTGCAGCCTGCCTTTGAAAGAAAAGCCTTGCAAAGAGAACTCATATAATGCAAAATGATCGTATCTGGGGAAATGAGAAAGGCTCTGTCCTAACAGTACAAACAATATCTCTCAAGAATTCACAGGAGGTATTGTAGAACATGTGTTACATGACTGCCACCTCTAATTTGAATTAGTATAATTTTAACAGTAATTAAACTGTGATAAATTAATGTAACTTGAAGAACCGAATTAGCTCTCTAGAAAATAGCTAATTTGTCTATATTGAGAGATTGTCATTGCATCTGCAATAATGGGTAACCCTCAAGGGGTGTCGAAGCTCTAGGGAAAAACACTGCTTTTAGATCGGGATATATTTCTCAGCGAAGCCTTTTCTTTCACCAGGACCAAAAGGCTCTGTTACTGCATGTCTATCTTTCCCTTGCATCATTTTTTAAGAATGTGAATAATATCGAATGAACGTATTAAATACTTTTTGGCAGACTAACAGCAGGCCGCTTGTTGACCTTTCACCTCATATTGATTTATCCTTCAGTCATTTTTCTCAGTGATTTCCTCTCTTCTTTCGTGCCCTTTAGTTAGGAATAGGGAAACTCTATCATTCTTGCTGAAAAGGACAGGATTTATACTTGGAAGTAGAGAAAACACTGCCCAATATTTTCTTCCATTTCAGGACTTTATCTGCTCCAGATTTTCCCGTGAAATAGAAACATTTGTAAAACTGTCTTCCCCGCAGCCATATTTTCTCTTTAATCCTTTAATCCTAGGATGGTATCTTTAACCTCAGCAAGAAGCACAAAAATATGCTCCCAAGACCTTAAGCATGCTGGAAAGCTTCTTCACTAGATAGCAAGGATTTCCTAGCCTGATCATCTGGAAAGGCTCAGCATAAGAAGCAGCCTCTTGCCGTATTGTCTGAACATCTAAATGGGATTTGTACACAAATGGGTCTCTGGAGAGGGCAAACTCGTGATGTGGGAGAGCAGTGCCCATGAGAACATCCTGCTCCCCATGCGCGCAGGTAGCAACCCAGAGTCATGATGTGCCCAGCAGGCAGGAGGATGATGAAGCGACTCGTCCTTCGAAGGACCACAGACACCACTGGTCAGGCAGCCTCGTCGCGAAGCCGAGGGAGCCGTGGGCTTGGCATGGTGCTTTGTGGATGAGCAGAGACTCGGAGAGAATTTCTCTTACAAGCCAGGCTGGAGCTCTTTGCAATAGGTTCTTTGCAAAAGGTAGGTTCGAAGGGAAGGGAACAACTGCAGTCAGAGGTGTGGGGTACTACAGAGTGTCAGAGAATCACAGGTTGGACCTTAAGAATTTATACCTATTCCTCACCTATTCTCAGCCATCTGGGGAAAAGGACACCAACTGTGCCATGTCCATGCTGCTAAAGAAGGTAAGTTACTCTGGTGCCCTCCTTGCAGTAGCAAAAGTTATTATGGAGTTTAAAACTAAAAAATTGTAATAAAAATAGGCACAAGCAGCTTACAAAAAAAAAAAACTTTGAAAAAGCATGTTATTTGTCTGTCTTTATGATGTGATTCCAACATTATTTTTTAACTGCTGATCAGAGTAAAGTACATGTCTATCAAAAGAAGGCTGGTCTTTTAATCATCGTTGTTAGCTCTGATGTTCTAGTGACATTCCACTTTGGGTAATAATGTCCTAACTGGATCAAGTCCACCTCTGGTTTAGAAACACAGAAAAATCATCGCTCCTGGTCAGCTCTGTTTGCAGCTGCTATTTAACCCTATATATATATTCTGCAAAAGAGACTGTTTGCCTAGAATGGGTGAAGTGGTCTGTTTATGGGATTTGTAGCGTGTAGGAAGGGTTTTGATGTACCTCAGAACGAAGCATTATGTGTTGTTCAGATTGGGAAAAAAAAAAAAAAAAGAATAGTCAATTTTCAAAAGAAGTGCTATAATTATGGGTTTTTTTATTCAGAATATCACAAATATGAGATATACAAAAGAATTCAGATTTCACTTTATTTCTGTATTGAAATACAGAATTTCAACTTAGACTGATCTGATTTTTCTAAATTGTCACAGCTGGGTTTTGTTTGATAGCAACCTAGTTAGGATTTATAGAACTTCAGAAATCTAAATAAATATGTTTTATATTTCTCAATGCTCTCATTTATTAGAAAGGAGGCACAATGGAAGCCCCACATGGTGATTTACTCCATCTTTCTGGACACTTTCTTTTTGCTTTTGTAAAGGTCTGAAACCACATATCACTGTATAAAATTGTGCCAAACAAACTGATTTAATAGCAGTGCAGTAGCACTTAGCAAATGCCCATCTGAGAGCCTGATTCCAGGTGGCTATTTCTGGATTCATACTAGTTTAATCAGAATGCAGTAGGATCTATGAACAAGCCCTAGGGGGTTTGTTGAGCTGGTGCTACAGCTGATATCTTAGGCCATTTTTTAATTAAGGCTGCTAATTATGCAGAGTAATGATCTCTCCTTCCCGTGCTTTTTCTTTTCCACATAATGCAAACTACACAAGGCCGGTCTGAGCACACTATCTCACGACCTATCATAGATTGTGTCTGTGAGCATGCTAATGTGTATAGAAATCATTACTTTCAAATTAGTGTTATAGTAATTACACTACTACTTTTTCCAAAAGCCAGAACAAAAACAAGAGAAAGACAAATGATAAAGCAAGCAAAGATGGTAAATTCTGAGGCTAATTATTCAAGCCCCACTATGTCAAGTGGCGTGTGGCATACTGTTTATTTTGTTTTGTTTGCCAGATGATTTGTATTTGACTCTTGAAACATAAAAAATATTGTTTTTGTTGTTTAGGCGGTTGGTGGAGCTGGACTGAGCATCATTCTATTGCCCTTCTCTGCTGGAAGGCAAAAAACCTCTGGTTAAGAATGACAGACACTTTCAGTGAAGCAGTTTTTTAAATAGCTCTCTTCCCTCAGTCAGAGCTGCTATAATTTCAGGGTATTTTATTTCCTCATTCATAGAGTCAGTAAGAACAGGAAGAAATATCAAGTTACTCAGCAGCCAAAGGGACAGATCTGTTTACTTGACAAAGTTAATTGATTATGCTGAGTTCACTCCAATAGAGGGTCATTGAATAGTTCTCTTATTGATGAAATGATACCGTCTACTAAGGTTATTAACCTTTTTAGCTTTCTGCATTAGCCCTGCTGCACAGTCTTTCTTCAACATAATATAAATTCCTCGTGCTAAAAAAAAAAAGAAAAAAAAATATTAATTGTCAGATCTATGCTAGACCTGCATACACATGCAGATTAATGTAAATATGTACATACATAAATATATAAATATACCAAATGCTATTCAATGTATGCTGCTGAGTTGCTTTTACTAAAAGAATTAGTGCAGGTTATGGGGATACTGTTTCTCTTGTCTTAGATATTCCATGATAGTATTTTTGTCAGTGCTTTGGGGACATTTGTCTTTTCTTGAAGAAGGCCTTTGAATATTTCCACAATTAGGCATGCCTTTATTGTAAGTGTACTAATTAACCTTCTCAGCACTACTTAAATGTATCAAGGATTTAATTTTCCAGATCACACCTGAAGCACTCTTTCCTTTTATGATATCAGTTTTAAACACCATCAAATTTCTGCATCAGAAATGTCCAATATATTCTTAAGTTTATAAAACCATTCTAAATTATCAGTAGAACAAAATCATTCCATTTCCATATCTACATTTCCTTTGACTTGATGTTAATCTAGACAAGAACAAACAACTCCTAATTTTGCAGGGCATTGCTCTATTCAAAAAATGGTTAATGAAATCTGATTAGGATGTTATGTTTCGGTACCACATCTGCTGTGAGAATTAAAATATAGCAAAAACAGTGACGTTTTGTCCAAATGAACTAATATGTCCATGTTTTGACAAAATGTATTTTAATGTCAGTGTTCTCTTACTTTTGAGAAGCTCATATGAATAGTTACATTATTCTTCAAAACAGTTTAGTTGCTTTTAAATGTACAATTAGTAAAAGTATGCAAGTTAAGTCAAAAGATGGAATCAGAATAAGATGATTCAGCTCTGTTGAAATTAAATATTTTAATCTCCTTGAAAAAGTGCTGTTTTTTCCCATTTTCTAGAGAATTTAATTATTTCTAGGTAATTTGAGATAATTTACTACTCAGACCTGTGAGTGAGATGATCCCAAACCTTTGTATATGTCTACATATGATTAAGTAGACATGATTAGTGCAGTATACTCTGAATTTATACTCTGTTTTGTTGATTTTTTTCCCCTGCCAAGATGCTTTGAGCCTCACAAATAGAACAGTGAACTCTGGCATGGTTCACCAGGAACAGAGATTTGGGCTGTCTGGTGCAGAAATAAAAGCCAGAACACACAATATGAATGAGAAAAGAATTTTTTTTTTTTTTACTTCATGTTTGTTGTTAGTTCCAGTTTAAAAATAACAAATAACTATAATAATTATGCTCAAATCCTGCATCAAGGAATTCCTATAGTTTGTGGAAGCCCTCTCAGAGTCCTGCTAAATGTGCCTGGGGGGGGGGTTGATTTGCTTTTGTTTTTCATCTATCTTTAACTGGAGAATTATATGTTCTTTTCCCTGATTTTTAACTCTTTTTTTCCTCCTTTTTTTTTCTTTTTTTTAACCTCCTTGTGCCATTGGCATTAAATGCATAACAGAGGAACATTAGCAACAGATCTTTGTGTTCTGGTCCTGGGCCATAGGAACACAGTTAAGTGCCTGTTTCCATTCCCAGCTCAACTCCCTGGTGAATATTCTCAGGGCTTTGGTTTTATTTGCAGAACCAGGAAAAAGGAGGCAGGGAGAGACAAGCCCGGTGCAGTGGGAGCGCCTGGCATGGGTGCACCGTGATCCCTGCGACGTGCTCCAGGTGCAGCCCTAGAGATGGACTCACGTTTCCACCAGTACGTTGGAATGCCACATGCGTTCTGCGTCGCGTTGGGACTGTTTTCCCTTCTTCGCAGACAGATCCCATTCCCCTTCTTGCAAACAGATCCCCTTCCTGCCAGGGCATCACCCATAGCCAGGATGCTACGTTGTGCGTATTTAGCTAAACGCACTTCTTCCATTCTTCTCGATGTGCAAGCCGTTTCTTTGGAAAAGAGCATTGTCTTGCTCCCTGCCTGGTCTTTGCATTGTAAAATATGTCACATTTGGGGGCAAACTCCCTGGGGAGGACGAGCATAAGCAGCCCTGTATTCCAGAGACTGTGTGACAAGAGAGCTCTGCAGGGTGAGCGTGTGTGGGGAGCTGATTCTAGCTGCATTTCTTCCTCAGCCCCAGGCAGGTGGCTCATTGAAAATATGCCTTGGAGTTACTCTTGGCGAGTCGGTGAGCAACTGCAGTTGGTAGTGGTGTAAGACACAGAAGGGCCAGGCAACGAGGCTGAAGGGCTCGAGAGAACAGGCTTTCCATCCTAATTTTCTCGTCCTGCATCCTTGTTTGCAAGGGTTTTTCCCTTCTTCAGTGTCATGGACAATAAAGGCAAAAATGTACATTCCCACGAATGACCCAGAAGCTTGTGGTTGCCTAAACTGTCAGCAGGAAAATACAGCCTGCTGAGCTGTGCAGAGGTCAGTGCTGGTTATGCTTTAACCTTTTATTCTGTTTGCAAGCTAACGACCAAGCACAGCTAGATTGAACCACTATCTAAAGTTCAGAACTGTAAGGAATAACCCGTGGCAAAAGCAGCCCCGACAAAATTCTTATTAGATGAGCTTGTCCTAGAGGGAAACCGATACACACACACACACAAAAAAAAGATTCAGCTTACTATATTTGTCCCAGTGCTGGAACTTTTCTGTATGTGTGTGACAGATTTGTTTTATCCTTGTTTTATATGTTCAAATAAAATTCAGCTGCTCTCAGTCCTCGCTTTGGTTGTGTAGGGCTCCTTGAAATGGGCTGAGGAGGGTAGAATGCTAATGGCCTTCGGTGATTGCGAGCCTGAGAAAATCAGTGTGCTGTGCTTCAACAGGGTGCTGTATTTATTTAAATCTAACCAGAAGTCCTCATTGGGCGGCTGCCTCTCTCACATCTTCTGCAACAGAGCATTAGTGAAGTGTCACTTTGTGTTAAGATCACCGGTGGCCTTTGCTATGTACATTCTTCCATGTTTCTGCACAAAGGCAGCGAGGCACGCTGGAGTCCTAGCTCTAGAGATCGATCTCTCTTCATGTCTGATATTAACTTACATCGCTAGGGCCAGGGTGGGTGTGAAAGAGGTGGGCAGAAATGGTGTTTATTCACTGAACCTTGAGGTAGAACTTTAGCAAATGGCTGAGCTGCTTTGAGTTGCTGAAATGACTGCAGTTTTGGTACCTTTTTAGGGTTTGCAATGATAAGAGCAGATCTCTAAGGAGTTGAATGTCTGAGTGATCTAAAACCAGGGCAGTCAAGCTGAAGAGGATGTGTGCACTAACCTGTTTGCACTGAATAGTCTCCATAAATAATTTACAACTATGACTGCTAGCTATTATTACAAAAATACCGGATTGCATTTTGACACATGCAGCCAGCTTGTAAGTCAATAGATACATTTCACCTAGCGTATGCAGACCACAGTTTCAGCCATCCATCCATGTGTGTTTTACAACAATGCAATCTACCTTTCCAAAACACCACCAAGACCTTTCAAAATAAGTTTAAAAAACCGTGATCAGACTGTGGGGTCTTTTATTGAGGTGGTCCTTAACAGGGCTCTGTCCCTTTCCTGCACACAGCTTTCAGTTTTAAGCACCTGTGATGATTTATTTAAGGGTCCTACTCTGCAGCCAGTGCCGTGGAGTCACTCAGGATCTACTGCAGAATTTCAGGGAAGAAAAAAATTAAAGGATGCATGCCTGACATTTCCTTTGCTGTATTTTCCTTTGAGACTTGTTTGAGTCACCAGGAAAGTATTTCATTACAGTTTGATTTAACCAGAAAGAGTGTCAGTGGGTTTTGCCTCAGTCTGAGGGGTTAGCAGGGCAGAAGAAACAGCAGAAAATACAGTTTCCTATAACAATCAAGGGGAAAGATGCATAATAGCTAGTGTGTTAATTAACCTTAGTAAAGTGTGCACCAGGAAAATCTTTTTTTTTTTGCAATTTAATAAAAATCTCCAGTGCCTCAGGTGTTAGCCTACTTAGCTTGTACTTTAGTTTGTAAAGAATATTATCTTTTGTCTTTCGTTTTTAAGCGAGAGAAGAACCATTTAATTATACTCTTCTTCTTATGAAGCAATAACAAAGGTTAGTGTGTGTTTTCAAAATGTACTTTTATATGAAATCAGGGATCACATGTACTTATATTTGAAAAGTATTTTCATTGTGGAAACTCAAGTTAGAAATAAAAAAAAGAAAAATAACAACAAAAAGGTTTCTATTTGCTGTAGCAGAACTCAAATAGAATTTTTTTTTCTCCTTAAGAAGCTAGAACTGAAGGCAAGGTATAGGGTATGATTTCTCAGACTGCTGAAATCTATAATCTGTATAGGGATAGTGATTTTTCAAATATTTGGTCTGATTAGCTCAGTGTTCATCTTTGGTGTCACAGTTATGAATCTCATATCAGTTCTCAAACATCAGAAAAGTTCCTTTAATGAAAACCATTTTTTTCCTTCCTTACTACCTCCCTATGCCCCCGGATTATGTAATCATACAACAAAATGCATAGCAGAAGAATGGAAGAGAAAAGGTGAAAAAAGATAATAATGGGGAGAGAGAGAGAAAGGAAGATGGTCTCATTTCATTCGGTTCCCGTGTCTTGATATCTCAGGAACAGAGGTCAGTGGTCCTGACCAGTGGTCAGAATGAGCTAGATGATGGACAGTCTCCTGCATCTGGCAGCAGATGCGGCAGATGATAGATTTCCAGCAGCATGGGACAGTTTTATTAATCCTAATGTTTATTATGCCTCTCTGTCATATCAAGCACTTTTGGTGTGGATAAAATCTGACACTTCAATAGACAGTCTTTTTTTGTATCTCTGATCAGTAACTTCTTTTTAGAAGAGTTAGAATATAGATGCTTTAATTTAAGGATGGGATCCAACTCACAGATTGACACACCTAAATTATAATGTTTATAATGTAGATGTCTATAAGGGAGTTTAGGTATCGAAGGTCGTCAGTTTACTCTAAAAGAAAGAAATCCTACATTTATTCAGGTGAATTGCTCAACAGGACAAGTTCAGCTTCCAAAACATAGGCGTCTACTGCCATACATAGTGTCTAGATCTGCAGTCAAATGCCTTATTGTGTCTCCTCCTGCCTCCACTTGATTTTCCAGAGCATGTATTTCTCCTGCAGGTCCTGTGTGACCAACCCTATGTGTTTGATTCATGCACTTAGGAGCATCTAAAATGGCCATGTGCATCAGTGTTAGGCAAGCTGATGTCCGTAGCTCTTATCACTGAGGGGAATGGTGCAGTTGGCGTCATCTTTATCCAACTTTGCCCATGTTTGTTCAGGTAAACTGAAGAAATGTGAGGGCACATGACTGAAGAATATGACAAAATACCTGTTCTGCTTAATTTTAATGCAGCATGTAACATGGCTGTGGCTGGAGCCAACTAGCACGTTCCCAAGCAGTGCCTGGCTGCAGAGGACAGCTCAGCCCATGGACTGTTCCTCATGACCAGCAGATTGAGGTCTATCTGTCTGAGGCTCAGAAAGAGAGTTTAGGCTGGTCAACATCTGGGCAAGCTACAGAATGGACCATGACTCATTTTTTTTATTATCATCATGGACATAGCCATGACATCTCTACCAGTGAGTCAGACTGGTAACCAGTTATTTAAGACAGGGAGTAATTATTAGTAGTGGCTTTAAACAAATTATTTATTTTTCTCTCAAGATCCACAGAAAGGCATCTTAAAGGCTTTGTCACTACAGAGTAATGAAGTGATATCTTCCATACAATATTTCTGATGCCATCCTGAAAAAATATTACTCTTATCCATGAATTAGCAACTTGACACAGCTGGTAGCTATTAATATATCTCTCCTCAACTCCTCGGAAGAGGGAAACAAAACAAAGGAAGATTGAAATGTTGAAGTGAAATTTGCTACATCTATTTAGCCAAACTTCCTTCTCGCATTTTGGCATGCAAATAGACCATACCAGCTAATATCCTCCTATGCTCAGAAGTAAACTGATATAAATTACTCTAAAGACTATAGGGTGCTATAAGGAAAAATAATTTAAAATAATTAACATATTCTACTTCTAAATTTGGATCACATTAAAATTAGTCAATTGTTTCTTGGATTAAACTGCAATTTTGAACACATTTGATCATAAATCCTTGCAAATAACAGTTCATAGGAAACAGGAAACTGAAATCACCAAAGCTAAAAGTCCTATATGTGTATCTGAAAACTATGCTATTACTCCCCACAGTTTGGTCAGAGACTTAAGCATATTTGAACTTTGAGTTATGGGCATTCAAACAGTGGTGGCTTGGGGACAGAAGGGAGTCCTCAATTTACTCATTTACTTTTAGTTTTGGAGCCTTCTCATTCAAGCCCGGTGTTCAGCATGAGCGGGCTGGAAGGTGTACAATAATCTATAATGATCAGGAAATCATTCAAGTTTCTTGATTCTCTCTGAGTGGCATAACAAGGCTCGGTAGCTGGCAGAGATCCAAACATAATTGGTGTGAGAATGGATCACAGGCAAGGCTGTGGTCATCCATAGGCATACGTGATGGATAACTACTCGTGCTGCATTTTCAGTCATCAATCTTTGGAGGAAAAAGACTGCTATAGCTGGATAAAACATGTCTTACATCAGCAAAAATGACCTCCCAGTAAGGTTGAGGAGAATGATTCAGTCTGTAATCCATTCTCTCAAGGAACTTTTTCTGATTTCTGATTAATCATAGCTGAGTTTTAAACTACATCCAGTATATGAATATTAAAATAAATAAATAAAAAGGTAGGGAATATTTTTATTGAGATACTATATTAGAGGAAAAAATGTTATAGTTGATACATGAGAGACACAATTTTATGATAGACTTTTATAATATTCAATACAGAATAGCACAAACATTAATAGTCTTCTTAAATGACTACTTTCACAAAAAAAATCTGATTTTTTCTACTTAAAATTCTATTAATTCAATTTGTTTGTGAGCAGTTAGGTTGAAAAATAAAGAGAAATTTTTATTTGTTTGTTTGTCTGTCTTTAAGGAGGATGTTCTAATACCTTCCCTCCCTTATTTTTAACCATCACAAGCAATATAACCTTTATAACATACCTGACATATGTTCCATCATTGACTTTGTTAAAGTGCTTTGTCAGTGCAGATTGACTGCTGGAGGTGATTAGAAACAATATAAGCCCTCGTTTTAAAACAGATATATTTTAATTTACCACTTTGGTTGCTCTTGCACAACCAAAATTTACATTAAGGTCATTTTTATCCGAAAAAGAAATAAAAGAATAGGTCCACTGTTGTTTTAGGAAAGCGATTGAAGTAGTTTTCATACATACCTAGATCCAACACAACATACATGTTCTGATGTCCTGAAAGCTTCCTTTTATTATATCTTCGTTATTACTATTATTCTTCAGTGAACTGATAAGATCCATTGGGAGAAGTTCTAGTATGCGTGTTGAGAAATGGAGTGAGATGAAGATAATTTTCAGGTTATTCTGTATTGCTATGCAATGCCAAAACAGAGAGACATATATAGTAGAAGAGGTCAGTTAGTTAGTTAGAAAATCTTTTTTATCCATGGTAAAATCAGAGCAGGTTTTACCCTGTCAGTATAAAATGTTTGGGATATGCAGCAGCAAGGTCTTATATTGGTGTGATTGCATTTTTGACATTACAAATTGTCTTTCTAAACTAGTTGTCTATAACTTCTTGACCAACTGTGGTGGTCTTTATAAATTATACATACAAAGATCTGATTCTGCAATACTTCTAATAGCAGGACTCCCATTCAAATCAATAATGTCAGCTCCAGAGACTGTTTGTAGAGCAGACATGATTCTGTAGAAGAAAACTTTTTTTCAGAGCTGAAGAGTAAAGTTGGTAGCAGTGGATCTGATCATTGTCCATGTAGCAATTCTCATTGAAAACTAAAATTAATGACTATGTGGCATCATGCCACATCATGAACACATTGATATTGTCACATAACAACAAATACAGCCCCAAATCCCTGTCATGTCTGTATTTGACTCCCTGTGAAGGCTCAACTGAGGAAAAGATTTGTTATTAAAAAAAGGAAAACCTTCCCTGTCCTATTTCCACCATCAGCCATAGCTCCTTCTCCTCTCCCTGTCTTTAGGATTCATTTCATCCACCTCTAGCTGTATACAATGATGTCTGCTTTAAACATTTACTTCAGAGTGAGTTAATTTACACCACTAAAATTTTTCTTTACTGGCCTTATAGTGTAGATGAGTTACTTTGAGGATGCATAGTCACCTCACCACACCTGTGTCAGCCTCATCCTGCAGCTATGTGACCATAAAGCAAATGACTAATTTAGACCAGCTCCTTTATCTTTCCCCAAATCCTTCCAAACACATGAAAGGAATCTACAGTGATGAGATGTAGCAACAACTTCAGATATAAAGTTCACAGTACAATAGGTCTACTTATGACATTTGGTTAAAAAGGATGGAGAAAGAAGAAACTGAAGCGTGGCCTTGAGGATGATATAGAGGTTAATGAAGAAAGCCGGGAGGAAGTATTTACATGGCTGTTGAAGAGAGAGGTATTGGGAAGAAGCACCCAAATGGAATGGGAGGAGGTTAGCAAGAGGCAAAGTGTTGCATATCACTAATGTTCTGTAAATATTCCTGTATGACACACACAGGGGTGGAAACCACAGTTTTACAAACACAAGGTGGCCATTGGCAAATGCAGAGCATAGTCCAGGGAGGGTGGAGAAATACATAAGTCCTGATTTGAAGGACAGTGAATCTGAAGGAGAAGAGCAAAAAATATAGTGACAGAAGCACCTATGTGGTAATGTGGTTTTTATCCACAGGCACTCAGCAGTGTGGGAACAGGAGCAGAGAAAGTGAATGTTAGTCACGATGGGCATTATATGGAGTTTCCCTTATGGAAATGAAGAATGAAAACATTTCTATTACTCTTTTGGACCAGATTGTAGAACTTAATAGAAAACTATATTCTTGCTATAACATTTTGCTGGATGTTTCATATGAACTGTTAAAAGCTTATCATTTTCTGTAAAACTTCTTTCTGTATAACCATACAAAGTTTCATTTAGTTTAATACTGAATTCCATATTTTTTTCTGTGGAAGATCATTAAAGCATCTTTGGAAGAGAGACAGATATCTCATATTGTGCTCCACCCCCCCGCCCCAGCAGCTACTTTCTTAGATCTGTTATATGAAATAATAGTTTGTATATTGCTTATTTATATTGTTCACTGCATGATCTGTTACCTGCTTTCATTAAGTATAGCCCAGTTACATGAACTTGCCAAATGACAGCTGAAACTAAAATATATAGCATTATTTACTTCATTCAGAAATGAATTTAAAATGGAGGAGTCAGGGGTATAATAAAATAAATGACAGAAAAAATGTATCCTATTTAGTGTGGAGATCGACAACAGACTGCTTCTTAGGTATTTTTGTCTGAATAACAATTCCTTTTCCTCCGCTTTCCTAAATAGACCTATCTAAGACAGTGTCCCTGATACATAATAAGGTGTAAGTGGAGTTTATTCTATTGACTTTTTAAAACAATTCTTAATATTGCTTATAAAATTCTGCCAGAAAGTACTCATTTTAATCATCAGTCAGTATTTTTATTATATTATAATCCTTAATTGATTGACGTTTAATCACAGTCTTTGTATTTTACTATCCCTTGTCTCATAAGAGGCAATTTTCTCTTTACTGTAGTTTAACAGCTGATGAAAAAGATTTAAGGAAACCTATAAACTTAAGATTGGTTAATGGTCCCTTATAAAAGAATATTACACTTCTAGGATCCATTGCACAGATGTGATACTCAATTGTAGAAATGTGCATGGGGTTTATTAAATTACAGCACAAATCTTCAGTCTTCTGAATTATTGTTCATGTTGGTATTGTTAGGCAAATGGGGAGACACATTATTGCTTCCAGTTGTTCACATTACTGTGGTGTAATACAGTCGGAGACAGCTGGCACATTGCTCTAGGCAAACGCAGAGCTAGAGCAGCTGCAGAGTTCTGGGCCCCAAGTGAAGGTCCAGCACC
The DNA here is from genome assembly GCA_013389825.1 of Crypturellus undulatus. Lineage (NCBI taxonomy): Eukaryota > Metazoa > Chordata > Aves > Tinamiformes > Tinamidae > Crypturellus > Crypturellus undulatus. The sequence continues at coordinate 920,393 of VWPW01022506.1, forward strand.
GCTGAGTCAGTACTGGGTGGCTCATCAAAAGATGTCCAGAAATTAAGAGGGAAAAAAAAAAAAAAAAAGTTGCTTCTGCTCAAAGCTAATGTGTTGAATTCTGTGCAACTAATTAGCACATCCATTTGTTGGTTTGTGTGGGAACTGGTGAGCAAGTTAAAGCAATAGTGAAACAACTGATCTTAGCTGTATGTCACAGGGTGAGCTGTAGACGTTGTTGGCCTTGTGGAGGCACAAAGGAAGATGACAGGTTCTCCGCTGTGGTATTTAATGCTTTGGGAAGTTTTAAATTCTCCTGAATATTTTCTAAGAATTAACATGCAAGCATAGTTTGCATCTGTGTAAGAAAGTTGTGTTAAAACCAGGGATTTTCAGATTAGATCATAAACTAGGTGTTAGATAATTAGATAATAGATCAATTCTTCATAGATTCCAAAATCACAACAAAACTTTAAAATCATTAAAATTACCCACTTTGAATTCTCTTATGGCCCAGGCTACTTCTTTTTGTTCAGCAAATCCAAAGCCAGTCTTTGATTGAAATATCTTCCAGCATGGCAACAAAGTCTTCCATTGTCCACAATTTTCACATGTTCCTTAGTAAGTTGTTAAAAAACTTATTGTTAAAAACATTCATCTTATTCTACTTTGAACAGATGCCAACTCTAGTCCTTGTGTTTCATTGCAGGAACAGCAAAAGCTATATGAAGCTGTCAGAGTTTTTGCTCCTTTTTTGGCTAATAAAAAGAGCATATTTGATTTCTGAGTACCTGCAACTTAAGCTGTAAAAGTAAAATACTGGCCCCAGTAAAGGAAAGGGCAAAACTATTTTTAGAGCTGTTGGCCCAGGCCTTTCAGGGTGCTGGAACAGAGATAGCGGAACAGAGAGAGCTTCCAACTTCCAGCCTGGGATTATTTCTGATGGACCACAAATTAGAGTCCTAATATCTAACCTGAATTTCCTAAAATGTCATGGGCATGCTTTAATTAATGTGGTGTATACTCTAACTTCAATGTAGATCTGTTCTCCTCCTAGTATTATTAATATAAATAAACCACGTGAATCTTCCTTGTCTTCTGCATTTACTTCATTTTAAGCTAGGGTCTATTTCATAAGTCACTTGAATATTGTGATTTGAATATATCCCCTAATTTCATTTTTATAAAAGTGAGCTGTTTGGTTGTTTTCTGTCTAACTGGGATGATGTGAGTTAAAATCTAGAACGGAGGCTTGGAAAAAGGTATACTGGCAAGAAAGTCTTGCCAAAATAGACAAGGTGCAGATAATGATGGAGACGTTTAGGGAAAGAGGGGGAATGCAATTAGAATCGTTAAGAGAGAGCCTTTCTTCCCATTTAAGATCCAAATTTAAGTAGGAGTTTAATCCTCCACCTTTTTTTGGCAAGTGCCATGTATCAGTATCTTGCCACTTCATTCTGCAACAGGGTCTAGCCAAGAGATTAGACCTTTTTCATTTGACAGATGTTCTTGTGGTTATTATCCATGCTTTAGGTGCTTCAATATCTCCTTGTTGCCATTTGGTTTACCCTGTGTTACCTTACAGCCATGTGATGACTGAATCTCAGACCATTTTAGAGAGAAAACGTAGCAGCAGGTTTGCTGGATAGGGCTTCCCGCTGGAAAAATACTGGCGTGCCAGAGGTTCAGTGTTGCTCAGTGAATTCTGAGGCTCTGGTTCAGCCTCTTTTTTTCTGGCTCAGAGTACGGCCCTATGTGGTTATCTCCAACTGACACCTGTTTAATGGCAGCCTTTAACAGGGCTGCAAGTATGTTTCCCACAATGATGAAAGGGTGGAAAGGAGTCTCGGAAGGATGCTACTTGGCTGAGTTCCTGTTGGTATGATTATTTTCATTCTGCTGGGATTATATTGTATTATTAATGATATGTGAGGGAGTTCAGAGCCCTAGTCAAACATCTTTGTGACTATTTTTTTCTAAATAAATTAATTGCAGATACCACAAGAAAACCATATAAACTCACTACAACCTTTCACATTGTAAAACCTGTTGAACTCTTCTCATGCAAATCCTTTCCAAACTTTACATTTTCCCACCATATCCATAAGAAATCCAGAATCAAAAAAACAAAATGGGATAGGCTAGCGTATCTGTGGGGCTATTCCTTTTGCAAATACCCCTTACACGCTACTCCCTAGCCTGCAAAAGCCAAGCACAGCGGCGGTTCGGTTGGCATTTGGCGTGTGCGCTCTTCAGCAGGCGCGTACTACATTGCATTAGACTTAACAACGGGAAGCGCATCACTAATTGGGCACCCACGTGAAGAATTCTTCTCATCTGGGACCTGAACTGCAACACTTCCATCCCTTTAGGCAGTATCACAGCCTTCCTATCCCAAAGCAACAGCGCTACCGCTTGAGCTGAAGGAGAATCTCCATTAGCCAAGGGGAGTAGCGCTTACTGCATGCCCTGCTCCTAGGCTGCAAGCCGCAACAGGGGAAAATCATTACAATCCCATAGTGATTTATAATCACTGTGATTGTTGGGCCCTGTATTTTCCACCTTTCGTTTATTTTTAATTCCACATGAAATCGTTTGGATAAAATAAGCATGGAATGCACTGATTCTCCAAATTCAAACCAGAGAGAATTTCATTTTTAGGTAGGTTTAAGGGAGAAATTAAAGCTCTTTCAATAGTTTTTCTCTTATTTGTTAGCTAAATCTTTCTTCCTCTTTCCAAAATGTGATTTCTTCCCTCACCATCACTCTTTTACAGACCTGTAAGCCTCTGTGAGTAGAATCTGATGTTACTTCTACAAAAACTCCTGAAATATATCAGACTTTTCCCCCATAAATGCCAATGTGTGGGGGGCTCCGAGGTCTGCTTCCGAAAGGGTCCATTATGGGGAACAATCAGTGGCTGGATATGAACATGGCACCTTGGTCCAAGTAGAGATATTCAGCACTTTATTGAGCCGTTGAGTTGTGCACATCTGTAAGCCTGACTTACTTGCAGCACCTGAAGGATTTCAGCTGTTGCACCTCAGCACAGAAGCAGATGATGATAGGCGCCCTGATGCAGCGAGATAAGTGTTTTGACCTTAAATCAGGGTGTTTCTCAAGCATCTTGTGATCTGTGGACTACAGGAATGCACACATGGGTATTAAGATTACCCATATTTCTATTCAATCCCAATGCTAGACATAACATTTCTCTTTTCACGAACTATACTATTATGTACATTTCTACATAGTGCTCAGATTTTCATTTCTAAAGGCAACTTGTCCTGTGGGACTGTTTTCACATCCCTCCGCCTCTTTCTCTTAAAAGTATTTTATTCCGATTAATATAATATTCCTCTCTAGGTTGGTTGTTTGCTTTCTTTAAATGCTTCTGCAATAAAAATTGCATGATACTGTGTTGATGTTAGCAAAAAAGCAAGAGGCAACAGTTTGAAAAGCAGACTATTGATGCAGTTAAGGAATTGTACATATACTTAATACAAAATGCTCCAAGAGGAACCCAAGCATGTGTGCAAGTGTTGAAATAAGATCCTAGAAAGCAGTAAGAATGAATCATTTCTATGTTATTTTTCAACAATTTAAATTTATTTTCAAAATAAATTTCACTATTTCTAGTTCTTTCCCTGATTAGCTTCTCTTTTTTTTTTTTTTTTTTNGTCACTATTTCTAGTTCTTTCCCTGACTAGCTTCTCTTTTTTTTTTTCCCTCTGAAAACTCCTTATCTAATTCCTAACAAGGAGCCTTGTCAATCAGATGCAATAGTTGAAGTTATGGAACTTTCATCCTATAAGGAATTCTTATATTTTCTCTGCCTTCTTTTCCCTTTCAAACTTGAATGAAAAGCTGGAATTTTCACAATTATTTAGCAAATCAGACACTCGGGAAAATTTAAAAAGACAAAAGACTGAAGTCTCACAAAAATATTTAGTTTGAAAGACAAAGTGATAGAGATCAAAATGATTTGTGCTTTACTGAAGGGTAGTCCATTTTTAGGTTTTTTTTTTTTTTTTCTCCTCAACAAACCAGACCTGGTAGAAGATACTTCTATGAGAGAGGATTTTTTTTTTCTTATCAGCTGTTCTGAAAGAGGACACCCGTTCCACTGAAAAAGAAATTGAAGAGATTTGTTTCAAAAAATGTGTGGGATAGTGTTATTCCCTCCTGGTGACCGCAAAGTCCTTCATGGAGATTTCGATAGTTCTGGATGCCCAGGCACTCCTCCTTGCAACGCATTCATCATCAAATGCTGTTGCATAAACAGAAATTAGAGTCATTCTCTGAATACATCATTTCTCCCACTCATTATTGATGAGTTGAGGGTTATCAATAACTCGAAGAAATACAATAAATCATCTATCTTTTGTCAGACTATTACACATTCTTTGGATGTCCTGTAGTTGTAACTAATTTCTGTGACTTGCTGTGATTCTAACTTTTCTGCAACATGAATATGGCAACGAACTGAAACAAAAGACTACAAACAACTCTGCTTTGGCCTAGTGATAACACACTGAAAAAATATTTAAGTCTACATTGAGTTTTGATTAAAAAATATATATAACCGGATCCATAAAGGAAGATTGCTATGTGTAAGTTTATGGTGAATGTCTATTTTTGAGCACAGGAACAGAGAGAAATAGGTGCTCCTGCCGTTCACCCAGTCTACTGTAGATGTCTGTGTGGGGATGAGAAGAATGAGCTGTCCCTTCTCTGGGAGCAATGGGGTCCTGTCTGAATGCAGAGGGATCCGTGGGTGTTTGGATAATAAAAATCCACACCTGGTGAGACAAAGCTTAAATGCAGAAGTAGTGTGAGGTGTACCTATAAGGAAAGAGAATGACCCATTATGAGCAGGCACACATACTCTTAGTTAATATAACCTCAGTAAATCATGTAGTTTTAGTCCAATAATTCCTGGAAAATATTTTGGAGAACTTCTCAGTATTTTTTTCCTTTAACTCTTTTTTCTGTAATATCAGGTTGAAATAGACACTTTCCAGAGAAAAAGCACAATGTATTATTACCCATGAAAGCAATGACCTCTAGTAATTATAAATGTCAAGTATGAAAAACAGAGACATGGGGATTTATAACAGCCTCTGTTCCATATAACATGAAATACCTGTACATTTCTAACATCTTTTGCACTGCCTGCTTCCAAAAGGTGCAATCCAGTGTAACTTGTGAGACCAACCAACTTAGACTTTTATTCCTGCTTCTCTTAACAGCAAAGAAGCATTTAAATCAAGGAGCAGGCGCATGCAGTACGGAGATGAATGTATTCCAGAAGTAGACCTGAGACAGAGTAAAATCCCGCTGTGCTTGTCCTTTTTGTGGTACACGTGGAGAAGCAATGTTAAATCAGTAGAGTGAGGAATAATTAATGCTAGTTTGTAGGGGATAAGTAAAGCAATATCACTGCGATCTCAAGTCACACAGAAAACCAACTGTGTAGTTGGGAGATAAATAAATGTCTTCCTGTGCTGTTCTCAAAGAATAGAGCAGTTTTGACAACTTGACTTCACTTTCAAATGTCACTAATTATTTAGGAGGAGGAAATGTTTGTTTTTTCATTGCCCAGGAAAAGCTGTTTTGCTTGGATCTGGATGCTGGAAACATTGCAAAAATTCAAATCCCTCTTTATAATACATTGAAATATCACTTCCACACCATCACTGCTCAGAATCACACGACGATCTGGGTCAGACACGTAATAACAACATTTTCTAACTTTCTTAGGAGGAAAAGAAAGTCTTTTCTGACTTTCTTAATTTCTCTGTACAGATTTATTTTGTAGGTCTGTAGGTTGCCCTTTAATACTACTCGTTCCCAGCAAAAAGGCTTTTGTCTGCTGAGGTTCTTCTTATTACCTTACCTGCTGAGGTATTTTGTCTCAGTCAAACCCTTTCCTCCTAAAACCTACTGCTACCAGTCAAAAAAAGTTAATGTGAAAGTCAGCAATATTACACAGAAGTCATTGTTTCATAAGGAAAAAAAAGAGAGATTAACTTTAATAATTTAAGACACTCTCTGAATTAACAAAGAGGAAGTGGACAATGCAGCCATATCCTACCTAGATGGATGCCCTTTTCCCTTTAATTTTTTTTGTCAGATTCATAATGGTGTCATTCAAGCTTCAAAATTCAACACTGACAACTGCCATCATTACCTATAGCCTCGTGTGCCCAGGGCGAGATGTTGCGTCTCATGGCTGCGGCTTTGAGGATGAGGAGGGTTTGTGCCTGACTACAGCGGCTAATTGGAGACACCTCTGCACGAGGCAGAGCAAAACCAGCTGTTTGGAAACTGCAGCTGTTTTGGCAGGGAGTCTTGGGGCCGAGAAGGGAGCAGGAGTGCTTGCAAAGCACCAACCAGAGAGTCAGTCCCCCTGAATCCAACTATCGGTTTCTGTCTATATCTATATATGTTTCTTTTTGTAAAAAGATGAAGGAATTGAGGAGAGAGCGGGCAGACAAGAATTCCCTGCATGTGTATGAGCCTCTTCCTCACTCTAGACCTTAATTAAATTGCGTGTCTCCATACGTACCTTCCCCTGTCCGCAACACAGGAGCAGAGGAGGGGAAGGAAAACACCACAACAGGGATCTCAGATTTGTGCTGAATTTTCTTTCCATCATCTAACCCATAAATATATGAATGGGCAGCAACGCTGGAAATTATAGTATACAGCCAACCTGTTATAGCAGAGTGCTGAAAGAAGAGCTTTCCATTTGGGGTGTAACAGCATTCTGACAACTGGCATTTTACTATTAGTTGAAAAATATGTCTGTGCTATTGTGCATAAGACACATGGAAGTTAAGATGAAGTCCCCTTGCAATAAATACTATTGTTGTGCTGGGAAGAAGATGGCATTGCTGATTAATGTTAATCTATGGCAGCAAAACACAGATTTGTTACCTAAGCTGAGAGCAGACTCCCTTGTGACAGCCTGGAACATTTTCCGAAGAGATCCAGTCATAGGGGCACAATTAATACATCGCTATGCTAAGGAGGAAAAAGAAGTACTGTACCTTATTCTGAAACATTATGGACCAGAGGTTTGTTTTTTAGAGAGCAAGAAAGATAAGCATGGCTCACCTCCGAGGGAGCCAGCCATATCCCCACTTTCTGAAGCGGAGTCGCAGCGGCTGTCTGCACCGAGCAAAGTTAGGAAAATAACAGGCAGGATGGCAGCCTCTCCCTCTGGTTTCCTCTTGTTCAAGGACACGTACTTGGAAACTCTGGGGCAGAGAGCCAGTTTTCCATTTCAGCTTTATGTGCTGCTCACTTGGTGCACACACGGTTTTAAATGCAGGTCTCCACCTTGTCTGAAGGGCAGTAATTAAGTGGGGTTTTGGTTGCCCCAGGCAGCCAGATAATAGGAACTTTCCTGTCTTGATGAGCAGTCCCAGAGGAGCTGAGCTTTTGGTACCTCTTGATTTGACTGCTGCAATGCACTCGATGTGGGGCAACCTTGAAAACCGCTCAGAAACCCCCATTTCTGCAGCAGGTCTGCTTGCTCAGCCATGTACTACGTGCATTTCTGGATGGTTTGGCTCTGAGTTGTTCAAGCCACTACCTGCCAGCTTCATCCCAGCAGTGGCAATCAGTTAATGATGATTTTCAGGACGCAACCCTTGGGTTTGGTTTTAGAAGAGGTGGTTTAGGAAGCGAAAGCCTCTCACTACTGAAGCCTGGCACTTGGCTGCTCCAAGTGCAAAACTTCATTTCTCACACGATCATCACTGCTTCATCAGCTCTGCAAAACCCCAAATTTTGATAATTGGGTGGTAGTATCAATTCTGGCTTTCTAAAAGCAAGTTTTCTGATAACATATTTACAATGATCATTTTTAATTGCTATTTTTAAACATATTAGGTTGTGTTAATTAACCTGAAGCGTATACATGTAGGTACATATGTATATATATAAATCCTCTAGTAGGAAAACCAATGGACAGCACTATTTGGAAAAATGGCTAGCCAAATTTCAGGAGGCAGCCTGGGAAAGAAAGTTAAGTAAGTTTAAATTTGGAAAAGATGGAACTCCTGCCAAAGCTTCTGAAGAAAAATTAAAAAGAAGGGAAATTGGTATTTTTAGATTTTTTTTTTCTGGACATACTTAATCTTGTCTCTCCACAAAAGATTGGACCTAATGGTCTCCTGAGATCTCTTCCACCCATCCATGGTCCTGTTCTCTTAAGGTGCAAATAAATGTGATCTGAAAGCTCAGTTTAACTCTCTTTGTTCTAGCATTAGATATTTAGAAAAAATAAACAAAAACCCTGATGTGTTTTCAAGATCTTGGTCTGACAAAAAAAAAAGAAGTGAGATACTTGCCAAAGTTGACACAATTTTACATCTCATTAGGCTAAGAACTTTGCTCATTTTCCTGCAACAAAAATGAAGTTTTTGTTGAATTTACTTGGTCCAAAATTTTACAGTGATTCCAGAATTATGCACATCTGCATAGCTGCAGTAAGGTACTGCCATGCCTTAAACAGGGATTGCGATGAATTTGGAGATGCAACTGCAATAAATAGATAATTTTGATATTTATTCAGTGCAATAAGCAGATTTTTTTATTTGAAACTCAATCATTTCAAAGAAATTTCATCCAATAATTTGAAATAGGAGATTTCTAAGCAGATGTTGGAATTTCATATTAAAACAAACATAAGGGAAGGAACCTGAATTTTCCAGGGGATACAGATAAAAAATAAATAATAAAAAAAAGACTTAACTCATTTTCTTTTTCTGTCTCATTTAGATGATCTGATCTTTTACCTGGTCTTTTTGTTCTTTTTTTTCCTCCTCTCTCTATCTATGTTGTATAATATCCACGTCCAGTTGTTTTACCTCACCATTCGAAACCTCAAGTTATATTTACAAAATACAAAAGTGTTTTCATTTATTTGTTAGTTTTTCCACATGGAGTTATGGTAGGGATTGAAAAAAAAAATGGAATCTTATTCCAGTCAAGCTAAACAGAGATGAACATAGAGCATTAATAAACTTCCAGACGAGTTCCCCTTTGCGTTTGTAAATGCCTCATAGTTTTACATTTACATCAGTCCCACTCAAGGTCCTATAGAGGAAAACAAACTGCAAGGTGTTAATTGAAGATTTGGTCATATCGAGTCAGTGAGCCTAAAAGTGCTTAGATTGTTTGGGTTCTTGCATTGCATGGGGGCTCTTGTACCTTTTCTCTTAAAAGTGTGTATGGCAGTCATTATTTTAACAGGAAAAGCTCAGTTTGATTTTTGTATACTTAAAATCACTTTATTTTTAACATACATTTTTAGATCTCTAACAGATTCAATGCTTGGGATAATATGCATTTTTCACACTATAGGTCAGTATTTCTATCTATTTCTGACTGCTCAAATATGATTTTATATCTAAAGGAAATAATCTACATAGTCTCTTGTTTTCCTTTACAAGGTTAAGCTTTATTAATCTTACAGGTTATGTATTACGAGCTATCTGAATACTAGAAGCACAGATCTTATTCATACCATTCCACTAGCAGAGCTGGTTAAAATACAGAATATTTGAGAAGTTTTTAAATTAAAATTTCAATATTTAAATTTAAAATCAAGCCATGCATTTTTAGCCCTGAAACGTGAAAAAAAAAAATGCTGGTAGATGATAGACGCCCTAATTCCTTGCCTTTTCTTTCACATCTGTTGCAAATGACTGTAGGAAAGACATCTAAGAAATTCCAGGTAGCTCTGTTAAATTGATTTATTTAAATGGGTGCTTTTGTCTCCTAAATTCCTATACAAGGTGGAGAATCCAGGGCAGCCACAGAGCGTAAGAAGTGTGTTTCAAGTTTCCACTACAAACTCTTCCAGGTATTCTGTTTGGTGAGCGTCTGTGGCAGCAGGGACCTGGTTGTCACTTGGTCTTTACAGATAACTGGTAGCAAAGCTGGTGATTCTGCCCGTGCCACCTGCCAGCTGGGCAGAGAGCCCAAGGTGCCGGACAAAGGGCTTACGTGGAACCGGGGATGGGGCAAATGAGTGGGCAAAAAGGCGTACAAGTGGGGAAAATGGGCAAAATCAGCTCAAAGGGGGATCTGCTCAAGTGGTGCCCCAGCCTGGCCCCCAAGGTCCTTGAGAAGGTCACCATTGCCTATCCAAAACGAGGGGAAATGAGGACACTGATTCTGCAGACGGAGTTGGGTTTGCTTCTGACTGGTCTTCTCATGTCGTCTGCTGGATCTCTGCCTTGTCTGAGGGTGGTCTGGGCTACGCCACCAGCCAGGGCAGAAAACAAGAGCCGATGGAAGGGATGGAAGCTGGTCTTGCTGAGCTTGGGACAAGATGATTTCTGATCATTTCTCAAAAAGAGACATCTTTCTAATTCGTTCAGTGGATAAACTGAACAAACAAAACAAACTGTAAGAATGATCTAGATCCCCCTTGCTGTAGATTAACTCTGCATCACGCTGCATTCTCAGTTCTTTTGGAAATGCTGAAGTAAAGCATGCACACTCCTCAAATGCAGCAGTGGAACATCAGAAATCAAATTCACAGCTAGAATAAAGTACCAGTTTTCTGCACAAACTTTCTTTTGTGTAGAAGTAATATAATATTTCACTGAAAAAGTGATTTACCAGTGTATGAAAAGATCCATAATTTTATAGGAAACGGACTAGGCCATTGAGCAGTCAATTTATTTTTAAATAGCACTCTTCATGCAAAATTTCTGAAGACAGATGAAGAAAGAGCTACAGATGCGCTCTTACATTTTAATCAGTGCAAGGAATGAAGGATGTGAGAAGAGGTCAGAGAAACAGGTGAATGCCACTGATGGCGAGTTTTACGAATCAGTCCTGAAATTCTCTGGGAGTAACTGAGATCTGAGAAAGGCAGCAGCCTTGTTACCCTGAAGTGATACCTCACAGTTTAGCAAAATAGCATAATGCACAAGAGACAAGGTGGTAGCTACTAATAAAAAAAATCACAATAGAAAAAATCAACTTCCCCTTTGCAAAATATCCCTGGCCATAAGGTATACGGAGTGGCAGGCTACAGCTATCCGCTTAGAGGACGGTTATGCAAAATTCCTACTGGCATCAGTAGTCCAGGATCAGGCCCATAATGACCATAACAATAGTGAGAATCAACTCATACTGAAAGACAATTTTTGCTATATTCCCCTGGGAGTTAAACAAAACAAAACAAAAGAAAAAAAAGGTCACTGATCCAAACAGAAGGATCGAAGTCTAAAATCCCCCCACAACACCTTCCAGCATTAATAATACAACCCAAATCTATGGCGTGGTTTAAATTGCATAAAGCTAACAAGCGACTTTAGTGACGATGTAGCAATGGGGACAGTGGAAAAGGCAGAACTTTAACCATCACAAACGGTGAGTGCGAGCCCCTGCAACCTGAGCACACCGATAACAGCTTCGCTTGCGATTAAAACCGCTTTTTCTTACACTTAGCAGCAGAGCTGACAGGCCTCAATCAACGTAGAGCTTATGCCACCTTCTGGTGGTCACACAGACGACAGCTCCTCGCCTCTATGGATGGATCGAGTCCTCAAGAATTCACGCAATTCTCCCTTTGCGGGAAAGAGGAGACTTGCCACAAGTGCTACACACTTTTCCCATCCTTTTGGGCACATTCCATAAATGTTCCTTAGTGACTGCTTGAAATGAAATGCTTCATATTAGGGCATGAAAAAAACACCTATAATGTAAACCCTCTTTATTTCTTGGGAGTGCCACGGAAATGGGATAGTTTGAAAATCTTTAATTTCTTCTACCACATTGCTAGTTTCCATGAAAATCTGATTTTTGTCTGGATGCTTCCTCAGCTCAAAGTTGGCGTAACATCTGTCAACTATTTCCAGCTAAAGCAGCTGGAAGGGCTTGCTATGATTCTTCAAAATACGACAATCCTGATGTTCTAATCCTGGGGGAAATGTTAAATATACTGTCCTCATCGAATTTCAAGCTACATAAATACCACCTTATCTGCATATTTTTTCTGTAGTCTAACTAATAAATATTATTTGTTAAAGATGCCAGGCAAGAATGGATGCTATATTTTTTTCTGGGAAATTAAAGCATTTTTTTTTTCCAGGCAAATTTTTCAAGAAATCTCATCAGTTTGAATTATCCTTTGATAAATATCTTTATATATATATATATAAATATCTTAGGAGATGATACATTGTGATATAGATTCCCTTTGCAGAACAGAAATTCTAGAGGTGAACCTTTTGTAAAACTCTTTAGAGAAAAATATCCCTTCTTCCAGTCCAAGTTTAGTAATTTCAGGACGGATTCTTCATATATTGCAAACTGGAGCCAGATGAGACTGAAAATGGAAAGCCCATCAATCTTCCTTTCTCGTGGTTTCTTTTCTTTTTCCTTTCTTTCATGCTGCCAGACTCCTTGAATTCTACCTATTCCAAGGCCTTTTTAAAAGCCGTTTTATAAAGAGTTCAGCTTATAAAAAGTTCCTCCCTTGGTCTTGCAAGTCTCGATCTCATTTTGTGCTATCATTGCTGCTCTCTGAGATGTTAGGACCCCCGGGGGAAGCCCTGTACCTCTGCCCGTTGCCACTAATTGACTTCCACATTGCCTTCTAGAACTGCTGTCTTCAGCCTCTACTCTTACAGGCAAGGACTGCACAAACGGGTTGTTATTAACTCTCCTTCCAGCCAATACAGGGAGCAGATCTAAATAAAACTCAAATATTTAAATTCACTTGGGTAATTTGGATTGCATACTCTCAATATAAGTTCCCCAAACACATCTTTACAGTACTTATTTCCCATTTATTTACCATCCTTCTTCCTTGGACCATAATAATGTAAGACAAGTCATTGGTCTGACTTGCACTGTTCTGAAACATAGCCATTGTTTTCAATTATTTTTTGCATTATAGTCTCTGATCATTTATTTTTTATGTTTAGTTATGCTAATTAGGTTAAAAGCCTCTAGTTGTAAGCAGTATTTTATTTCGTAGTGTTTGAAAGTTATTTTATATGGGCTGTGACAATCCATGTGTTTATAAATTAACAGGATATAACATTCTAAAAGGTCTAGCCAGTTGAGAATAAAATAATAATGATAGGTATTTTTTAAATTTCTTTCAGTGGAAAAATCCTGTAAGTACAGAATAAAATTTGCATAAATGGCAAATAACAAATAATTTGAGTAAAATAACAAACTAAATACTGAAAAGATATTTAAATAACACATTTGTCACTTTTGTTAGACCTTTAAAATTGTTCTTACTAAGTCACATAATCACAAATGATGAAGCCATTCTTACAAAATATACAGTACTGAAGAAATAATTCTGACTTTTACCATTCTTTAAGTGAAATCTGTACACAAATTGAGATTTCCTGCTAAGGAAAAATTCAAATTATGTAGAGAAGACACTAAATTGTGAATAGATTAACAACAAGGATGATGACAGCATATGAATGATAACTCAGTGATATCCTTGTTCTTCATATACCTTTAACTCAGATAGATAGGGAGGGTTGCTAAGATAGTTACAGATGGTTGTATAGGTGTGCACAATTTCAAATTTTATTTGGAGCTCAGTCTTGCATTAATAAAAAGCAAGGGTACTTGAAGGTTCTCCCATAATTTGCTTTAGCCATGAAACAGTTTCCAAAGTCTTTTAAAATGAAAAAGCTTAGAGGAGGTCAGAACTTCCCAGTGAAGTGCTTTAGTTCCAGTTACCTGCACTCCCACAAAAGCTTCGGTTGTCTATAGTTACCCTATAGTTACCCATAGGGATCTTGAGTCATAACTTTTTAAGATCACCTAAAGAAAAAGTCTCAGTGAATAAAAACATAATCACATGAATACAAAGTGTCAGTACTGATCCTTGTAGCATAAAAGCGTTGAATCAAAATGAAATGAAAAAGTAGACCAGATGTGTTGATTCAATAAATCCTTGAATTTATATTATTCTATGGAGATGATACCGCACTGCATATTAAAAATATTAGCGTAGTTGTGGTCTCCTCCAAGGAAAGAAGTAAAATGTGCATTGAACACATTACACACAGTTCCCAGAGTGGTGGGAGCAGAGACTGCAATCTCCACCTCCATCAGTACTACCTTGAAGGTCTTTTCCAACCGTTATGATTCTATAATAATTCTATGATTGGCTTTCTTTTCACCCTATGTGCTTTAATGTCCAAATGACCTTAAACCAAAGTTGGAAACATCAGCCTGACTTGGCTGACTTACGTAGGAAGGCATTCACAGACAGAAAGCTATGCAGGAGCAGACCTTTAACAAGTTGCCTGAAGAAAACCTACAGGATGCATATCCAGGCATCACACAGGAAATCGCTTAGGATAACGGAAAGAGTTTTCAGGAGGGAAAGGACGTGCCAGTTCATGAGTCGTTTGGTCCACTGAAGGCACCAAGAGAACTCAGAACTGAAGGCACCAAGAGAACTTAGTTAGTCTGGTATTTACTGCAGTTAAAAACTACACGGTGGGAAAACAAATATAAAATCCCCATCAGGAGAAAATTCTTGAGTCTAGCATCAGTTTTCCATCATAGATTAGCCAGCAAAGAGCCATTTATTTCAAAGTAAAGCATGCCCGTACTGATTGTCTTTGGTGTGCTTTTTTTTTTTCCCTTAAAACTGAAATAATTCACTTTTTTTTCCCCAGACAGACAAAATAGAAAATTAAAGAAAAACTAATGCTCTATCTTGATTTTAAGATTTCCAGGTGATCTATGACATCTGGCAGAACTCAGTAAGGGAAAGGCTGGAAAGAGTACAGGGATTAATGACACTTTCGTCAAGTGATGGATTCTCTCGGCCTAGAAACCTGACTTTTTGCATTCTGTCAAGATCAGAGCAGTTTTTAAGCTGTTTAAGTTGTGATTATTTTCTCACATCTGTTTCCTTGAAAACTAATTGTAGATCTGAATTTGCGGTTTTTAAATAATTCATAAAAACTTAAATGCAGAGGAAAGTGGCAAAGGTATACAGGAACCCAGGGAAGTACAAAGAAAAGGGTCAAGTCAGCTGCAGTTATCCGAGTGCTCCTCTTACTCCTGAAGTACTTAATTAGGCCTGTCTGACAGTTTGGCCTTGGGTTGATTTTCTCTTTCAAGAGGGTTGTTGACCTGGTGGTATATTAAAACACACTGGGCTGTAGCTTCAGAATGATTACTAAAATCATTTGTAAATGCTGTTATTTTGGCAACGTGGGCTAGCTTGGGAAACTCATGTATTTATAATTGTTTTGTTTTTTTTCATGCTACTGAATAGCCTTTTAGCTCTACCAATTACACAGATCGGCTAGACAACTTCGCTTAATGTAGGCAACAAAATGCCCAGAAGATCCTTATCTATGAAAACAAGAGTGTCCGCAAGTTTTGGAGGTTCTCCCAAACCAGACAATTAATTGAACTAATTCAGTGAAGCCTTTATAAAGTTTATAGCTTCTGGAATTATTTCTGAGCTTACAGGA